>VZSR01000247.1:7757852-7773403 GCA_013398615.1 Brachypodius melanocephalos
GGAAGGGAAGGGAAGGGAAGGGAAGGGAAGGGAAGTCCATTTTACATTCATTTTACTGAAAAATAAAACCTATGAAGAGGTACAGATAGAAACTTTCCTATTGTAATTTTGGGTCAGAAGCAGGATGAAGTGTGATTACTTTAGTGACATCAATTGGAGAAAATCCAGATCAATCAAGATGGGACATTAGTGAGGACAAAGGAAAGGTTGTTCATCCTTTGAGCAGATGTCATTTTCAGGAAAAAAGAGGACACAACTGTAAGACAAACTCAGTTTCTTTGCAGTGCTGATTAGAAATAGTCAATTTTTTTCAATAATTGAAATACCTCTGACTTTGTTTTCTATGGACCCAGTTCTTCAAATCTTGTAATTACGTCTGAATGATGTTTCCACATAAGCACACCTTAAATTTTAACGTTATCTCCTGATTTTGAGAATGTGACTCCTTGAAGCTGTGTTTTCTGGGAGCTTATAATTACACTTATAAGTAAGAAAGAAGAATAATGTATGGGAAAAAACCCCACCACATGTGTCAACTCGGGAAGGAATCAACAATTATCATTTTGGTAAGAAAAAATGAATGATGCTTTGTTTATAAGGTTATTTCTATTGTTATTAAACACTGCTCAGGTAGCATGTCAAACTTCCACAATGACCTACAAACTTCTCCTTCTAAAGTGAACTGAAGATTGCACAGAATTATATTTTATCTTACTGCAGAATCAAACAAACAGAAATCTGGGAAGGTTGCTATAAAATATTTAGTCATACTAAGACAAACAACAGGGAAAAGGAGAGATCAAGAGAAAAACTCCCAAATGCCTTGAAGCTTCCCAAGCAAAACCTGTATTGCAAAACAACACATCCTTCCATAGGATCATCAGCTGCTCAGGTTTTACCCTTGCTCTACTTTTGCTGGGTGACCTTGATAACAGTATTCCTATCTCTATTTTCTCTCTTATGTGCGAAAAGAAAACAATTCCTTGCCTCACAATGATGTTGTCAGATTTACGGTTGCAAAGTGACAAACAGACCCTAATTGTCATGATATGCAATTGTTAAATTTCTATGAAGTCAATGATGAAGTCAGACATGATTCAGATCAATCACAGTCATGTGAAAGAATTGGAGATACACAATGGGTTTGTGTTTGATATTTATAGTCAGTGAGAAATCTACGATTCTGTGATTCTATAAAGTCACACAAAGGACAGCATTGTAGTGGTTTTTCAACTAAATTTGAATGACATTTTTAAACCCAGTTTTTCTCTTTCTGAAAGTTTGGCAAAAGTTTAATTTAAGAAGGCGTGTTCATAGCACTTTCTTTGGTTCGTTTTTAAAATACTTCTGCCTCAGTACTACTGCCCATAGAAACTGACTTACTATTGATGCTCTCCAATGAATCAGGCATTCTCCTCAGGCTGGTGTAAGGAAGTCACCAAGATTTGTGGGGAAGGTAAAAGAGAAAAAGAAAGCCTAGATCATGGTCTTTTTCCTCCCAAGAGCAAAGTGAGACAAACAAGTTCCACTGTGACCTACAAACTAACTACCCAGCCATAAGATGTTATTTGGCACCTCGGAGACTTGGAGGAGCAATTAGCTGAACTTTTATGGCGCCCCCTAAGAAATTTTTAAGATATAAGTACTTTTGAACTTTTAGCCCATCACTTTTCGCACTCTGAGCGTCAGCGCAAGACAAGAGTTTTCCCACGTCGCACGCTGCAGTGTCACCCCCGCCAGCTCCCGGGGAGCAGCGCCGCGGGCGGGCCGGGTGTTTGCGAGCAGCGGGACGGGCGAGGCGAGGAGGGAGCCCGGGCCGGGCCGGGCGCGGGGAGCGCGGCGCAAGGGGCGGAGCCGGTGGCTCCCGGGCCGCCGGAGCCCATCTGCTGCCGGGGAGCGCGGTGGTCCGGCCTGTCCCCGCTGCCCGAGGAAGCCAGCGGAGGAGAAAGCAGCTCTCCGGCCACTTTGGTAGGTGAGGTGCGGGAATCTCTGCTGGGTGTAGTCCCGCTGCCCCTCGCGCTTTCTGAACTAAAGAGCAGCCGGGTTGTTCGTTCCTCTGATGGCTCAAGCGAGTCGCCGGGTAATTAAAATTAGCGAAAATATTCTGGTTTTCTAAATGCTGGTTTTTTCTCTTCTCTGCCTGGATTCAGGGATTGTAAGGGCTGGTCTGTTCAGGGGAGGAGGGTGTCTCACTTCTCCGCGTTTCAGGAATTGCTGTTCCCTGCTTTGGACAAACGAGTTTTCCAACTGCTTTGTTTCCAAGGTTTCAGTGCAGACCGCATCCATTAACGCCGTACGCGCTTGCCCCCCGCCCGTCCTAAAGAAAGATCTTGTCGGGGTTTGGGATTTCAGATTCCTGTGGTAAACGAGACCCAAACTTCAGTGTAGCTTTGATATCTGTTCTGCGTAACCTTTTAGCAGTCCCCCCAAACCTCTGATTGTCGGGCAGTCGATTATGTTTAAAGGGAAAAGAAAAAAAAAAAAAAAAAAGAAAAAGAAAAAAAAGAGGGGAAAAAAAAAGCGCCAGAAAATTATCAGGCTTTTTGTGGCCCTTTTAGGGTCTTTCTCATGCCCTGAGCCTTGGAGGAAAAGCTCGCGGCCACTCGAGCCTTGCCGTGAAACAACCCATTCAAAGGCGCGCCGTTTCCTCCCGCCCCTTGTTCCAGCATCCCCTCCCGGCTTCCTAGTCCTCCAAACTATTTTTCTACAGGAAAAGTGTGGGATATTTTTTTTTCTTCCTCCACTCTTCCCACACAAGAAACTCGCAGATCCGGCTGGGAGTTTCTCCGCGCAGCCCTGCATTGCAACACGGGGGACGCGCCCCCGAGAGTGCCGGGGCTGCCGCCCGCCTGCTGAGCGCGGCCGGGAGCGGCACTGCCGGGGAACGTGGGCACGAAGCTGCCGCCGCCCCGAGCAGCTCTTGGGCACCCCGTAGGAAAAATCGGCAGGAGAAATCGCATTAGGCAAAAGGAGGAGAGTATACGCTTTCAAAAAGAAAGCGCTTAGCAAAGCTTTAAAGCGTTTGCGCTAAGCAAAGCTTTAAAAATTTTTTTTAAAGTATATTTTATTTTTGTCTGTGCTCTTTGCCAGGCTGCGGAGCTCCCGCGGGGGAGGCTGGCGGCGGGGGTGTGCGGGGACGGGCCGGCTGGCTCCCGCCTTTGTTCCCCCGAAGGGGCGCCCGCAGCCGCATGGTTGGAAGCTGTTCCCTGCCTGCCGCCCCTCCCAGGCCGCTGCCGGGATGCCCCGGAGGATGAGGATGGGGGAAGGCGCGGTGGCGGGGAGGATCCCCCTCGCTTTGCGCTGAACTGGGGGGTCGCGGGGCTGCCAGGAGGCGGTAACAGCCGTCGGGGGAAACCCCGTGGGGACGGCGGAGTGTCCTCCAGCCCGCGACTTTCCCGGTATGCTCGATTCTCCTGAGTTTCAAAGGTTTCGGGAAAGCTGGGGATGCCCTCGTTGCCGCGGCGGGAGGCCGGCGCGGGGCAGAGCCGCGGGTTCGGCCGGGCTGGGGGCGGCGGGGCGCCAGGAAAGCGAGAACGGCAGCGCCTCATCCGCGCTGCGGGGAGCACAGAAAACACCTGAGCTCTCTGGGGGACAGTAGCTTCGGCAACTGCTTCTGCGCAAGATCTTGGGAGTATTCGGAGATGGCATTACGCCGGTGTAAGCAACTACACGGAGTGCAAGACAATGCTAAGAATCCCTGTACTATCTTGGCTCGACAAGGCAGTGGAAAACTCGGTACGTGCTGCAGCATCTTCGTCTCGGGACTACCCAGGCGCATGCCTGAGGATTTCTGAGCAACAGTGTTGAAACTACCAGTGCAGCTGTTGAAATCTGGTTTGTATGATGCTGCCTTGTTCTCACTTCTCCCTGATTCTTGCATTTCTTCTAGCAGTTGGAAAAGGAAAAGGATGGGGCTAGAAAAGGAAGAGATTGTTTTTTAAAAGGGAAAATAGCTGCAATCTAAGGGTTTGTTTTTTTCTTTTTTTGTTGAATAGAGCAGGAGACGGTAACAGCCATGGAATATTCTAGCAATATTCCAGAAGCCTGGACTGTCACATAGAGCTGGCTGTTGCTCTGATATTATGGAAGTTACTGGTTGTTTTGCCCAGCACTAGTTTCATAGAAGTCCATCATCCATCACATACAGAAATGTAGAATCACAGTAAAAATGTGGGCCTTTTTTTAGCAGATAAGGGGCTTGGAGTTTGTTTGGTTTTCTGCTTAGAAATACAATAGTATCTTCTTACTGGTTGTCTTCCACTGAGTGAAACAAAACTGTATCACTTTCTCTGAGATCCCAAATTATTGAAAAACAAACTGGTTGCTCCTGCTGACCAAAGCAGTAGTTGGGACAGTCTCTCTGACATGTGGCCAAACTGGAGTAGTGAGTATTGGTGCTAGGAATGGTAATTCACCTACAGATTAGGGAAAAGCATGTGGAAAACCCTGCAAGTCATGGCTTATCGTTGGAAATGCCAGTGGTTGATGTGTTTGGTGTCACTCTGCACCTACAGCAATACAGCATCCAGGATGTTCTGAGCATTGCCTCTGCCATGGCTATCCCTCTGTGCCTGAGCATATGGCTAGGTAATCCTCTAACTTGAAGATGTTGGTTACTGGAAGTGCAGAAGTACTGAGGGGGTTTTGTTGTTGGGAAAACTCCCTGTGGCATTGCTGTCACTGCAGAGGGTCTGGCTGGGCCTTGGGACTGGCAGAAAGAGGTGGAGGGAAGCAGAAAATGATGGATTAGCGTCGCACTACCAGATCTTTCTTCCACATGACACTTGCAGAGTTTAGTCAGATACCTTCCTTAGCTTCCTCAAGTGAGGCTATCTCTTTATTCAGCAGACCTCAGTAATAACTAATATTTAAATTCCTGTGGAAAGCAGCATGGCCCACCTCTGTCAGGTTGGCCAGAAGTGAAAACAGGACTTTTCACTGATAAAGGAGATGTATATTTGGATTCTTTGCAATATATGGAAGATTGTGGTCCAGATTCTGAACAGAGATCTGTGCATTCCTGAGTCTTCCAAAACTGAAATAATACTAGAAGTTGCCCTCTTTTATAGTTGTAGGACATTTGCCCCTGGCAGCAATGGGGAGAATGCTGTGGAAGGATCTTTGAAAGATGACACTTGACTTAAATTTTATAGTCAGTAGGGAAACCACCATAATGCATGGAAGTAGGATGATGACACGCCTTGATTTGAGAATTGCAACATTTTAGAATGAACCTGTACCAGTCCTGAAGTTTACTCGTTGCCTGGCTGGGCTGCATAGTCTGATCTTCAACTCAGAATTGTGACTTGGAGATGCTGCAGCTGCTACATGCCCAAATAACTCAGAAAATCTAACAGATCCCAAGGCTTCTTAAACAACCTGCAAACAGATGACCTCAGAAGAAGGGAATGTTGTTGTAAGCAAAAGCAACTAAGTTGGCAGGACTGTTGAAGTGGCACATACATGTACACACAGCAAAGACTACAGGCTGTAGGATTTCCTGCCTTGGCTTTCATGAGGTCAAGGTTGACTGTCTGGTACTAACTCCAAATTTCTCAATGTAGTTTAAAACTTGAATAAAAAATGGTCACTCAGAACTCCCAGGAATGCTGCCATGCTCTGAAGGTACATGATCACCTTCAGGTGCAACAGCTCAACTTCACCAACTCAGGTGAGGCAGGAACTTGGGAATAAAGAACTTCTTTTGTCAGACGTCAACACAGAGCATATTGTTGGAGGTGCTTTGGGACATGGCAGCAAAGGAAGGGATTTAATTGGTCCTTTGCATTTAGAGCTAAGGAAGGTTTCTTCAAATTGAAACATGTTGTTGGCCTGATAAGACTGCTCACATTTCTTCTCCTATTGTATCCTGCATCATTTGTTTCTTCCAGTCTCACTTCCACTAAGACCTGAGGAGGCTTGTCAGATAAAACAGACCTTTTGTCTTAGGGCAGAAAACTTAGTTTTTCTTGTTCTTTAAACTGCTACTCATCAGTAGCGGTTTACAAACAGCACCGAAGCCCTGTGCCCGAAGCCCTCGATTAGCTGTGTTTTCATAAGGAATATGAAACAGACAGAGGAAGAACGAACTTTATGCTACTTGACTTAGTTAACTAAGGGATGCTTAGTCTTTAACTTTGCACTGTGCACCAGACTGTGCAATCCACGTGTTGTATTATTAAAACCACACAAAGTGCTTTTACAACTCTTCCTTGTAACTTTCCTGACTTTCTAATAACATATTTATTCACTACATTTTTGGTAGGAAGCCTTCTAGTGGGTAATAAGGGTCACAAAGGTACCATACCTATCACTACTTGTTTTATGAGGTTCCAGCTGCTTTGTCAGCAAGACCTGAGTAGAGTCCTGTGGTAATTACAAATACTAGGTTTCCAGTGCAGTTCCCTAAGTTC
Source organism: Brachypodius melanocephalos (assembly GCA_013398615.1). Lineage (NCBI taxonomy): Eukaryota > Metazoa > Chordata > Aves > Passeriformes > Pycnonotidae > Brachypodius > Brachypodius melanocephalos. The sequence continues at coordinate 7,764,266 of VZSR01000247.1, forward strand.
AGCTTTCTAGAAGGATCAGGCTTCTTTAGCAACATCTTTGTTTTTCCTTATTAAGTCATCCCTGCCTTGCAAGCCCCTGCTCCCATCTCTGTAGCTTCCTTCTACAGTCCACAGATTGGTGTTTTGTGGTTCTGTCTCTCATGGAATTGCATTTGTAGTTTTTACTTAACTCCACTTCACTAAACTGTCCTCACAGCAGTTCCTAATCTGGTGCTGTGTGTATGCAAGTGCTGTAGGTAGTTCGTTACATTCTTGGCCTTATATTAATCTTGCAAAGATGTGTTTATGTGTATATACACACACATATACAACAGACATGTATTTTTATATATGTAAAAATATTATTTTACTGGTTCTTGGTGTTATTGACTAGTGTGACCTATCATCCCTTTCTCCTAAACTGAGACCAACCCTTCTGGTTAAATGCAAATGCACAAGTTCCTTCATTTAATTTACAAAGACTGTCGTCTTGGAGAAATCTCACTGCTTATTAAACACGTTGGCAGTGTTTTGCAGCTCCTTTGTTTTACTTTTCTTATCTGATTTGCATCTTGAAGCTAGGCCCGAGGAACTCTTTGCTTAACCCTCTGTTTTGTGGCTTGTGGCTGCTTGTTAGCAGTTCTCAGCCAGGGCACTTGAGCCACGGCGAGCTGGAGGATGCTGTTCCTCAGTGGCTGCAGCTCAGTGCGTGGCGTGGGGGAGGAGAGGTGCTTTACTTTGCTTTTCTGCTCTGAGCCTGTGCTCGTCCTGCTCCCCGTACTTAATAACAGCTAAAAGCAGGCAAGCATCTCTTGTTCAATCCCTGCCCTTGTTGCATTGCAGAAGAGGCTGTATAAAAGCCAAAATTCTCCTTAGTTCCCACAGAAGTAGGAGAGGATTAATGGAATTCATCCCACCCCATTTGCAGGCAGGCTTAAACAAAGCCTTGCACCGCTATTATCCCAGTCAATCTGCAACTCCTTTGTATGTGCTGAGGTGGTTCTCCATCCACATTATCCTAAAATCTGAAACGCTTACGTCTTTCTGGCTGGCTTGAGGCAATCATGGAGACCCCCAATATGCATGTAGAAGCGTTCAGTACTGAATCTCTTTTTAATTTTTCAAAGAACTATCAGCTTGTGATGTGAAATATTTGACTGCCTTGAAAACCTTAAAATGAGCAAACTACATGAGAACCTTGAAACTTATGTAATCATACAAAATAATTGAAATTAAACATTTCACTACTGAACTAATGGAAAAGCATAGCTGGATAGATGAATCCAGATCTCGCAGAAGTGCTAAATCAGTAGTGAAACAGTATCTTCTCTGGTCCTTTGTAGTGGCCAGCTTGTCGAGTACACTTATAACAGCAAAACTTTGCTGTCTTTTATAACTCTCTCCCCTAACTGACATCCTCTTACCAAGAAGTGGGATCTTTTATACAAATAGAGATTGGAGAACATGAACCTTACAGGTGTGAATAGTGCTTGTTTGTTTAGGAGTTTGGTTACTCAAACTATCTCCCGTGCCTCTTAATGTAACATTTCTTCAATTTCAATGCCACAACTATCTCGGACTTTTCTTAGGTCCGTAAAGACCGCGAATGCTTTCAGAATTGAAGGCTGGAAGTTAGGAGAAATGGACAGTCTGATGTCTTGCTATTTCTAGATAATGATTTGCATTAAGTTAGGGTTGTGGTAACTTAGATTTTAGTTGAATTTAAGGTGCTGTTTGTGTAAGTTTAGGTGTAAGTTCTTTACCTTCCACTAGTATATCTTGAATGACTGGTACTTCCTGCTTTTATAGAAAATGTGTGTGTGTATAGCATATATAAACTTCACATTTACACAGCATCTACACAGTTTTATCAAATTACTGCTGAGCTAACCCAAATGGTAATTAATCTCTTAAGAAAATAACTGCAGTACAAATGCTAAACAAGAAATGAATTTGTGATCGGACAGGCTGCTTACTTGATTCAAATAGATGCATTTCCTACTAACAAAATAAGACAATCCACTAGATGGGATTGTGAAAGAAGTAGACAGGGTCATTAATAACTTCCCTCTTCCCTCAGCCTCGAGCAGAATACAGCATTTCTCTTCTGCTTAACAGCTGGTGATAGCTGTGCACAGCAGTGAATGGAAGGAGGTGAAGATGAACAAGGACAGACTCTGTTCAGAGCCAAGGAACAGTGGGCAATGACTGTCTCTTCTTAAGTGCATGTAGGTCTGTGGGTGTACAGAAAGATGGAGTGGCTCAGGCAATATTTGCTCTTGCTGATCTCAAGAGAAGGCCTCTGAAGTGTTGTGGTAGTGGCAGTTCCAGTGCATTCATGGGAGGGCATGAGCCATAAGGGTTAATTTAAAGAGTTTCTCTTCCTCATTATCATTAATCGGAAAGCTCATTTTTTATAATTAATTATATATGTGCTTCTTTAGATGTTGATAGAAGTATTGTTTTTCTCCACAGAGCAGCTTCTTTTCTAGGCTGATCCTATAGTTCAAATTACTAGACCTCTGTGTGTAAGCGTGTACTTTGCTCGAGGTACAGCTTTGTGTGTGGTGGGTTCAGTGTAGCATTGGACCTTGTGCTGGCTGGGTGTGTGTACGTGGTGGGGAAAGCATGGCCATGAAACTGCAGACCTGGATACCTCCCTGACAACAGAACTGAAAACCGGGCTATGTTCCTCATTGATGGAAGAGTTTTTAGTAAAAGTGGTGTCAGTTCTGACTGATGGGATCTTAGGATGGGAATGAGCACCAGTGTTCTGCAACCCAGCTTCCTCAAACTCTTGTGTATGTGGTTTGCAGGTTACAAGCAAACCTGCAGATTTGTCTCCCTGGGTTCTGCTTGTAGGCTGGGGAAAATAAACTATCAGAGGAAAGGATTTGATGCAGAAAAGGGTAATGCAGGACTTCTGTCATGCTCAGTTGTCTATAGAGCATAAATGGTGTCTGGATGGTAAGTCAGCATGAGACTTGGCTGATTTATGTAGCTGAGATGATTTGGGAAGTCTTGATGGGATGATACTCTGCTAGGTGCACTCAAGAGTTCACCTCTGGTCTCTGCTAACTTCAGTGCAGAAGAGAGAGAGCTAATCTAATAGAGCACTTAAAAAACCCACCAGCTCCCATACCCTGTAAGCTGACCAGTGTATTTGGAATTTTTAATTCCAACATGTTTTATCATCACTGGTCTAACTGAAAGAGAAAACCACAATCATTTGGCACAAAAACACCCTGCATCCTAATCTAAAACTGAACTTGCAAATTCTCATTTGTCTGTCATCCTGCCTCAGTGCCTACATGGTAGTGGCCCATGCAATATCCAAGCTCTTGCTGCAATATGGGACATCCACCTGGAGTTTGGTGCTGAATTTGGGTCACAAGCTACAGTATTGTCTGAGGAAAAGCTACAGTATTGTCTGAGGAAGAGGGATAGACTGGAAAGCAGATGAGAGAATATTTACTCTGGAATGCAAATCTTAAATCTTAGAAATGGCCATGGTACAATGGTGTTAGCCTTCTGTTTAAACAAGCCCTTCACACACTTTCTAACTCACTGCGTTTTTTTTAAAGTATTCTTACTGGGCAAAAGAAAAGTTTCTGAGAGGCCCCATAGAAAGGCAGCTTGAACTAGTCTTACAATTAGTTGTGTCAGTCTGAAACTTGACTTCCTCTTTTAGTTTGGCAGCTAGCATGGAAAAAGTCTGCTTCAGATAATTGTTCAGCTTGATCTTCAGGTATGGCCTGCTGACTGGAACAGAATCACTTTGGGTTTGTGGGGAAAATAGGCAGGAAATAACATTTCTAGATCAAGCTACAAATAAATATTTGAATGGGCTTATTTAAAACAGGGATCCAAAAAAATTATTGATTAGGTGGTGCCCTGATGTTGTAGCTCTTCAACTGGAACACGCTATGAAACAGGGACATTCAGTATTAATGCCTAACTAGGGGGGGTTCAGTTTCTTGTCTTACAGTGTTGAGTTTTGTACTGGACCCTTAACTGCTTGATATTTCACAGTTGCTTTTTCTAATAGGGGGAAAACAGTTTTATTCAATGTTCACCTCAAAGCGTGCCCTGTTTAATGGGATGTCCTTCTTGCAAGATTGTCTGCAATCCACTTTTGTAAAGAGGTGAATACACTAATGTGGAATAGAAAGTAGTGGCGAGCCCTTTGTAATGCCTCTTGTGGTCCTTGCCCACTTTTGCAGGCAAGCTGTGTTTATAATATCCTGGGAGTAAGTGATGTTATAATCACTAGAAAATTCATTACACCACTTGCATAGAAGCTACCAGGTAAGACTCCAAATACAAGCAGAAATGATCTACTGTAAAATGGAGAGGGAGGTGACTTTCCAGAGGCTATAGTAATGGAGTAACATTAACAGCTGCAGTTAATGTGCTCTTCCCCTTTGTTACCTCTTTTTCCTTAGTACATGGGAGTAGACAGGAATGTGTGCCAGTCTCGTGTGTCTTTAAATGCTGGCACTGCAAAAGTGAACTTACGTAAATGCAGACTGCTGCTCAGTGCCTCATTAGAGCTCATTGCTGCCAAAACAGATGTGGTGTGTTGTACAGTATGTGCCATTACAGCCTTTGTAGCTGTGTCTCAGAGTTCTGACTTGTCTGTGTGGAAGTTAAGTGCTTAACTTAGTCCCTCCTCTAAGAACATGAGGACATGTGACCTCAATCATGTCACTGACAGACAGAAACTTCAGAATATTATCCTTACTGTCAGTGCAAAGAACAGGCTCTTTTCACCCAATCTGCTGCACGCAAAGTAAAAAAATTCATGTTGGTGCTTGTGCATTTTATGCAAAATCCCTGGAACTAAATGACTCATATTTTGGAGACTCATTCTGGAAAATGCCATCCTTCCTTCTAGCTTGTATGGGGAAGAGTCTGCAGTGGATTTGGGAGGTTAAAACAACTGAAAACTACAGTCTAATGTAGTCTATCAGTCTAATGTAGACTGATGCTTGAAAGATGAGGTCCTGCTCCTCTCCTGTCATCTCCATAGTGGCTGTTTTGGGCAACTGATCTTGATGAAAGCAATTTAAGAAGGCAAATCTGTCCTTTCTGGCAGATGTTTCCATTTACATTGGCTTGTAGCAGCTGGGAAGCTTTCAGTTCATTTTAGGGGAAACAAGAAACCATTCTCTTTCTTTCCACCCAATAGTTACAGTAAGTGCAAAACCTCTGTAGAAACTAAATCTCTATTGGCAATTATCTGCTTCCTGGCAGTGCTAAGCATTTACAACCTGTTTCTGCTTCCAGCCCTGAAGGAATTGAACTCCTTTACTCAATTGCCATCTAAAGCTTTACCATCCTTTTAATTTCTCTGCCAACATTGCTCAGCACTTGCAAGTTTTAGCCATCAGTGAGAATCGGCAGTTGGGCACAAGTCCAAATGGCTCATTTTTCTAGGTGGTGTTGTAACTATTCTGATACAGAACTTCCCTGGACAAAGTGCTGTGCTTCAATGCCCATGGTTTTTAATAAGGGGATTCTTCTTGACTCTTCAGAATGATTTAAGGAGTCCGTGTTTTGGAAAGTATTGGATGTTCACCTTCATGGAAAGTCAGGTGTCTGTTCAACCTGAGAAGTCCTCAACACATACACAAAGAGCATGTAAGAATGCTGGTGTACCATCCCAGGAAGCTATACCCTGAGCAGGAGCTGCTGGCAAACTCAAGAGCTTGCAGGTGAAGCCTGCGTTGGAGGTTGCAGAAGATGGGTTATACGTTCTTGAAACAAAATTTGCAAAGCTACTGTCAGTCATAGCTGCATTATGCTCCTTATTGATGCAACATCTGTGACCTGATTCTAAATTTTTCGTAGATCCTTGGAGCACTGGACTGTCTCTTTTTTTTAGTTCCATTGCCATTGTGACCATGTTTTCTTACAGAATACTTGTCTGAATTGGTTTCCACTTCTCAGCAGTTTGGACAGAACAAGGTGTAACAGGGGAAGCTTTGACATTTTTGAAATTATTTTCTTTGCAGGCTGTTTGTGACTTCTTTTCATCTTGGTGCTTGCAAAATATGTAGGAAGGCAGCCTTAGCTAAGCAACTTACTGCATCTTTTTTTCCTAAAGTGACCTTCTATGAGTGACTATGGCAGGAAGCCCTAGAAGTGCCAGGAACTGTTCTCCTTTTTGTGTCACAGCACACATGAAAGAAGAACATGAAGACGAGTTTCAAAGCAAGTGCTTAATATATAAGAAGTTTTTCAAATATTGGGAAGTGAAGAAGGAGAACATAGGCCAGGGAAGAGAGGACAGATAACATAACTTGTGAAGACATGTCAGCAACAGAAAAATGATCAGAGGAACCTGGGTTATATAATCTTGTAGGTAAAGCTGTAAGCAGCAAATTCCATTCAGGCTTTGCTCCCATTAACTTAGACACTTACTTTCTTAATCTTCAATTAATCAATCCTGATGAAAAATCTTGATGAACTTGTGTATTTGATGTGTGAACTTGACTAGATGTACTTTGGACTTTGGGTGTAAACAGTACATAAATCAATACTAGAGATGGAAGAGTTTAGTTTCACAGGAATTATAACTGTTTAAATTGCTTCAAACACAGGAAAAAAAAAGTTTTGAATTCTACTTGAAAAAAACTCTCAAACAAAACAAGACATATTCTTTGGACCCCATAGCCCTTTCTAAACAGATTTTGAAAGCTTCAAGAAAATCCAACTCATTCTTTTCAGGATTGTCCCATCCTTACACTAGACTTGACACACCTCTCTGAATTTAAAGCCAGGAAGTGATAATCTTGGCCCATGCAGCTTTAACTGCAGCATATCTGCCTCTGCCATCTCTGTGGCTGGGCACATTCCTTTAATGCTGTAGAAGTGGTGTTGCAGCTTAGAGGACACACACCCTGTGACATCTGATGTCAGGATGGAGCAAGCGGGATGGAGTGCAGCTGAAGCAGGAGGGAGCATCTCTACAATGTGCCTTCTAACCTGAGCATCCACTCCAGTGCCAAACAAGCTGATATGGAGTAGCTCATGTGACAGAACTATCCTGACCTTAAAGCAAAAGCCTGTCCTAGGGCTTCAAAATTTCTGTAGTACCAGAGCCTGGCAGTAGCCTTAGAATTGAAAAGACTGAAAGTTCTAGGAACAACGTGTGTTACATCTGGTTCTACAAAAGAAAACCCTACTGAGCACTTAGGTTAGGCACAGCTTGACCTCAATTAGCCACTTTCTGATACTTCCTTCAGGGATTCAGCAGGTTGCTTTTTGGGGATAGGAGAGGATGGGAAGAGATGAATTTGGATTGTTGAGCAACTATATAAACTCCAGAGCTGTTGCAAGCTGTGGAAGAGGGTTGGCGTGGTAAGGATGAGAGGGCAGAGTGACTGTGAGGCTGTCCAAAACAGCCAAGGTCATAGACATAGACATAGAAAGCAGCAGCTATTCAGATTACTTCTGTTTGGAACTAGGTAATGTTTGAGGTCTTCAATCTTTCTGGTAGGTCTTCTGAACATTAACCAAGAGTTGCTGATGTAAAAAGGCCAGTTGCCACAAGTTGATTGTAAAAAATGGTTTTATTTAAAATAGTGTTTCCTGGTATATCCTGCATTGCCTGGCAAAGCCACTTGTGATCTGAACTTATCTTCTGTCCTAGGTGGGAAGAGTGAAAAATAACTATACACTGTGACCTTTGTCCTAAAATACATGTTGTGCCGGGATGTGGTGTATTAAAGAGCAGCTTGTCTATGGTACTGCATGACAAAATTTGTAGCTGGGAGTTTTGAGGTGTTCTGTCTGGGCAGTCTTAGTTGGTCTCTTGGGTTTAGGTTTTTATCAGGGTGGTGTTAATTAGAAAAAATCTCCATATTGGATGTCTTTTATGTAAATGTTGTCTCTTCATTGTTCTTCCTGTGAGGGTCGGCACCTCTGATGTCTCAGGTCTAAGGTGTCTTTATTTTTCTTTAGGATATGTCTTGTCTGTCTCTCCTTAGTTGACTTTCCAAAACTTTTCTACTTCTATCCTGAAATAAACTCCATACTGACTTTTTTAAAAAGTTAAAGTAGGTCCCTAAGGATTTGCTTTTCCATAGTGGTCACTCTACAAACTATTGAGTTTGCAAGTCACACCATGTCATGTCAGCTCCTCTTTCACCCTAGAATATATTCCAAATGCAAAACACGGAACAGTGAGCAGTTGCTACAATGAGTCATGCTTGTGGAAGTATTGAAAGGTTAAATAACAAACTCCTTGAACACAGACAGGATTGCTACAGGATGGCAAAAGCTGGCAGTGCTTGCAAGTGGGGTGAATACCACAGGCAGTTCTAATCTTAAATCTGCCAGAAAGAAAGGCAGTTACAGGAACTGTGTGTGGATGCTTGGTTCTTACAATCTTTCTCCAATCTTAGAATGGATCTAACAGCTTTCAAGCCACAAGTAGGGAAATGCACAAGAGGAAAACCACCTTAATTATGGTCAGAAAAATGACTGTCAAGCACTGTTTTATCTCTGTTCCATGGTGTTTCCTCTTGCTTGGGAGAACACGTTGGTGAGTTGGATTGTTTTCTTTTCCTGGAATGGTGAAATTTAAATAGCAGCAAATAGCTCCTGTAGTGTCTCAACCTGTTTTCCTGTTAAGGGAAGGAGAACATGACTAAGGCCAAAGGCTGGGTCTTGTAAACGGGCTATAAAAAGTTCTGACAATCAAAGAGACTCTACTTGTGCATTTATACCTTCAGTGCACATGTCTATGCTTTTTTGGAGAGAGATGGGTGAGTGGGTATGGACCACCTTCAACTTCATCAGTATTGCTCATCTATAGTCACATTTTAAAGTTTTACCTGAGAGGTATTTTTCTGAGGAGGATTCTGAACAACTTTTGTCTGCTAATGGTTCATCTAATTCCACTGAACTAGAACAAAGAAATGACAGACCAGACTGTTCCAGCCCTTAGCCACTTAATTTTGTGCCTTTTTTTTTTTCCTCTCATAGAAAAAGGTTAAGTTCTCTTTCCAGCATCCCTGACTTCAGGAAAGGGTGCTAGGGAGTAGAAAACTGAGTCTATGCATGCCTCTTGTCCCCTGCTAGCTGGTCCATATTTAAAGCTGTTTCCATGATGTGTTTTGTGGTGGATTTTTTTGGTGGGTGTGTGGGTTT
>VZSR01000247.1:7775094-7953821 GCA_013398615.1 Brachypodius melanocephalos
TCGCTCGGGTCACAGCAGCAGTCCCCCCGGGGGCCGAAGGGCGCGCGGTAACGGCCGGGGGCTCGCGGCCCCTCGCGCCCCGCAGCCGTTGGGCCCAACGGCCGCTCCCCTCAGGCCGGCGGGGACGGGCGGAGCAGCGGGGCCGTCCCGGGGCTGTGCGGCGAGAGAGGTGCGGGACGAGGCCATCGCGGCACCCCCAGGGCTGGAGGGGAAGGAGCAGTGCGGGCAAAGGGGCGGCGGGGCTGCCGGGAGCGCTGCCGGGCGGAACCCCGAGCGCTGGCCCTGCACTGGCTGTCCCGGGAGCAATCGCCGGGATCCGCCTGGGTCGCTCCTGGTTTAGCAGACAGCCGGCCCTAAAGGCAATTTGTAAACCCGGCCGCTTGTAGGGTGCGGCGTTCTCCGGGTTTAGAGGAATTTTAAAACCGGTTAACGGCAGTGGGGGTTTCTAAGAAAGAGGTTTCTGTGTCGGTCTCCTCTCTCACTGGCCTCCCCAAGGTTGCTCCGGGCCACTGGCTGCCTCTGACTTGTGCCAGACCGTTCCTTTTTTGTTGTTTGTTTTAGGGGAGTGAGAGGGATCTGTGTCTGTGGGTGGTGATGGGCAGTGACTGAGAAGTCAGCTGATTTCCATGACCAAACCTAAACCCAAAAGTCTTAGTAACAGCTCACTTAAAGTTTTCTCCTCTCCTCCTTTAGAATTGGCAGGTGCTCATCTTCATGAAGGAAAGAAACACTAGAAGTTCAGACTAGAACTGTGGCGTTTGCTTCAAGATGCCCCAAAGGCAAAATACTCATCTGCAAGTCTCATCTTTCAAAACTGCCTGTGTTCTTTCAATCATAGAAAAATGTTTTTTGAGAAAGATGACTTGTGAAGTTTGTGAACAAAGCTGTCTTCACAAGGATACTGAATGAAAGACATCATGCCTTACAAGGGACATTTATCTTGAAGGGTGACACTGTGCTCTTAAACTAAAACACAGGCACTGCAAAAACACTGATCCCGAACAAGAATAAGGATTATAAAAACTGCATCAGAATGTTTATTAGTCCCAGAAGAGTCAGAAAATGCCATTTTTTGCAGATATGTGCCACTTGCTTCATACTGTGTCTTATGATTTTTTGGGTACCATTTGATAATCACATTGTGAGCCATATGAAGTCCTATTCCTACAGATACCTCATAAATAGCTACCATTTTGTGAATGACAGCCTGTCCATCAGCAGGGATAACCTGAACAGAGTATCAAGCTACCAGTACTTGATCAACCACAGAGAGAAATGTCAGCAGCAGGATGTCCTTCTCCTGTTGTTTGTGAAGACTTCTCCTGAAAACCGTCATCGAAGGGATGCAATTAGGCAAACTTGGGGTAATGAGAAGTACGTTCGTTCTCAGCTTAATGCCAACATTAAAACCCTTTTTGCTTTAGGCCGACCACCAGACCATCTGCAGAAAGCACAGCGGCAAAGAGAACTTGAGCTCGAAGACCAGAAGTATCAGGATTTGATTCAGCAAGACTTCTTGGATACCTTTCACAATCTTACTCTTAAATTGCTTTTGCAGTTTAGCTGGGTGAATGCCTACTGTCCTCATGCCAGGTTCATTATGTCTGCAGATGATGACATATTTATCCATATGCCAAACCTCATTGCTTATCTCCAAAGTCTCACACAAATGGGTGCTCAGGATCTCTGGATTGGTCGTGTCCATCGTGGATCCCCTCCCGTAAGAGACAAGAGTAGCAAATACTATGTTCCATATGAAATGTACCAGTGGCCCTCTTACCCTGACTACACAGCAGGAGCTGCATATGTAATATCAAATGATGTAGCAGCTAAAGTTTATGAGGCTTCATTGACTCTGAATACAAGTCTTTATATAGATGATGTTTTCATGGGTCTCTGTGCCAATAAAATGGGAATTGTACCACAATATCATGTATTTTTTTCTGGGGAAGGAAAGGCTCCATATCATCCCTGCATTTACAACAAGATGATGACATCTCATGGACACGTAGATGACCTTCGCCAGCTCTGGAAGCAGGCTACAGATCCCAAAGTTAAAAAGATTTCTTCAGGGATGTGGGGTAGAATGTACTGCAGACTAGTAAATATTGTACTTCTTTGTAAACTGTACTACGTGGACACATATCCTTGTTCAGCTGCATTTTCTTAATACTTGAATATCTGCATTGAAGATCCACTGAGCCAAGACAGAGCAACAATGTTTTAGGTGTTTATCCAAAATATATGTAAACATGGAAAGAGGTAAAATTTACACGTGAATACTTGGGGTGGGCAGAGGGAGAGGAAGAAGATGGTCCCAGATTCTGCTCAGAGACTTATTGGAATAGCTCTCCTGTTGTACTTAAACTTTTTACATTGTAGCCTGTTTTTTACACTCTTCAAGGTATGCAGTTCTGGATTATAAGTGAACTATAATGGACTCCTAGACTTTGGAATGCTTGTTGAAAATACCTGTTTCTTTGAACTTCTCAGTAAGTCTTGATGTTTTTTTTTTAAAGCTATGTGAACTAAGGCATGTGGCAAAAAAATCTGTTGTATCAGAATGGAGTAGACCTTTCAAGGCATGAGGAAAGTGGAATTTCTGACTTGATGAATGAGACTATCAGAGCAGTTTAAGGTAGTGTAAACTCTACAAATATTCGCCATTTCTCAATGCTTCATACAAAGGCAGTCTGGACCTGCACAGCTGACAAATAGAGAGTGCTGGAAGTGAAGACCTGCTACAATTGTTTCCTCAAAACTCCCTAAACCTTTGAAACAGGGAAACAGTATTTGGATGTCTCTTGACTTGCTGGTTTTAAGTAACAAAGGAACCCCCTTTAGAACCTGAAGCTATAAAAAACCAAATACTCTATATGTTACTGATTGGGCTAACATTTCATGTCTTCCAAAAACTGAATCAGCATATTTAAAAATCTTTAATAAGCAAATAAGTTGAGTTAGTTTTCTTCTAATAATGCTTCTGTTTTCCAATATTCTAGAGGTGAAAAGGAAGGAAAAGTCCCCAGGAATGTTAGTTAAATCTAGTTAAAGATTTAAAAAAGCAAAATCTCATGCTTGTCCTAACAGAGAGGGAGGATATTTTCTGTACAAACTTTGCATTGAAGGGATGGGGAGATGGTGATTCACACAAACTCAGTACACAAATCATAATAACTAAAATGTTTCTCCTGAAGTCAAAATTGTCTTTAAAATTTCAGGGTTGTTTGCATTCACAAACCACTGTACCTTGAATATATCTCAAAGTTAATATCACTTGCAAAGGAACAAAATGCCCGTGCTTTGTAAACAAAAACAGAGCTAAGTGATGTGCAAACTGCAGCCCTTAGAGTTGTCCTGTGGTGCCATAAAGACACTGCAGAGAACCAGAGTTGTAGGCTGCGTGCAGTCCTTGCACAGCTCAGTCATGGTGCTTCCACAGACTCTCAGGACAGATATCTTAGTTGCTAATTGCCAAACCTGTGGCAGCTGTACAGGACTTGCTAGTTTGAAGCTGTGAGTAGTAAACTTGGTTTAATTTACTGATACTGCTCTTAGAGCTGTGCTGCAGGTTGAGTCAGACATGCCACTTTCTGTAACTGGTTTTGCAGAAGGAAGATAATAAGATTCCTGACTAGTCCTAAATGTTGGGCATGTAAAGCGCCCACAATTAAATCATTTATCAGTGTCAGAATGACTGATGAGTATAACAGCTATACTTCAGAAGGAACAAATCCAGTTCCTTTTCTTGCCTAAACAAATGGATTATGGCACTGGGGATGTAGATCTATATAACCTGTTGCATACAGAGAAAATAAATGCACATACAGAGAAAGTATTATTCTATATTGAAGGAAAGCTAGTTCATCAGATTTCTGACTTCTTGTGAGCCATTTAAATCAACGAAGCTGCACAGCTAAACTGCACTGCTAGAAAAGCCACCCTGTTCACTGTAGGGAAAGAGGGTCTTCATATGCAGCATGCAACCAAAATGTACAAGTAAGACTATAGTCTTCCAGCATATCTACATGTTGGATTTGTTTTCACTCATACACGCAAAAGTAAAGTAATTTTTAAGTAGCTTTAACTAGTTAACATCTAAATTGCTGCTTAAATTTAGGTGCCATTATCTGGAAGTCACTTTTGACCATTGAAATACTTTGTTTTACAGTTGGTTTGAGCTTTGTTTGGATTGCTTCTTAATCTTAAAAGGGCCTTGATGTTTGTAGTATGCGTTTTCTTTTGCTGCAGTGAAAAGAAGTTGCTTGTTGAATAAAAAGGAAAGCATGAAGGCACTCCTTTCAAAAAATAGATGAGACATAGAAAACTTCATATTTTCTGGTTCTAAACACAAATTAATTTGTACACTTCCATCAGGAATCTTTTTTAACAATAGTCTCAGTGTTCCAATGCAGGGCTGATAGGTTTTATTTCTACAAATAAAACTGAATCAGCCTGAATGGTCACTCCTCATTAAGAGTTTGACATTGTTGCACAGCATATTTAATGCTAATTTTTTTTTACCTGTTTGTTTGGTTTGCATCAGTTTCCCTTTGATATTACTAATTTTTATACAAAGTATTCAATATTTATTCTTAAAATTTGCTCTGTACCACAGAAAGACATTTGTTTTGTAAAATTTGTTTTGAATAAACAGACTTATTTCTTTTAGAAAAACCTAAAGAATACAGAAAAGGTCAATACCTCTTGTTGCTTTCTTTGTAACTGACAGGATCAGTTCTGATACTTTTAAGTGTTGTTCTGAGTTCCCTTTTACAAGAGGATTTCAAACTGCCCCTCATTCCCCCCACTGCCCCCAGTGTGTGCAAAAGGCAAAATTGGTGTTCCCAAGAAAAGAGAAAGCTCACAAATTTGTTTATCAAGCTTCCAGGTCTAAAGCTGTATAAAATTGCCAGGCATTAGAAGCTGAACCTGTTGTTAATGTAATTTGCACGTTCTCTTTAGGCAGCCGTTCCCCTGGAGATGTGTATCTGTCTACACAAGATTTCAGATCATACTTTGCACCTTTGGAAAAGTAGCTGATGGTCTGGGGACCAGACATGGTATTTTTATAGGGTATGATTAAATTCAGATAATTACAACTTGTATGTCTCTCCAATTTGTCTGAGATAATGTATCAAGTTAGGGTTTTTACAAATGGAGTCATTTGCATCAGGTGACTCCAGTGTATGAGACAGGGGTATAACTAAAGCATGAATTATCTAAATGAAAGCGAAGAAGAGAACAAAGGAAATTAAGTCAGGATTGTGGCATTTGTCTTCTTGTAGGGTGGGTTTTGTTGTGGTTTTTTTTTTGTTTTCTGGGGTTTTTTTATTTAATTGTTCCCTTTGGCTTAGAAACTGCAGTTCAGCTAAAATTGGGTTTACTTGATACTTTTTGTTGAAGTAAGCGATTTAAGTATTTTATGCTTTAGAATGCGTCAATAATATTTTTCTCAAGATTTTGCAGAAGTTTGATCTTGCAGTTAAAAAACCCAGAAACTCCTCAGAGGTATATGGTCAAATGTGAATATTCTGAAGAGTATGAGAGGATCTTTTAACACTGGGGTTTTTTGTAAATACATGCAACGCTTATTCTAATGACTTCTTCTCTCACATCTTGTAATTAATGCTTCCAAGAGAAAAAAACTGTAAAAAAGCCCCAACCCAAACAAAAGATAACTCTTACTTTCTTTTCCATCTGATAGACTCAGTATAAATACATGGCTGTAAGCATTTCAGTGACTTCATTATTGCTAATGATTTATTAGTCTTGGTGAAATTCAAAGAGGTTGTAGAGAATGTACTATAAATGCAGTAATTTGCATTCTAAGAAGAAAAAATATACAGTGGTTGATATGTGCAGCCTTACCTCCTCCTTGTTGACAAGTTCTCATCACTTTCACTGGTCACCAGGACTCTGCTAGATCCTCCTTGACTGGCTTCATGCATCACTTCAATCTGAATGAGAAGAACATGTTAAAACTGAAAATACTTAATTGCTGATGCTTTCATTTAGAGAACTTTAGATCTTTGAAAGAATAAGAACCAAATCCTACCTAACCTAGAAAGTCACTAGACAAGTTCAAATAATTGAATTCTAGATGTACAGAAATATCTCCTATTTATATTTGCCATCTTTGCTCAGTGTTGGCATGGAGGCATTCCTTACTCCAGGCAAAGTCATTATATTCTTGCACCACAGAAGGTCAATTATCTCCTTGTGTAGATAATTACAGGCATAATAATCTGTTCCTTAGACTCTGAAATACTATTTTTTCATTTCCTGTCTGAAGCCAACCCAAAGCCTTCACATTTTCAGAGTTCTTTGTAGAATATCCTGTAGAGAAATCTGGGAATCCTCTGTGTGCCTCTGAGAAGTGTCTGTCCCAGCAGCAGTGTTGGGTGAGGCAGTGCTGAGCACAGATACCTGTGCAGAGCCCGTGCCCAGGCTGAAACAGAGCTTCTGCACAGCTCCAGTGTTTGTTTTGATGAACACTCACTCCTTTGTCCAGTCTTGCAGAGTTGGATCATTTCAAGTGCTCTCCAGGCAAGTCTTAAGCAGGCTTTTCCTCCATTTGCCTGCAGCTTCAAGAGAACCAAGCACTCCTTGCACTTACTCAAAAGCCAATCTCTTCAAATTCAGTCAAACAACCCATCTGCTGAGTTTGCTGTTAATCCAAGCCAATATCTAAATCCCAGCAGAATCCAAGTTCCTGAGCACTTTCATTTTTAAGGGCTGACTCTTACATTTTATATTGCTAAATTATTTAGCTAGTTGATGATAATGATGGAATCCAGTAATGAACCGTCCTCATCTGAACCATTATCAGAACAATGGGAGGAAAGGGAGGGGGACATAATTTGCAGTGTAGTTGTGGGGAGTGTATTTAAAAATTAATGAATGGATGTTTTATAAAGCCTATACCACATTGCTGCATACACCTAACTACATGGGAGGAATGCAACTGATTATCCGCATTACTGATGAGAGTAAAACTAATTCTAAAGTCACTTTCTGTGAGTTTAGGCAAAGGGGAGACCACCTGTATGTTCCTCCTGATAACTGGGTTTTATTCTGTGCTTATTGATGAAGTTGTGGGCTGTGCTGACCATTTCAGAAAATGGACTGCATTTAACTTTTGCCTTCAGCTTTAGAGAAATAAAGATGAAATGTATGGGCAAGTCAGAGGTGTAGATAGCAGACAAATTTGGTTTAAATAGCTTATTCCTTATCAGAGAGTTAACTTAGAAATGTTCCAATTTCTTTTAATTCCAAGTATAGGTATGTAAATCTATATTTTATGTGGTTTTGAGTTCTCTCACAATATGGGATGTGATTATAGGTAATCCTACCAGATTATAGGTAATCCTACCTTAATCCCACCTTTTGTCTTCTTAATGCTTTTCTTTTTTGATAACTCTGCTTCAGAAACAGTCTTTGGAGGGCAGGAAAGTTCTGTAGACCTCCTGTTGGTAGCTGAAAGAGTAAAAAATAAAGTAACATTAGAAAACATGTGCTAAAACCAGCTTTAGGACAGCACGGGTAAATGTTAGGCAGCTGTACCAACTTGGGTAATTGTCACTTGCATGGTGTTGCTTGTGTGGGTTCCCAGGAAATTATGTTTCTGGTAATGGTTTGCTGATTGATGTTGGATTAAAGGATTGTTCCCTGTAAGGTTTCATTACATGAACAACTCTCAAAGGAGTAATCACAGGAGTTCAGCAAGGCACAATGACATGGTGTGTAAGGACAGATAATAACTGGGGTTATTATTTCAGAATATGCCCTGTTCTGTCAGGTCTGGTGGCCCTTGCAGGCTCTGAAAGCCCCAGCTGACACTGAGGTGTCTGAGGCTACTGGACAATCATCCTTAACGACAAAACCACCTGTGCTGAGCCTGCTGTCCACAGCAAAGGGTTAGAATGAACTATGAGAAGGGGAATCATACATTTGGCTTGAGTAGAAAATAATATTTGTTACAGCTTTATCTTTGTTTTAGACTGGTAATGAGTTTGTAGCACATGCAAGTACAAGGCCAACAGCACTCTCCCTTTTCTTCATTGCTGAATTGATACAGGCAACCATTCATGTCATGGGTGAAAACATCTATGAAAGCCAGATGAAATGCTGAAAGAATCTGGGTCAGGCAACAAAGAACAAAATTGAGGTTAAGTCCTTTTTTTTTTTTATTCTGGCAAAACTTTCTAATTGAACAAGCAGTTTTTCTAAGAATAAAAGCCGGTGTTTTCAAATGCATCTGGCAACATTTTGTTTAAGAAGGTTTCACCAAGTTTAATGTTTTGAAGTGTTGAGAGTCTTGATAGTCATTAACTTTTTCTTTGGGAGAAGTTGAGGGATACAGTAAAAAAGATGCAGACATCTCTGAATGAGGAGGATGTAGTATCAAAGGTTTGATGTAGGAGAGGTTTGAATACTTTTTAAAAAGAAATACCTTAACAAAGTTTTAAGTGCCCTTGTCATTATATTCTTCTTTTAAAGTAGTTTTTTTAAAAAAAAGGAAAAAAAAGAAGCACCTAGAAGCACTCAAATTATATTCAGTTAAAAAGAAAACATATCAGTTTCACAGTCTATAACAATGGAAGCTGACATTTCTTCTACCCTGTGTCTTTTCAACAGCCTTATCACACAGCTGGGAAGAGAATTAATTAAAGCAGTCTCTCTCCAACTCTTCCCTAAATGTTCTTGCATTTATCCGATACTGAATGACATAACGACTTGGCAATGCCCATTTCATGCCTGTTACCTCCTCACAATGATTCCATACTAGAAAGTTACCTCAAAGGAACAGTGAAATCTGGTAGTCACTAGAAGCTATAACAGACTGGTAGAGAATTCTTGTGGTTCCCAGGACTGAGATGAAATGCAAATGTCTCTTTTTAGTTCTTCCATTACTCTTTCAGGATATACAGCAGGGGACTTGTTTTGATTTTGAGCACTACTTTCAAGAAATACCTTTTTCCCATCCCCCAAGCAAGCTTTCCCTGAAGTAGTATTTGTTCTCTCAAAGGTATTTTTATTTCGCCCAAAAAGTGGTGTGCTGACATTTTAGAACCAAGAGAACAAAAAGATGCAAGATGCAGCACATGGAAGCTGTTGATCCTGATTGTCAAACTTCATACCTTTCTAATCTGCAGGGAGGGTGACTGCTACTGTTGGCAAAACCAGAATATTTGGTAAGTTTTCAAAAGGGTCCTTTTATGTGTTTATGTGTAAAGTGTCTGTAAGCATCAGCAAATTCACTCTTTTCTGTATTGATGCACCCTGGAGATTCTATTTAGCCATAAAATCTCACATACCATGATCATGACAAAACAGGCTATGATCAGACCTATTACACTAAGAACTAATATCTCCTGGAGGTTTTCCCAGCTATATCCTATTTATAACCTTGAAAAATCCGCATAAAGAAAATAGATCTAAGACTTGGCCACCAAGACATTGTTTCATAATCTTACCCACATCTGAATACCCTAGATATGTTGCCAGTGTCTAGTTGCCCTCTTTAAATCTGAGTTCAGGCCATTGGATTGCTCTACAATCTAATCCACAATTT
This sequence comes from Brachypodius melanocephalos, assembly GCA_013398615.1. Lineage (NCBI taxonomy): Eukaryota > Metazoa > Chordata > Aves > Passeriformes > Pycnonotidae > Brachypodius > Brachypodius melanocephalos. The sequence goes on from VZSR01000247.1 coordinate 7,784,672, forward strand.
TTATGGATGTGTTGTGGAAATAAAGGGAAGCAACAGAAATAACTTCAGAAAACATGAGGACTTTTGCTTAGAAGAGCATAGTCAGCAATAGCAAGTTGTTTGGCTTATTCATTAATCAGAAAATTTTGTAGCTTGAAGGGATGGTTGATATTGGTATGAAAACTCTTGCTGAAAGCAATCAGCAGAAAAAGTGGAAATCAGTTACAGCTTTGATGTACGGATCACAACTTACAAACTCAGACAGCTCCAGGTGATCCAGGAAAGAGCACAGAGCAGTTTAAATGAAAGATGACACATTCACAAGAAGCCAAACTGCAGGTGCTCCTTGATCCAGCAGCAAATTACTCAGATCAGTTCACAATCTGAGTCCTGGCTTCTTCAGTGTGACATATTTCAGAAAAGGAGACAGGTACAAGATAAGAAAGAAGTCAAATCTGACTGAATTGATTCATATTGCCACAGCAAACTTCCCTTTCCAATTTGACCCAGAAATGAACTGAAAACAGGAAACAAGCTGCTTTGGAAAATTTTTCAGTTATTGACTGGCCCATAGTCAGAGACTGCTACATGTCACTGCATTTCAGTAGTTCCTGGTGCAGTACAGAAAGAAACAGCGCAAATACCTGTCAAATATTATTGCATTAATTACTGTGGAACTGGAAACATAAGGGAAACTCCCTTATAAAATTTAGTACAGTTGGCTGTTTCAAGGTCAGTATGGTACTGTCTTGCCGAAGAAGCTGAAAATTATAGTGTTGAGCTGCCTACTGAAAGAATAAAGGCACAGGAACAAAGGAAAACTAGAAATGATCTAATGTCTGCATGGTTTCAAGGTTGTTTTCATCCTTTTGTTTCACAGTACTCCCCTGGATGATACATAATGATGACTTCATTTTGAATTCATTAATATTTTAAATTGCTTGATGCTGGCTTTTAAAGCAAATATTGTCAAAGGGCATTATAAAGTAGGGTTTGGGTCTGTCACTTTCATTCATCTGGAACACCACTACACTTTTCCAATGGGCCTTTAGCACTGCTTACTGTTTTTTTATCAACAAGTTACATGACAAGTATGGAATCACTGTTGTATTATTTAGCCTACAGCAAATGGTAAAGTGGGCCGTACTGTCCCTAAAGCTGCTAGAAAATGACAGACTCATGCGCTCTGTTTTGCTTTGCAGCCTCTCCACCCCTCTAAGACTGAAATGAATTCAGTGAGGAAAACTTGCTGTGCTGCTTGTAAGAAAAGGCTGTGGTTTCACCCATTTCCCCATCTGCTCCTGCGTGGCAGGACACAGGCACCATCTCCCAGGTGCTGATCTCTTACAGAGGGGACTACATCCCCCACTGAGGGACAGACAGAACTGTGGGCAGCTCCCAGGTGCTCAGAGACAGCTGGATTAGTTTACCTGGCTAAGTGGCCCTAAAGTAGCTCCTGCTAGAATAAGTGTAATTCCTTAGCTAGCAAGAGGCACAGGTCATAGTCAAGGGTTACGACGTATACTCAGCACCTGTAAGATATTCCAAGCTCTGCCTCAAATAAATACCACACTTTACATTTAGGTTTGGGGGGAATTCTGCCATCACATGTTTTCCCATCTGTTTTCTGTATGGGTTTGTGCATTCTCACTAATCACCTACAGCAGAATCAAATTCCTTTGGCAAGAACAAGCATGGAAACAACTAGTCTGCTAAACTTTATTAGGGCTTGCTGCTCATGCTGTCCAACAGGAACATGAGTTTGAAGATAATTAGTGGCTTAATTGCTGTTTTGAATGCAGGTGATGACAAAACAGAATGTTTAGGCAACTAAAGAAACCCCAGAGTAACTACAGTTTGTCACTTAATGGCTTAGGGCAGAAAGACTTCGCCATTCTTAAGCAATATAATTTAGACTTCTTTGCTCTAGCAAAATTTCTGTCAGGCCCCTGAAAATCTGCTGATACAAGAAGCACAGAGCAAGGTTCCTGGATGTGGAATATTCTTCTATAAGGAGACACTACTTGGTTTCCTCAGACTGGTCCAAGTGTAATAGCAGTACCCCAGCCACAAAACTGAAAGTATCTTTTCCTGTTTTCAATTGCATTTATAGAAATATACCGAAACACAGAAACTAGTGGTTTCTCAAACCATTCATGAAAGTCACATGCACCATCTCTTCTGAGTCAGCTAATCCCTCTACAGCCTCACTTTCCCTGCACACATCCCCAGACTCTTGCAAGAAATTCTTCCTTTATCCTCTGTCCAGATGTTATTAGTTAGTGAGTGTTATGCACTAGTGACTGTGAGGAATGCTGGACTGGATCCAATGAGCAGTTGTATACATTTAACTGAGATAGAACCAGCTTAAATTTTATTATTTAAAGAATTAAAAAGGCTCCAGCTGTGTTGCCCCCTTATGAATCTTGTGTTCCAAGCTGGCCTTCTAAGATGCTTGTATGGTGAGTCATGGATTTTGTATGTTCAATGTGCTGTTAAACATGTTATTTGTTTAACAAGCTCACAGAAATTTGGACATCTCTGCTGCTGTATTTCACATTTATGTTGCACACAAAGAACTCTCTAGGTGAATATTTCATAGCACTTTGTGCTGCCATATTCCAACTCTTGCCAGAAAGGTAGCTAAAACAAGACATTTTTCCTAACCATGGTCACTAAGATGGCCAAATCATTTTTTACTGAAATTTTCCAAAAGCATGTGAGGCTGAAGGAGATAGCCTTTGGGAAAGTTTCATTTCAAAAAGTAAGAGTTTGGGAGAATTACAAGCAAATTAAAACAGATAAATGCTAACTGCAGTAATTCCTAATAGATTGTATTATCCATTACAGTTCTGTAGTCCATTTCATTGTGCCTGACAGACTTTGTGGTTTGATTCTGTGGACCTATTCCAATTCACTCCATGCTAGAAAGTTTTGCACAGAAATGCAGAGAACAAATATGTAGTCAAATCATCAAAAATTATGCCCTCAGAAGTGAATCAGAGCAAAAATATTTTGTTATCAAGTGCCACTTCTTTCCTCCCAACAGACATAGAGACAAATTTAGCCATTAGCTGTATTCAAGAAGCTTCCATTGGGAGAAAACAGAGTTCTCCTTAAATAAGGTGTCATATATGGTACTTAAATATTTTCAAGGCTCCTATTATAAAAAGATCAACAGAGTTTTCTGCCTTTTCAGGGTTGATCTGAGAATAATATTTAATCAAGTTCTTACAGCTAAAACATGTACCAAATACAGCTGGCACAGACTTTTCAGCATCACAGTAACTTCAAAACTAGTACTTCAGTCTTGAACAGGCCTGTCGCTGCAAAATACAGAAGTTCACTCATGAAACAAGAAGCATCGAGCAAAACTGGGATTAATCTAAAATTTTGCTTCAGTTTCCAGACCTATAGAAAAGTGTTGACTGAAGAAGAGTCAACAGTGAGTTGCATTTCTGGATCTTCACTAAGCTAAAAGATGGCTGCGAGTCACCAGAAATCATAAGGACATGGACATGAAACTGTGACAGTCATTTCCCCAACAGAAACCTGCCCTTTCCCTCAGACATGGTATCAGCTGTGGCTATGTGCAGAAAATCCATCTCTGCCTACATACTTGTCTATGTAAAATGGAGAGTCTGACAGTTACAATAATGGAGTATTTAATGTCTGAGCCTTCATATCTGCGAAGATTTTTCCATTAGCACCCTGAATTGGACTGAATTTACCCTGCTGCTCCCTGTTAGGAAAATGGATAGTCAGCAAGGAAGAACAAAACAAAATCTATTCTGGAACAAATGTAACTTCTTTTCCTTTCACAGACCAACCACCCCAGTGCTGCCATGGTATTGTTACTCTGCTGCCTGGGGACAAAAGCCTTTCTTTCTGGTCTTCTATTTCTGTTTACCACATTTTATTGCCTTTTCTTGCCTTTGTATTTACACAGTCTAGGAACATGGTCTTTTTCTGTTGTCATATTCTGTATGTCCTGGGTAACAAATGACAAATGAGTTACAAGACCTATTTTGAGAAGGTGCTCTAAGCCTCTCTCAGTTTTCCAAGATGTTGCTCGATAAATTTTCCCCAATGATGCCATGAATGTGAAAAAAGGACACAGAGCTAAGTCCAAAAGAGGGTAGCTTCAAGAAGAGCAGAATTTCACAGCCTCATTTTCAGCCTTGGAATAGGATTCAGTGTCCCTGTTTCTATTCTCAGACACGTTTCAGAGTCAGACTGTGAAACACCTCACTGAATTCCTTGGTTTATCTGTGCTTTAGTTTTCTTTCTGAAAAAAAGAGGTTAAAATGCTGACCGGTACCTGTCAAGTGCTTTGGCATTCTGAGGGAAAGGGCACTCAGGAATTTCAAAGTATGATTCTTCGTAGCAGACAACTGGATAACACCAAAATGATTCATAAGGAACATGAGAATATACATGTACTATTCATGGCTGTTAAAGTCACTGACTGTGCTGAAAGTCCCTGGATGAGGTGCAGATATTCAGGCACTTCTGTTTCTTTGTATAGAGGTACTCTCGGTCAGTCACCTTCAAGAATCTGAATGAAATGGCAGAGTCTGCTTATCAGTGTCTGAACAGGACTGGGTTGCACTTTACACCTCCTCATTTTAAAATAAATTTCACCTACCTATTATTTTGCAACAGGACATTAAAGGCTAAGCGTTGTCACACAGTTATCCTGTGCAGGGTTGTATAACCATGAAGTGCAATTCAAGGGACAGAGCAAGGAAGCATCTCATGACTTTCTGTGAAAGAGCTGATAGTATGAGAGATGGGCTGTGTGAACAAGAATCAACCCTTAGAGCACTGTTATAAACTAGTGACTGTTCTATAAGGTTCTATCTATACCAACAATTTAATTTAAAAATCTGCAAATGTGCTAAAATGACAAGAAAGAAGTTCAAGAAACAGTTCAAGTTTATGCATGCATAAACAGAACAGGAAGATTAGCTTTTAGTGCGGTTTCACAGTAGGTGAAAGCCATCCTAAAACTGTGCTGCCACTGACAGGAACTAACTGGCTCTGACCTACTGACCCCATAACCCCATTTCCTGCAACTTCCTTTGCTTCAGCACTAGTGGCCATGCAGTGAGCAATCTGATGAACTCTGACATTTAGTGTTGCTTGGAGCAGATGACTGGGCTGTGTGATCTCCAGAGCTCTCTGCATTTTTCTAACTCATGCAGTGGAAAAAGAACTACTAGGGGTTTGCAGTCTGTTTATTCAGTTTTCAAGGCAAATTACAACTCCAGCAAACTGACTGCCCACCCCAGTGCAAGAGGGGAGCACAGTGCTGGAGGCTGTGTGTGTGGCAGAGCAGGACCTCTTCACAGGCATTGTGTTCTCAAGCTTGCCTTAAACCAAAAGAGAACCTGAAACTTTGTGGTAGGAACTGTCCATAAAAAACACAGCTAGCATGGTTTAGGGGAAAAAATGTACAGGTGTCAAACCAGCATGGGAATGGGAAGATGATTTTCCTTTGGGAGAAAGGATGAACATTGGGGAGCAGAGGAGAACAGGGACATTGGTGTGACCTTCTGCTGGTATGCCTGGAAATCAAAATGCTCAGGCCACTGGCCATCTTCCTGTTGAGAAATCAGTTTATTGAATGCTCTTCATGCAAATTAGAAGGGGCTTTTAAAGGCTTTTTGCTAAAGGTTTCCCTTTTGAACAGCTCTAAAGGTTCCAAAGGGACAACCCCTTCCGGCCACCAAGCACAGGGTGGCTGGTCTCCAGGATACACTGTTTCAAATTAGCTTCACCCACATTCCTTTTGCAGAAAACAGACATCTTGGTTAAATGCACACGCTAACCTCAAATCAGGAACTTTCAGTAATTTCCAAACAGAAGCAATGCTCAGCTTCTATGGTTAGCAGAGGACAAGGTAGAAAGTGAACTAATATCTAGGTAGAAAGGGAAATGCAAAAATTCCACAAATGAGTCAATGTCTCTCACTAATGAACACTTAATTTTGCAAGTATCTGATTGAAACTTGAGGAATTATGACACTTGAAAGCCAAATATTCACATTACACTATCTGCAATGTAAAAGAGGTTCTTATGCTTACATTGCAGGCTTGCATTGACTACCCTGGCTTGGGTATTTGAGAATTAGCAGTACAAGACACACTGAGACACAGTATATAAATGAACTCTGTAGACTAAACCTAGGAAGAGAAACCTGGTGGGGTTTTTTATTCACCCTTGTTTGTATGTTTGCAGTGAGAGATATTTCGTATTCATTTTTACTAGCTGGACCTACCAGGCTGACACTGCACATAAAATTCAAGTGTTCATTCTGATAAGAAAAACCAAACATGACCACGTGCCCAAAACATTGGTATGAGTCTGAAAGCAGCTGCTTATGGCCTACCTACTGCTGCTGGTCTGGTAATCTTTGGTGATGCTCGCTTTGGGGAAGATTCAGGATGTGGAGCAACAGGTTGTACTGGCCGGGTCTGTTTGGCCGCCAGCTTCTTCAGACTTACTTGCCTCTTGTCAAACATTTCTTGTACATCTTCGAGTTTTTGTACAATTCTTTGGGCATTGGCCTTGACAAAGAAAAGGCAAACAACAAATGGTTGTCAGCACTGGACTGAGCAAGTGAAGAAAGGACTTGTATTACCAGACTCGGACTAGAGCTGGAGATCACACAGTGACGGTTCTGGACATGGAGAGTTCATTGCAGCCCAGTCCATGCATTCTGCCCAGTTCACAGTTTCACTGACCAAGATATGGTGACTCAAGCAGAGCTTCTAGCATTGCTCTGAAGAAAATGACCTATGTGTTGCATGGCTACTTTTATGAGTAAAACTTACTGCCACAGATACTGACCTCTGTGCCCTTTTGGAGTAGGGAAAGAGGAATATTTTAGCAGACTCAAATACATAGCCCAGTACACTCTCACGGACAAAGCATCAGAAATTTTTAACTTCTAAATGAGCACATGCACATCTGAGGGGTTTTACCTTTATTTCAGGGGTGAGAATCATGTCAAACTGATTGTAGAATTCCTTCGGGTTGGAGAGCTGGTGTTCCTTAGCAGTTACCAAGAACTTCTCAATTTCTACGAGTGCAGTTTCAGCTCCCTCTTGTGACTGGCACTTGTCCACAGCTTGGGAAGCTAAGAGGTAGATTCCAGCTTCGCACCATTGGCTTGCCTTTAAATAAAAGTGGGGCAAGAAGGAGTTATCATCACTGACAGTCCAAGTTGTCAGGTGTTGTTTTACTCTGTGAAAAACAGATTTGCCCTAACATGTCATTAAAAGAGATCAATGTTACTCATAGCATGCAGCAGTTCCTGCCCACAAGTCACCCCATCATCATATGCAGAGCTGAACTTGCTGAACTAATGCAAAGCTCCCATATTTATACTAATATTTACTGAATAAAATGGAGAAAAAACCAAATTTTTATCTTCACCATAATTACCTGAGCTTATAAAATCCTTCACTTTTAGTAGAACCTTGCAGAGGAAAGTTCACTTACCTTATCTAACTGCTTATGCAGCTCAAGAGACTTTCCCAAAATATCATACTTTTTCTTGGTCTCATTGGTAAAGTCATCACAAATCCGCCTGAGTTCAACACACTTTGGTCTAATGGAGTCAACTGCATAATGGTTGTTTTGGATGAGCTGTTCTCCATGCAGAGCTAGAGACTGGGCCTTCTCCAAAGGTTCCTGCGAAATTAATGAGAAAAAGCCAAAGTTAGAATGACAGGCATAATAAGGATAATCCATTTCTGTAACCCCTACTGTAGCCTGGGTGGAAAGGTTTGGAATATTAATATAGCTGATACGTCTTTGTATTTACATTGAAGGCCAGCTTCAGTGTCGATGAGTAAATTGAAACTCATGAGGTTCCATCTGAACATCAGAAAGCACTTTCTTGTTGTGAGGGTGACCAAACACTGGAACAGGTTGCCTGCAGAGATTACGGAGTCCACTTCTTCTTTCTCACATACTGGGGACATTCATTATACAGGGTTTTCCCTACTTTTTTCCCTAGCTTTCCAAGTAATGAAATGGAACTACTGGGTCTGAACAACCCTGGCTTCTAGAAATTAGGATCTGTGTTTTGCAATTTAAAGTAATGACTTATGAGAAGAGAGTAAATTTGGACAAAAAACAAACAAAAAAAGGACAGTGACAAAGAAGTGTCTAGAATACCATGTTTATAGCAGTTAGAATACAAAATTGATGCAAACCTGTCCTTTCTCTTCCAGGTGTTTCTGTTCCTTTAGGAGGTTCTCAACTCGAGTCACACTGTCTCCAATGTCAGCAAAACCTGCTTGTGTTTCCATGAGATTATCCAATGTCAGTTTTACCTAAAAAACAGCAACAACAAAAACATAAAACCGAAACAAAATAAACCCACACAGAACCCCATCACAAGATACTGATTAAAATGACAACATTCACCTATATCTCTGAGAAGAGTCTGCATCCCAAGTTTAGTCTTCAGTTTGTTCCAAAATGGAAAATCCAAGGAATAAATCAACAACAAACTATTCTTCAAAGCGTTTCCCTGCTTCTCATTAATTAGGCCTACAAAGCTTTGACAACCTGTAACTCCAGAGTTTATATTACTCCAGAATCCGTATTACTCCAGTCTCTGGGCTGACAGCTGGACTTTCTGAACTGTTTTCCCTTGACTATGGTGGGATTGGCAATGTACCATCACAGAAGAATCTATGTTAAATGCAAAATTATTTATCAAGATAAATTTACTTATTGTCATTCCACATTTTGGCCTCACAATCTGGCACTTTCCTCACTGAGCCTTATTCAAGTGTAAGACATCTAAAAGCTGTCAAGACTTTAATTTTTGAATATACATTTCCTATTTCACAAGGCACAGTGAAATAAGAGAAATAAGGTGAAATAAGGTCTTCTTTCCCAACCTCCTTTTTGGACTGGCAGTATACTCTAAGTATAGGCAGAATTTGACCTTATTTACCAGAGAAGGCTAGACAGCATGAACAAAGAAATACCTCTCTAAAATCGTGTTCAAAGTGTCGAAGCTGCAGGCACTGTTCTAGTTTTAGATGATGCTTGGTCCAAAATTGATCAAAAGCCTTTTCTGTTTCATCCAACTGAGCCAACAACCTGATAAGAAATTATAATGAAGAGAATGTACTTATTTCCTATACTTCACATCTTTTAAGTTACAGTAATTGATGGCAGAAAGCAAAGCAGGGAGATGGTGGGGAGCCCTACACTTAGGTAAGAGGGCTCTATGTCAACTCTCCCTTAAGCAAAAGAGAATGAAATTTGCAGTAGGACAGGCAGGAATGTGACAGATGAGTGACAACTACATGGATCTACTGTGGCAGTTATAGTCCTGCCTCCTGATGTGCAAGAGGGACTTGGATCTGTTCCATGTGCTGGCAGCCAAGGGCAGCAGTCACTCCCTAGTTTCCACCCAATGCTTCAAAGATAATTCATCTCCAACTGATGCAGACTGAATATGATGCAATTATTAGTTTATGGAATTATTAAAGCAGAACTCTACAACTTGTTAGTTTTCTTCACCCATCATAAATAGGCAAGGGCTGAATCATTTTTCCCAGTCCATTAAAAACAATAGATTAGAAGCTCATAATGACTCCCATGGACATTGTTTTACTCTGTGTAAATGATGAAACATTTATTTGCAATATATTAATCTCAAGGTGTCATATCTTCAGTAAAATATCTGACACCAGGCTAGTGAGTCATCCTCACAATTTCTCAGTGATCCATTAATATAAAGTAGAACAGTTTTAAACAAGTAAAAAAAACAAAATGGAAGTGTTCTCTGAATATCTTGTATTTCAATAGATGGGCATTCTTTGGGCAGATAAAGGATCAATGAGTGCTGAAATCATCAAGTTACTGGGGCAAATGCCAATATCTCCCTTCTATTCTTCTCAAAAACAAATTTCTGTTTTAAATCTGTCCCTGGAAAACTTTTTTGTAATCAAAGCTAGTCGTTGAATTCAAGATGAATTCACAAATTCCTTTGGGATGACTGTTCAAACGATTTTAAAGTATTCAGTGAAAAATATCAGCTCAGCTTTACTCTTAGCACCTTTGTTCCCAGTGAATGCAGACATGCTGAAACCCTAGCATGGCATTTCTCTTTGCACTGCATCACATGGCACAGCAGAAACTTCCACATGGTGACTAAAAGCTTTATGGTAATAATTAGCATTGTAGGAAGGAAAAGGGGGTTTTCTCTCTGCGTGTCTGCAGCTGTGACACACAGGATGTTTCAGGGATCATCTTCATCTGCTCCTCCTCCAGGATTTCCACAGACACCCACAAGCACACCCCCCACTTATCTCACAGAGAATCAGGTGGCACTTTCTAACTAGGCACAGAAGTTTGGAAGTCATGCATGTTACGGAGAAAATATGTCCCACGTTAAATCTTCATCCAGGTAGTTAGTGGTCTGACCAAAAATTACCAAGAAATGCAGGACTTGTTTGAACTTGTCTTGACAGTTTAATCAAACAACCTCCTCTAAGCCATTCCCTTCTCTGACTCACCTGTCCAATAAACCCTGACCAGGTGAACCAGTGGTAATTTATAACCTGCATATTTAAATTACACTTGCATCTCCTAGGAATAAATTAGTAAGTTGCACAAGGTAATCTAGCTCCACTGACCTTTCCACTGTGGCCACATTTTCCAGTTCATCTGGACTGAGTTTGCTGTTGGCACTTCGGGTGACTGGCTCCCGGATACACGTCAGCAAGGTGGCCCCCTGTTTCACTGCTAGCTTCAGCTCATCCTGAGGGGAAAAAACAAGCCAAAAACCAAACTGTATGTTCTTCTAACACTCACATCTCCTAGGTGACAATAGAGTAATGATAAAGGAGGATTCTTTCATAGGTGCAAAATACCTGAAACAAAACATAAATCTTTGTGGAGCGGTCGGCGACAAATCTTTATCAAAGGTGACATGTTTTTCTAGCAAACGCAGAGACCTAAATCTTTTAACTTTGAATAGTAGATCTGTTTCTGAGAAAAGGAGTAGAGTAATTTCTGAGCAGATTGCGTATCTGACCAGGTCACTTGCAGATCAAATTATTCTACCAAAAATTGAATGTATGCTGTAGATTGTGAGCTGAAAGACTGGGCTGAGACATTGCACTTCTTAATGGAATTTCCTCAAACAACATTGTGCCATGCTGAGCCACAGTACATCAGCTGTAAGAAGTCATTCACAGAAGTGTCTTCCTGGCATGAAAGATGAGCAATAAAAAAAAGATAATGAGGCTCAAGCAGGAACTTGTCAGATGACAAATCCTCACATCACTGCACGCTTCTTCCATAAAAATTGTCCTTGTGCTAATATAGCTTAAGTAGTATTTTTAATCTTGTGTTTAACCTAAGGCATTTGTTGACAGCATTAATATTTACTTCTGATCCTTACTCTGCAAAGCTAAATGAGCCTCAGCTTTTTTTTTAAACAAAACAACAGTCATCATCTAGTTAGATCCTTCTGTCTATTCCTGACTATGCTCATAGATGTTCTCTGTTTCTGCTCCAATGTAAATCCTTCCTTTCTGATGAACTCTTCATCAGGAGCCCATGCTATTCCAGATGTGATCCCATCAATCCCTCTCACACAGTGGAAGTAACACTCCCCCATTTTATCATCCTTGAAGCTGTAAAATATCCTTTTCCACAAGTGAATCGGATTGACCTCCTGAACCCAGGTGTCCTCCTCAGCGGTTTCCAGACAATGGACTGCCAAGTGATGGCAGAAAATTTTGCCAGATCAGAACTCATCTATTACACTGCTGGAGCCATCATGGGACAACAATCACCTTCAGCTTGCAGTGGTGATCAGTGTGTGAGGAGAGAAGCTCCTCTGTGCATTGCACATCGTTGGGAAGTTCAGTCTCTGCTAAGTCTGTTCCAAAGGTCTGTAGCATCTGTGCTGTTGTTTTTACTGTCATTGCAAAGTTTTCAATAGCCTAGAAAAGCAAAAGCATAAAGTCACAGATAGTTTAGTTACCCTTAGCCCTTTAACAGCACTTCGTGCTTCAGGGACACTGTGCTGCATGCATTACATGCCTGTAAAGCTGGTCACATTGCCTTTTTTTGGGTGAATGTTACAAATTAAAAGTGTCACAAGTGACCTTTTCGCAGGTCCACACATATTGTCACCTCTGTGAGCCAACACAGAACCCCTAGAGCTCAGCAGACATAACGAAACCACAGAGGACATCTGCCCATGCTTGCTAGGAAACTCCGCTGCATTTAAAATTTTAATTAAGTCTTTATTTAAGTTGAGAACACTACTAAAATATATAGGGCAAAGCCTTTATATTTATACAGCCATTGTTCACTCAGCAGTAATCTGTCTTCCCCTGACTTCTGAATATGTGCATCTCATCTTGCCTATCTGCACAAGATGCATTCTAGTCATTTTCTCCCATCTGTCCATGTTAGTACACAAATACAAGAACAAGTAACTACAAATACAGTTAAAATGGATAAATTAGTCAGAACACTGCTGTTTCTTTATCCCTTGGGTACACCAACACAAAACTTGTCAGAAATCTATTGTTTTAATGAAGAATGGGGAAGTGAGGAAGGCTAAAAGAAAACCAATGCACCTTCTTAGAGCAGAATATAATGCTCAGACCTGTGACATGTGATTAAAATCTTTATATCTAGTAGCAAGTAACTGCATGGGATGTTTTTTCATGATCACGCCCAGATTTGTCTTGTTCTGTACAGCTCTTTATTCTTTGTACTTTTTGATCTAAACCTCCACAGGTCTGAGTCAGTCAACAAGCACTAGGGATGCTCTTATACCCAATCAAACACTATGTAGTTGTTGCACATTGCACTCCTTTCTCCAGCAATGATGGGAATTCATTGTTTGCAACCCTGACAGATGAAATTGCAGCAAAATGCTACAGCCTATTTTCAACTTCAGCTGAAGGCCTATGAATCCCATCAATTAAAAGGCAAGAGAATGTGCCCACAGGCCTTGCTGAGTAAGAACACCATGACACTGTTAGGCCCTGGGCCAGGTACACAGTGAGATACAATTACTGCTTCTATGACAAACTTCTGGGGAATTTGCCTTTCTCTGTTTGAGTCATGGATTTCCTCTTTCCCTGAGTCCCTAGAAGAATCCATAGGCTGTAATGGAACTGAAAAGTTACTGCTTAATGGTTGCTTTGCATTTGCTTTGCATTTGTCCCTGGACAGCTCTGGTGCAGACGTGTAAGAGGAACACCAGCACTCACAGTTCGGTGATGGATCCACTGGCTGTGGCCGTACTCCAGGGTTCCCCCCAGCTCCCGGGTCAGCTGGCTCTTGTCAATGTAGCCATGCAGATCAGAGACAGAATTTAACATGATGATCTGAAACGAATCCAAACACACTGGAATGAGAGAAATAACGAGTCTTTCAATCATTGTTACTAGGATCTGGGTTTGCCTTAACATATATGACCACTGCAGTTCCACCAGAGGCCATCAGTCCTCATTTTCAATTTTCTTATGTCATGGTCACAGTTTATTTTCCCTAGATTTTGCCTTCTCAATGAGTACATGGACATTCTTGAACTAACCTTGGTTTGACATCATTTTCCTCCTTGCTGGGCTGCCTCATTTTGCATGTGCATCAAGAGCAAAAGTACGATATTGATAATGTTCATACAAACTTCCATAAAATAATTTACTAGATAACATTTATTTACAGAGAAATGGAGGCACAGGCAAATTAAACAGCTTCCTCAACACCAACCACTTGATCCAGGGAAGTGCTGAAATGAAACCATTGCGAGTAAGATTGTTCTTTCAGTTTTCTGATTTCTGGCACTGTATGTCAACTGAATTCACTGGCATTTTTCCATTTAAAATCGTAATGGAAGGGAAAAGAGAGATAAACCTAGATAATTTTTTTTTTTTACTTTAGAGGCTCCTTACCATTACATTTGCTTGAAGAAAGCCAAACAAGATTTGAGTTCAGCTTCAGGTAAGCAGCACTACCTTTTGGCAACCACAGCAAATTTGTCAACACAAGTGGTTACACAAAGCACACATTTATTTTTGTTACGACAGATAAAAGATATGCCATGATTTCAGCAACAGAAGAATAAGAAGTTGAGCATGAATGAGTAAGAATTTTAAATAAATAAATGTCAGTAATATGTCAAATGTGTTACTTGCCCCTATTTAAAGAAAGCTTAAGTGGCTCTGCATGTCAGCAGGCTCCAATGGAGCATGGTAAGTACACTGGCAAACACTGTGGACAATGAGATGAGTGCAGATTTATGGGGACAAGAGGATGCATATTCTAGGCCAGGACTTCTCTAAGAAAAGCTTTGAGAACAAACCTGAACAAGTTTTTAGCTGATCTTTGCTACAGAATCTTTCTAGAATAATTCAGGTTGGCAGGAATCTCAGGTCTCTAGTCCAACTTTTTTCTCAAAGCTGTGTCAGCTGGTGAGATCAAACCAGGTTGCTCAGAGCTTTATCCACCTGAGACTTAACAAGTCCAAGGATTAGAGATTGTACAACCTCTTTTTGGAGTATATCATCTGCTCCTCCTGGTTTAATGTTATCTGCACACTTGATGACAGTGCAGCCTGTTTTCTCTTCTCTTCACTGATGAAGACACCAAACAGGGCAGGTCCCAGCAGGTATCACTACAACACTCCACTTGTTGCACACTTCCAGGCAGAGTATGACCCATTACCATTACCCTCCTAACCCATCATGAAACTAGTTTTTAAATCCACATGTAGTCATCCATCCATCCAGACTTTAACCTAACTTGGATACAAGAATATAGTGGAGGATGCATCTGGCCCCAGGGACCCATACAGGCTGAAAATTCTCAAGCAGGCCCTCACTCTATTCTTTTTCACTTCCAGCAGTTCATCTTCTCCTTGACCCTTGTATTTAAACACTGAAACAAGGAGATCTTGTTGGTGAAGAGACTGTGGCAGAGGAAGGTGAGTATCTCAGCCAAAATTAAAGGAAAAACTGCTCCCTGAAAGTGTTATGAAACACTGTTCTGTTATGATCAAAGCCAGAAAGCTCAAAATGCTGCATCATCTTGAAAAGGAAGTCTAAGTACTAACTCTGAATTGGAAATCACATTTGAAAAAGTAAGTCTTAACTGCTTTGTAGCTCTTCCCCATCAGGGATCTTGCTGACAAGTTGAAAATCTTCTGATACCTCAAACTTTACTGAAACCACAGAGGAACACTGTCATGCAGTTTCCTTTTAGGAAGAATTTTATGTTTGCTTTAACCTGATATGCTCAGCATGAGCCACAAAACAAACCTATTAATATTGCCAGCTATGGTGCTACCCAACAGGGCATGGGTCTTCATCATGCAGGCATTCCTGCGGGAGAAACCCTATGAGCAATCCAGCATCCATCTGAAAAACCAGTCTAAGAGAGCATTAGCATCTCCCATGCTGCTTGCCAGACAGGAGACAGCCACAGTCAGTCAGCTGGAGAGTGCAAGGGAGCAGCAGTTTAGAAGAGAAGCTTCACGTGGAACATGGAGCTGCTTCTGGATGGGTTAGGCTGCTCTGTAGTCCTGAATACTTATGTTTGTCACTGGAGTGGGATCTACCTCTGCCTGCACGAAGGGAACATCCTCACTGAGTTAAAATGCCACTACTTAAAAACTGAGTCACATTTTATAGCTAGACTGGACATGGAAACATGTCCATTAAATACTATGCACCATCCACTGCTAATTAACTCTTTGCATCACCACACAGACCCAGATGAAATGCCCCAGGTGCCACTTGTAATCCTGGGTTATGAGAAATTGCTGACAGCCCAGAAGTGCAGAAATGGAGATAAAGAAAATGCATGGACAAAAAACTGCATGCTTACCGGTACCTTCATTTTAAAGTCATCTCGATAGAGTTTAATGCCAATGTCAGCGATTGCCCTTTGGATAAAGCGGGAGGGTCTCAGGACAAACACCAGTTGCAGGTTTCCTGGAAATGCTCCCTGCAAGAAAGATAGAATTCTTAGAAGGCACATTTCTACCTTACAAGGGAATTTTCAGCCAAGTGTTTTCTCACCAAGGCAAAGCAGGTAGGACTTACTAGATCTTGCTCAGTCCAGCTGCTCATTGCATCAGCTGGTCCATTCAGCAGGTGCTCATTGTCACTATTTCCAAACCCAACAGGAAGATTGACCAACGGATTTTACTGCCCAGCCACATGTTGTTTCATGATACAGATTTGTCACAGGATTCCAAAGTTCCTGACAAGTGCCTTTCTCCCCCAGATCCAAACCCCACAAAGCCTCATTTGCACCACCACACCAGAGGTTTTCCCATTTTTTAGGCTGCAGCCGCTAGAGGGCAAAGCTGGCTGCCCACGTTGGACTGGTGCGGGAAGCTGGTAGCATAGTTTGATTCCCCAGACTGACCTACCTATTCACTCTGCAAAGGGTTTTGAATCTTTTTAACCTCACATATTTTTACACACAGGCAGGCACTCAACACGTTCATCAGACATGGCCCTGCCTGCAACACCCAGCCTACATCCCTCACACTCCTCTGAGCTCATCAAGTATAAAAAAAGAACAATTTCTTGAAGAGAGCAGCAAAAAAGCCTAAGAATGAAAAACATTTCTGTCTAAATACATTGAAAGAACTTAAAGTGGCCTTTGTCATGCTGCCATCCTACACCTCTGTCTGTAAGCCCTTGGTCCTCAACACGGTAAATGCTCCTATAAGAGATGTATAAAACTAGCTGCGTTTCTTAGCACTGAAAATCACTGCCCAGCTTTTACTTTCACAAATGAGATATAATAAGCTATTAAGAGTTTCTGACAGAGATCATTTACTACTGTGCCAACACAAATCCCTTGGGATCTATTTCTTTCATAGGCAGGCCACGTCATACCTCCTCAGGGCACAGAAGGGGTGCCTCTTTATAGTCCTCTAGGAACCAGCTTCAAACTACTAGAATTCATATTGCAATCAACCCAGAAAATAAGGAATTTGTCCTAATTCAGCAGTAAACAAGACTATGTAATTTGTCTCTGCAGCTTCCTCCCTCTCTTATTTAACACTTACGAGCTGCAGGGCTGGAGAGAATCTGCATCCACAGCCAGAAAATGGGAGCTTAAAATGAGCACAGGAGGCTGTCTCGTGTGCTGAAGGTTCAGCAGACAATTTTAATTTCTAGAAGATAAAAAATAAAAGCAAGCACTTACGGCTATTCGTGTCAGGGATGCCTTGACTGCACTCCATTTGTCCCGTCTCCTGTCTATGATGATGATGAATCCGATGCTGGCAGCCTCCAGACTGCAAAACAGATGAAATAGGTGTGCTGGGTTACAGGGAGATACTCCTGTTCCAAGGCAGAGAACTGCAGCAAAACACAGCCTCCATCACACCACGCTCAGAGCCCATTATGAAAACACAACGTACAGTGGAAAGAATGAATATTTGGCAGAAATGCACATGAAAAGGAAAGGCAGCAAAATTTCTCTTTCCAGCATAAGGCTAGCAGCTTACACAAAACATGAATATTTTATCTGCAGAGTCTCTCAGCTGCTGTGCTACTCTGCTGCCAGTCTAGGTGACTTGAATAGTTCAGGATCACAAATCACACTGTGCTCTTTTGAAGACAAAACCTCCAGATTTTTTTTTTCCTGCAAAATAATTTAACCTATTAGACACCACCCCCTACAGTCTTCTTTCTCCAAGTATACTGACACCTGACAGGGAGACTGAGCTCCAGGGCATCAGCATCCCCCGACTTGTGTACACAGAGCCCCAGGAGGTCTGGTAGGCAAAGCAGAAACTGAAGAGTTCTGTTTTGCCAATCTTGTTCTGGGGTTACAAGTCATCCAAAACTATTCTCTTCAACACACTGGTTAGAATAATAGTTTCTGTTCCTTCTCAGTGCTTTTCAAGGAGGATCTAAGAGGCAGTGATTTGGTGCTCCATTCCATCTATGTAGACCTCGTAAATACCCCATCCTCTCTTTCCCTCTCAAAAATCCCACTCTGGAGTGCAAGGTTTCAGTGGGACTGCTCTTCTCTCTGCCTTCTAAGAGCACTCAGCATTGGAGAAGCTAAGAAGCACACACTGAGTGTCCAGAAACTTCACAAGAGTAGGATGGCTCAGTCATCTCAGGACAAACCAGAGGCAAGCAGGAAGAGTAGAAATATCATAATCAGAGGACATACTGCAATCAAACACCTAATCACAGATTAAGGGGAAAAAAATTTTAAAGTATCTCCTTGATCCTTGTTCTGCTGTCCATACAAGGATCAACCCAGAAACACTGCTGCCATGGGTCATTTTATCCAAACTCATGTCAGTAATCTACTGCAGACCATCAACACAGTAACAACTCCAAGCTCTTGCTGCAGCTCTGCAGGATCAACAACTGAAAGCCAAAGTACTGTGCAAAACTGGGATGCCATGTGAATGCTCCTAGTAGTTCATACTGCTAACAGGAAAACTCACTGAATTTTCCAATTCAGTATTTTTACAGCACTCCTCTGAGAATTACAGAATTCAATGACAATACACGACCTTTCCTCTTTTGTAGTGCAACATGAAGCTCTCTGCAGAGGACAGAAAACGTGTTTGCAGCAGTGCCTCTCAAGCACAAGGAAGAGAATTCTTCACAAATGTATACATACCCTTCAGTAGTCTTAGATATACACAATCACATACATATCCTTCAGTAGCTCAACAAATATTCCACAGAATAAAATTCTTTGATAATGTTCAAATAAAGGCAACAAAGAGATTCTGTGTATTGCAGATTGTTACAGAAAGGGTAAGAAACTAAACACAAAAGTCTCAACCCGGGGCCTTCACATCCAAATGATGTTCAGCATAACATCAGTTGTCACTGAGATAAGCCAATGGTACTGGTATGTTTGCTTTTTGATGTGGAGGTTTTTTATTGTTTTGCTTTTTTGTGGGGTTGTTTGTTGGTGCGGGGGGAGGAGAGGTGGTGTGGTGGATTTTTTTTTTTTTTTTTTTTTTTAAGCTAGATAGGACTGACTGAAGTCCTAAATTTAACCAGGGAAACAGAGAAAGTGTCAGCAGATGACACTGATCCTGTTTCAACCAGCACTCTGAAAGGCCATGCCAAGGTCTGAATGTCACTTGGCACCAAGGGATGGATGCAGGCAAACAGCCACAGGAAGAGGCCTGCCTGAGATGGCAGCATCAGCACAAGTGGATGTACAGCTGAGAACCCCAACTTGACTGTGCATCCACAGAAAGATTGTTTAAAAACAAACACACACACACATTCTATCAATGTTTTCTCAGTGTCAGTACTACAATATCTCTACCCTCATTATGAAAATGCATTGGGGTTTCTCCAGTTCTCTGAAAAGAAGGATTTGAAGACAATCCTGAAAAGCAGATAAACATCAGGCTTACCTCCAAAATAAATTCTGGGACATTTGCCTAGATCTACAGATGTCTGGCAGAAAGGTTCCCTTTCCCTGAATGAAATACCTGCAATCAGCAGAACTGTTCCATCCTCAGCTCTATATTCAGGCTAGCCCTTGAACACTGACTTGAGATGCTGAATTTCACTACCTCTTTCATAAGGACAGAAGGACATCTGTTTATCAAAGTACTTAATCCATGTCAAATTAAAGAGAAAGGATTTCTGGCCATGGAATAAAGAAAGTTAAAAAGGGCTTTCTGGAGCTATCTAGTGCATGGTGCATGCACAGAGACATGCATGTGCATACACCATGTTACTGAGTATCTGTGGATATTTGCATGCAGACTCCTTTGGTGGAGTCCTCACATGAGCAGGTGCTGAACCTTCATTTCAGGGAAAATTAATTAGGTTACAAAAGTCTCACTGGGCTGATCTTCAGTCCTGTCACATGTTTTGTCATATGAGCATATAAGATTAATCATTCCAGAGGGCCCTAGAAAGTTACTAACACTAGGTGATGTTATCTGCAATCACAAAGCTTATCTCCACAACCAGCATGAACCTTATTGTACAGGATATGCAAAATCAGACACCATAAAAGACAGGTATTCTCTCTACATTTGCCTGGAAAACGATGCTGATTTCTCTGGCTCACTAAGCTCTGAAGAAGGAAGAATTTTCCATGATAAATAGGATTAACTGCTTTTCAAATTATACCTCATCTCACTTGATTCATGGCCATACCCTTTGTAACTCTAGAAGTTAGAGACTGTTCTCTGTTCTTAGTCATTTTGTTGGATACTTTTACATCTTTCTTGAGAATTAAAGTAAAAGGTGGACTACTAGCAGTGAAATTACATGCACAGGAATACTGTTATATTACACACAGCACTATCTAGTAGAGTAGTGCTGGCAAAAGTAACAATGCACACCCTCAGTTCTTCATTCTTCACACATGGCTCTGGAATTCCTCAGGGGAAGAGAAAACCCAGAACTGAAACTGAATCAATGCAAAGGTCCATTGAGCTCAACACCGTGATTCCAGTGTTGGTAGATAGTGGCTACCGAGACAAAGGCAGCAGGAAAATGAGAAGGACAATACTTCTCTTGGTATATTCTCCCAAGTGCCAGCATTAAGGAATAAATTAATTTCTTCAGCCTGAGTTTGCATTTGAGCCATTGTGTCCAGCTGACATTGATGGAGCAACCCTTCATGAATTTGGCTAATTTCTTTTGAATGCATCTTTGCTTTTGGGCTTCACACAGGCTGAAGAAGCTCAAAGCATTTCTGTCTATCATGTTGACAATGCAACATGCTGGTTCCCCTACGTGACAAAATCACTGGGAATCATCTCCCTATATACCAAGTACAAAGAACTGAAAAACTAGTTTTGTGGTTTCCTCAGTCACTGCGGCTGTTGGATACACCCTGAAGCTGGTTGCCCTCCCAGTCCTGAAGCGAGTAAAGAAATACTCAAAACAGAGTTTCCTCTGGCAGAACAAAAGTTCCACAGAGCAGAGTGAAACAATGAAGCTGTGAAGTTCACAGTATGTGGTTTCTCTCAGCTTGCTTTGGCAACCCTGTGGCAACAACTTTGGCAGATATGGGGAATACACATATGTGGAGCTGTAAAACTTCTCACTCAGGTTTGAAGGAGGCACGTTTTCCACTAGGATCCTCTAAGCACCATTTTACAGAAGACCACAGGAAATAATAAATTGTTGCTGTGCTTCTCACTAGCACAGAAAGCCATGGTCTAGAGATGGGAACAGGAGACTGAAAAAATATTAAACTCTCTTAGATAAACAAAAAGTAATTCAGCAGCATGCCTTAGTACATTTCCTCAGAGCAGGGGAAGACAGTTTGTTTCACTATCCTCATAAAGCTGCAGGCAAAAAGCAAGGAAACATCCTGGCTGTGGAGCAATCTCCAACAAAATCAAGTATCAGAAAGCACATGGTGCTTGCCGGAATCCTGTCAGTGGGGCACCTCACTTGCTTTTTCAGCAAAGATGAATAGAAAGATGGACTCAGAGAATAAGCAGTCATGGGAGCTATGTAAATATGCCTCCTTCCTGAAGCAGCCCTTTCCTTAATACATCCAGTGCCCCTGAGACTTTTCACAAACAACCCCTCTTAGCTCCCTTTGATCTGTCATCTTTGCTGCTGCTCTTCAGATCTATTCCTCCTCCAATTCAGTTCAACCAGCCCTGTGTGAAGCTTTCTTTTCCACGCAAATGACACAATTCCAGTAGATAGGGAGTAGATAGGGAAGATTCATAATGGCTGGAGAGATGCAGAGGCACTGGTATGTCCTGGTAGCACCACTAAATTCAGTGAGCCACTGGGGAAGCAAAACTCTCTAGGAAATCAACAGAAATTTGTCCTTAGCCTCACCTGGGAATGCTGGTTAGATAAGTGACCACATTCAGAAAATCGTCATCAGGTATCTCACTGAATCCTGCAAATTCTGGAAAAGTTATAATGGGTGCCCCATCCTTCCCTCTTCCTCCTGCAAAAGACAAGTCATAAAGTTTAGAAGGTGATTTTATGCCTTTGGAGAGACTTTGGTCAGTACTCAAGTGGGAAACACTGGCATACTTCTTGTAAAGCACCCGCATCCAGTAATTGTCATCAGCTCCCATCTGATACAACTCACTGTCATTTCATTACCTCCATTTACTCCAGATGAGATTCTAGCCTTTGAAATTCTCAGCTTTTTCATTAATCTTCTGCACAATTCTGATTAAGTGCTTTTTTCGTTCTTTTTTTCCCATATCCAAATAATTTCTTGTGATCATATTACAATATTTCCCTATGTATAGGTACAGCACTCCCCAGTTCCTTCTAGACATAAAATAAAATGAAGTAACAGAGCATACAAGCCTTGAATACACACATATAGCCCACAATACAAGCCTGGGACCAATCTAGGCTTAGATCTTTCCTTAAGAATGCTCAAAGTGCATGGAGGAATTTTTTATATCATGCTTATTTGCATCAAACCCTTATCAAACAGGACAGGAAACTTCAAAATTCATAAGCAATAAGGTTAAGAAGAGCCCCTTTCTGAGGGACTCCCTGATCCAGATTCAGGTAGAGCTACAGGGAAGCATGGAGCCAAGCCCCTTGGAACCAAGCAGCCTTTACAGTTCTCCTAAAACAGTTATTCAGCCCCAAGAGCTGCTGTAGTCCACAGCACTAACCCTGGTTACTTGTAGCACCAATCCCAATTTGGTCCCACTAATAAATCTGGGCATCACTCCAACCACACAGAAGTTAGGAGGGGTTTTCTCACCAGCCTGGCCTCAAAGCTGAGAGCAGACTGAGGAGGCAGCAGCACATAAGAAATAGGATGAAACAAAGGTTTTTGTACAGGTACCTTATTGCTTAGTTCTCATTAAACAGGGTATTAAGGATATGCTTTTCCCTGAGTCTTTCTCCTTTCTCTGCAACCTTTATGTAAACCTGTTTTTTGCACCAGGCTCAGGAATTCTCTAACAACCCAATAGTGAATGTAGTTCTGCTGTAGACACAGTTTTCCGAGTCATTTATCACACACAGAGGATTCTTGCCCAAGGGAGAGCCAGATTCTGGGCTTCTCTTTACTAAAGGGGAAGCTGTGAGGCAGTAAATTACCTTCCTCAGGAAAATATCCAATAAATTATCCCATTAGGAGCATGGCAGTGGGAAAAGAAAAAGAAAAAAAAGATTTTTCATTCCTTGAAAGCATCTTCTAAATCCCCATAAATAATCCCTATTTCCAGGCTGCTGCCATCCACCATTGCCTTTCCCTGTTGATAACCACAGCTGATGCCACAAACAAGTTTCTCCTGCTCCTGTGTTGGTGGTCATTGCAAACAGGTACTCCAGCAATTCCTGGCTATTTGTCTGTAGAGTGGACAGTTCCTTGTTAGTCCTGATCCTGCCTCTGTCCTATCCTCACAGCTCTGGTTGGATTATTTAAAATCCCTTCTGTGCTCTGGCCATGGAGCACTGGAATGCTGCAGAATACAATGTTTGCACAAGGTAAAATTCAGAGCTCTAGAAAATAGGAATTTTGAACAAGGAACCCCTTTTTCTTCTTGACTTCTGGTGACATGGTATCAGCACACTACCTTTAGCCTCTTTTTTCCTTCCTGAAGGTTGATTATTGCTTTGATTACATCTGAAAATGACTCCATTGTGTTAGATCATTCACAAAACTCCCCTTGCTAGAGAGAAAACAGGCCTACAGAGACTCAAAAAGCCTCTCAGCCAAGAGAGAAAGCACGAAAGCCATCATTCACTGCACAGAATTGGATTTCAAATGCTGAGCACAGCCTACACATTGACCTCTCCGCTGGCCTGGGGTGATGCCAAATGCTGATGCATGGCAGCTGGATCTCCAGCTGCACTATCTGCAGTCAGCAGTGATGTAGAATATGCTGTCATGCAAATTCGGTCAGGCTTTCCTTAGGCTGCTGCACTCTAGACCAGGAACTCCAACCAGCAAGTCCCCAATTAGGCTGGTTTGGTTTAGATTTTTAGTGACATCTCCTGGACACAAACAGCAACAGCCAAGAAAATTTAATGCCAAATTTGTCTGCTGTCTCTTTGTGCAGAGCTCAGTGCATGCCAAGGTATTTCATACCTAGTGTCTTGAAATCACAGGATTTCTGGGCACCAAGCTTTCCCATTCATGCATTTCAAATATGTGGATATACTTGAAATGAGGGAGATGTAGTAACTTGGAATGTTTTGGTTTAAAGCAGTAATATTTGCCACTGGAGGCTAAGATAGAGATTCCCCTGGATCCCCTCCTTCAACACCTGATAGTTTAGCTGCAGTTATACCCAAGATTTGTTTAAACTAAAAGTTTCAGATGGTCCGTCTAATGGTCCTGCTGAGCAAGATCTCTTTGTGCCCCTTTTACTTCATCTCTTGCATTTCCATTTGCACATGTGCTCTTCTTCCCCTGGCCTCTTCCCTGAGCTGGATGAGGCAGGCTGATGATGCACTCTGTATACGTGGGTGTATTCTTGTCATGGGATCTTCTCCTATAAAAAGCCATCCAAAGAATGAATGTAAACAGACTGAACGCTGACTTCTTCCTTTCACCACTGGCAACAAATCTAGAACACTTAGGAGCAGCCTCAGACTGAACATTCAACTAAGAGTCAGCAGCTCCTGCCCCTGACTAAGCCACAGGCCCTTAACAGCTCCTGATCCCTATCTCATTCTCCAATGTGAAGGCAACAATTCCTGCTGCAACCACACCAGAACCCTCAGATGGTTCAGCAGAGCTGTATTTCAGACAGGGAAATAAACAAGGAAACCTTCAGTTCCTGCCACACCAGGAAATTAGGGGCAAGTTTGAGGGAGTTTGGTATTCAGAAATTAAGTACTATGATGAGAAGAGAGCAGACGTATCTGAAGTGTTGAGTGACAAACAATACCCCAAATATATTACAAATGGTGTTTTCCTGTATATCTGAATTTCAAGCAATAGTTGAGTTATAAAGGAAAATGATCCACATACATTTGGATAAGGGATATAAGGGAAGCTCTTTAAATACCAAAGGTGTTGGAAAACTCTCTCCTCTGTATGAGAGAGCCATTCCATACATCTAAATGTTAATGCCATTTTTTTCTCTGACACTAATCCAAGAATTGCTGCAGTATGCAAATTTCTGCAGAATGTGAACTGACAAGCTGCAGCCCTTTTATTCCTTGGCCATCAACCTTTCTTTCTAGGGAAGATTTCTTCCAGTCCTTGAAATACTTTAGCTAGATACTACTCAATGTCTTGAAAGGGCAGAGAGCACAAACAAAAAGCCAATAGGGACAGTCTTCAGTGAGTTCCATTGCCATGAGGACTGACTACATGAAATTTGGCCCCAAGAACTCTCTGTATGCCATCCTTGCGCTTGCTGGGACTATGCATAATCCCTACACTCCTGGGCATCACTTGCAAGAAGAGTCCAATTGCCAAGTAGAAGAGTGACTTTCCGGCAGCCAATGCAGCCTGGATAGCTGCTGCAGTGAAGATGGGGCCAGAATTCAGCTGTGGAAACAAAACAGCTGAAGTATTTCGGGAGGGAATATATGTGCGAGAGAAAAGGTTATGGCAGCTGAGAAAATTTAATTTTGCTTTGCTGTGTGAAGGGTGTGATTGACAAATGAGGTGTGAGTGCTGAATTCTGAGAGGTCTCACAGCTGAAGCTGTATATTGGTATGACTGATGTAAAAGCAGAAAGCAATCACGACTGCAGGCCAAAGCCCTGAACACAATGAGGAACTTAGAAAATCTCCCAGTCCTCAGTTCTAGCCCACCTATACCACCCACCTAGGCACAAAAAATAGCCATGGTTGAGACAATCAGGGGCTACACTGAAGTCCTATTCTATAGCCAGCAGCTCTTCTAACTAGAGACCACCCAATATGATGACCCTCTTAGGAAATAAAACCAAAAAAAATTAAAAGCACGACCCCACCAAAGAGGCTATACTCAGGAGAAATTCTGAAAGTTAGTCTGCAGGTTTCCAGAGCTCACATCCCCAGCCTGCCACAGACACTACCTCACCAGTTAGTGTTGGAAAGTGTTCTCTCAAATGCTGCTGACACCTGCAGGCTTAACTGCTTGGGCCTGACCACATGCAGAGAGCTCCCTGAGTCATCACAGCCTAGCCCTGACTACAGTTAACCTCCTGGGTCAGACAGCCAAAAAGTCTAATGATATCTTGGCTGAAGTTTCACTGCTTTGGTCAGGTCTTGCTTTTTCCAAGCTCTGTTGTTTTGGTTGTCCATGTTGATTAAGAGTAGTGAGTAATGAATTTCTCTTTAAATCATGCTTACTGGATCTCAATTTTTATAAAAGATCCAAACTGCCCTTTTGGCAAGGTCAGGCCAGGTTTTCCAAAAGGCTCAGTTTAAACAGGAAGCAGATGGCCAAACACCCTCCAGGCTTTGCAAATTAAATAAACTGGCTTCTGAGTCAGTTACCATTTTCAGTTATACTCTCCCAGCCACTGAAGTCTGTTCACAGGAGCAGAACACAAAGAAAATTATTCTCTCTGCTAATACACTTCATGACAGTTTGTCTAATAAAGTCGTGATTTAGCAACACGATCCACTATTGCTGCAAATGGCAGATTGGGCTCTTTGACAGAGTAATTACAGATAAGAACAGGTTGTGAAGCTGCAGATAAAAAGTTGGGGGGGGGGGAAGGAATAGTAGCAGTTCCAAGAGCAGACTGGTACAGCAGTTTATTAGTCTGTCAGCAGGACAGAGAAAGTATTTTACTCGTGGTTCTTTATTCTTGAGTAAAAACTGGTGTGTTAGAATAACCAGGTTTTCAGTACTACTCAACTTTGCGATCCAGTTCCCTTAACAGCTACAGGAAACACACAAACCCAGCTGAGCACTCTTGTGTTGTCACAGCTGTAGTCTCATAATTGAGAGTTTGGTTTTCAGGGAAAGGAAAGAGGCAGTAGTATCAAAACTAGAATTTAACCACAGAACCAGTATTCCTACCAAATGTCACAAGCTAAGCAGAGCTAAATCAGCACATGGGAAAAGAGATGACCAAAGTAAAATTACGTGATTAGGACATTGCCACATTACACTGCACCCTTTTCCATGACCTCAGTGGACCGGGGAAGGTTTTGGAGAACTCCTGTTCTTGGCACGGGAGTAAGGTCTTGATTAGTCTGGTAGGTGGAGGACCAGGACAAACAGGAGGTTGTTAGTAGGTAATACATTCATTATAACTAGACCCTGACACAATCAAATACCAAACTCATTGGACTTGTTATTTAATTTCTACCATCTGCTCTGAGACCACAAGACAGTCAGATCCTCCTAAGAAGTTTGCACACAGCAGTGGTGGAAAGAAGTGTTTCTAATTAGTCATGTCCAGAGAAAACAAGGAGCCTTTGATTCAATCATCTTCCTCTTTCTTTTCTGCTCTACTGCAAGGGAACATTTTGAGTTCATTGCATCTGCCTCAGCTGCCAGCTGTTACTAAAAAGGTGGTATTAACCAAAGAAATACTCATCTATGACAAAGTTTGCAACAGTCAATGACTGGCTTTCATTATCACTGGACAAATGAATTTGAGGTCCACAGGACTGAACAGGAGAGCTTGACAAAGCTAGAGGCTGTGGAGTAACACAAACCAGACTCAGTGCTACATCCTCTGAGCTCTGCACAGGCACAGAAGAGGTGACCGGCTGCACTCTGGAGGCTGCAGCCTCCAGACTGAAAGAAACAACCCCATCTAGTGTATACCACTGTTAGGAAGTTGTTCAGAGAAACATAATTTATGTCCATAACACTCTACAAGAACGTTGGAATTGCCTTTTACTGCCCATAATGGTGGAATCAAAGAACAGAAGGGTTTTTTGTTTTCCAGATAGTGGCTACAGAGCTGCAACATTTCAATATGGAAATCCAGGAAATAGGTTAAGTATCAAATTTTCACCCACCACGTAGGCAAGCCCTAAAGCACCAAAATACTTGTGGTTGCTCATACCTAATGAAAAGCAGCAAACAGCATGCTTTGAGGAAAAGCTGCAGAGCCATCTGGAAAAAAAAAAGTCTAAATCAAATGAGGCCCCTTACGTGTGAATTGTTTTAATAAACGAAATGAGGCAGAAGAGTGCCTAGTTTTGTTTCCATTGCATGAAAAAAACCCAATCTTTTGCTAAAGGAAAAAGAAAGTTATATTATTTAGAGAAATGCATTTTTGAAAAGTATAGTAATGTCTGGCTTGCACCTAAAGTACTCTTTGCAGGAGGCAATAGAGGGAGAGTAAGGAAGATTCCTGCTGTTTTACCTATGACTCACCAGTGGTCACCAACAGAATAAGACACTGGGCCAGAGGGACTTCTAAGCCTTCCTTATCTTCTTCCTATGCTGCCATGGGGATTTTGGAGTAGAGGCACTCAGGTTTCCAAATTTAGCTATAAACTTCAGACTGAGATCAACTTAGAAACTATGGACTACACTGCCATGTTTTATAGTAGAATACTATTTCAGGACTGTACTGAGGAGACTTTAGATCAGCCTGAAAATTCTTAAAATATGATTTGTTATTTATGTAGATGGGGGCATGAAAGACATGTTCTCACTCTCCTTTGGTATTTGTTATCAGTACTTCTGTGTTAATGAACCAGTTATTTGCCGATTCCTAACAAAGCCCCTCAGCCTTGCCTTCTATGAGGAGTTATTTTTCAAGTCTTTAAGCAGCTCACATTTAAACAGCCTTATTTAAACACCTTTCTCATCACTTCCAAGAATAAAAGAATTAGATAAATGTGAAGAGTTGAATCTGCTAAAATAGCAGGTGAGAACACAGGCACTGCTGAAATTATGAGTCCATAAAGAAATATGAAAATTCTTTTTTTATGTCTACCTTTGACATTTTCATTCCATGTTTAATGTTCTAGCTGGAACTGGACATGGGTTTTTTCTTCCTGTTTAGTAAACCACTTTCCATAAGTTGCTCATTACATGCTGTATTCAGCTTTTGCTATTGATCCCAAATGTTTCAAGATAATGGAGTCCAAAAATAGCAATCCTCCACACTTTATTGGGTAGGCAGTTGCATATGAGGCCCTCGATTCTCAACAATTCCTACTCACCCTGAACTGAGCACAACAGTGGGACGAAAAAGATTTGAGCAATTTAATGCAGTTACAGACCCTGTCCTGCCCAGAGGATTGTGTTCATTAGGAATTGTAGGAAGGTGAAACCCTAAGATGTTTTACTGCAGATGAGAAGGCAGTTGGTTCCACCTCTGCTCAGTCAATACCTTCTGTCTAATGCAAACCCTTTAGTTACTGAGCTCAGGAAACTGCCACAAGATCCTACCTGGAAGCCTCCAAAATCAAGTTTTAATACTCAGAGCCTCCTAAAATATTCTGTGTACTCTAGATTTGGATTCCTTTCGACAATTTGGAATGTATTTTAAAAGGCAAAGATGCAGCAAGGATTGGGCCTGCTGAGCCAACCTTTTCCAGAGCTGGGTTGGTGCACTCTCTGCACTCTACACCCAGTGCTCCTCTCCACCAAGAGGGAGAGGCTTTTCAAGAGGATCTTCTTATAATCTCAGCATTTTCACGATACAATGGTGCAAATTCACGATGCCTCACTTTTTCTATGGGGAACATGATAAGCAAATTCCAAAGTTTCTTATTTGCAGAACAGGCAGAAATAGAGAGAAAAAGAGTTGCCAGAGGCCATGCAGTCAACAGCAGAGACTGTTTTAGGACCCAGACAAGATTTATCATCTACAGTATCCAAAATAATGTATTAAATAATTTGCCAAATATTTCAGTATCAGCTCTTTCTTTGGGGAAGGAACTGCGTCACTTCGTGTGATTGAAAACTTTGGGCAAACAAAGGACTATGTAATAATCATATCTTTTAAAGATTAGAACCTTACACTTTAGCAATGAATCATTTCTAAAACAAAGGCAAATGAGGAAGAAGGGGGAGGTCATGAATAGATCCCTGATAGACCAAAATCTTTTCCCACAAACAAGATGCTTGGACATTGTGTAAAGGTACGTAGCAAAAGTTTTGTTTAATTTCTTGCCCTCTAATTATGTTCCTCCCAGCCTATTGTGGAGAACATGGAAAAATAACTTGGCTTACAAAAAAACAAAAGCAAGTACAGCAGCTTGGCATTTATCTGTTCCATACACTGTGAATATCTGATTGTAGCAGTGCTTTCCAGGAGAAATATGAAAATACTATTGCAACTTCTGTACAGAGCTGAAGGGTGACAGTCAGCATGACACATTCCAATATGCTTCCAAGAGAATCACAGAGTGTCATTACCAGCAGCTTCTTACCTGACAAGATTGCAAATTGCCTGTGGAGCTGCTCTATTATATCCACTGCTACCAGCGGCCGTATCTCCTGCTGCATGATTTCATCTGTGCAAGGGAAAACAGAAATCTTCAGTGAGTTCATACAGCTCCAATGACAATTTTTTTCCTCCTTTAACAACCCAGAAAAACAAAGATGACACTCAAAGAAAAAGAGCCTAGCCAGACTATTGCCTGAGCTATTATATGACTGTCATGGTAAAGATTATGATACTTACAGAGTCTCCTCTTCAGCCTGTTAACTTCATCTGTTTTCTTGTGATTTCAGAGTTTTCCATAAATCAGCTCCAGCAGATTTGCCAGAGCTTGCCACAGGTTTGCTCAAGCTGACAGCCTGCTCCTTACAGCTTCAGGTTCCATATTAAGTCACTGCATTTGGCCTCCCACTACAGGAGTTTTTCAGTCTTTGAAGCAGTGAAGTCTATTCCACATATACGGCCCTGTTCCACCCTGAACTCCCCAATCTCTGCTGGAGGACTTTGTGTAACTAGCCAACCACAACAATTTCCTTTCCCGATGCTTTTTTCGCTACAAGCAAATACATAGTAAAAAGAGGAAATAAGGGGCTGTGAGACTTTCTTCTCGTGAAAACAAAGCCTGTTATTTTGAAGTAAACACTAAAAAGTTAAATAGTAACTTGGCAAGTAGCTGGGCAAAAATGACCTCAACTTTTGTGTGTGATCTATGGCGTGAAAAGCAATTATAGTCTCACATGGAGCTAATTTGATCTCTTTTTGTAACAGGTGCACCCAGTTATTTTCCCCACTCTTCACGCCAGTCTAAAGTAGCCACATTTACTGAGAAATATCTGCCAAATCAACTGGCAGGATCAAGATTTATGTTATAAAAACACCTATTGGAACTACTCCTTTAGCCAACAGCCAGTCCTGATGTTATACAGATCACCTCTAAGTGCCCAGGCAACAGGTACAAGGAAGGAGGCTGGGTCCAGATAGATCACAGACCTGAGTCCGGGCAGGAAGTTGCCCCATTTAAGCACCAAAATCTTAACTGATGTGAATTCAACACAGGCACTGAAATACTTTTGTGCACCTGGTTTTAAATCAACAGTCCAGAAACAGAGAGGGAGGTCAGAAAGGTCAGAGATTAGCTTTTTTCTTCTGCATTCTAGTCTACTGCCCAAAATACCTTCTCTGTCTTGCTTTCAGACGTCCACTCTGATCCTTTCCAGAACTAGGGATTCTAGGTTTTTAATGATGCGATGTCATTTGGAAAGTTTTATTTCATTTTCCAACACTTTCAATTTCTTCACTAATGCCTTGAGATGAAGCAGCTGAAGAGCTTGTGTCACGACGGGTGACAGACAATGTGAAAAGAAGTTGCACAGATTTTGGCTGATACACAAAAAAGGCAGTAATTCCAAGGAACTGGGGTGGGGGGCAGAGAGGAGGAGTCAAGGAGGATGATTCTGCAAATCCTCCTTTTTGAACTTAATAGGAGAAAATGCAAACTCGAATGACTGGTGTTTTTAATGTGGGATCTTCTTTTCCATCCTGTTTATGAGGCTCACTATCAGCTCTCTGATTCTTGACATTGTAGGTGGCAAAAACACTAAGGATCTTGATGTCAGGGATTGTTATACATTCCCAAAGCAGAGAAAAGAACGGTAACTCATTATGCTTTCCTCTTTTACTCTGCAATTTCTCCCATGCATATTCAGAATGGGACCTGGGGAGGAAACTGCAGAGGAAATAAAATAAAGCAAACTAAAATGTTTTTGAATATACAAGGTTATTTTTTTGAAAGTAGAGAATACTATAATAATACTATAAGCCTGATTTCTCTCCAGCTGCTGAAGAACAGCTTGTTGGTAGTGCTGTTTGGAGTCAGATAAATACTAGCAGCAAAAAGGTCCTGTAACCTATGAACACAATTCTCAACAGGCACTGAGAAGTGTCCCCAGATTATTGGTCCAAAGATTCTGCCATCCTTCAGAAAGTACACTGGAAGTATTTCTGAATCACCATAATAGTAACAGATTTGCTCTTTTCAAAACAAGTGTTGGCAGCAAGATGAAGGCAGAAGAGAGAAAAACTGGTGACTGTAGCTGATTGTAATGAAAAACAATCAACATGGAAGTACGGGAAAGGAAAATCAAATTAATAATTTAAACAAAGCTTGGATTCTCAGAACCAAGAAATCTCAGGGCATCATCCACTGAAGGAAACACTGTTGATTTCAGCATCCAGAAGATGCAAAGTTATTGTGACATTTGTGCAGTCTCACAATGGGACCTGATGGTCAGGTACACTCAGGTTTGACCCGGACTGAGATTAGGCCAATCAGCTGCAATAAGAGAAAAAATCAGGAGACTGAGAAAATCTGAGAAAACAAGGGAAGGTGCCTCACGAGCCCAAACAGCAAATCAGATCATGTGGCTGTGAAATGCCAGCAGCTGTAGCCAACAGCACTCAAGGTCGCATTTGCCCATTTGTATCTTCCTCTAGGACAGTGCTTAAAGGTAATTACTCCCCAACGGTGGAAGAATTTGTAACATCATTATAGCGCAGAACTTGCAGTAAAAGTCCCAGTCCTTGGAAACGTGATTACCTGGGGCTACTGGAAGAAGATTTTAATCTTTGACTATCAGAAAAGCTTGAAAAAAGTCTTATAAGCAAACCAAAAGACACAAGTCTGGGTTTGTTTCAAAGCTATGACATTTGCCTAGCATCAGTGAGCGTTAATCATTTATATCTTCCACTAGCTTTATGCTAGGAAGCTCTGAAGCCTCTCTGGTCTGTACTGCAAGCCCGAAGGCAGGAGGAAGTGCTGTTCCCCCTCCTGGACAGAAGCAAGGCACCATTTTTCCGTGGAACTGATACTCCAGCTGAGAAACTCCATCTTCAGGGTGACGTGAGCTGGTATTGAGCTGACAGCTACAGGTTCATAGACACTTCAGAAAAACTTACTGGTGACAGGCATATTTTAACACTACATGGGGTCAAGGAGGAGGTTTCAGGAAGCTGAAAAGCCGCAGGAACTTGACAACTATCCTGTTTCATTGCATCTCTTGCTAATATCTACAGAGGAGATAGGACAACTCTTAGTCACTTCAGAGCAGCCCTGTCCTCTGATAAAATCTGTATAGGCATGCAACTCTAGATCCTATCAAAACATACACCAGCTAAGTGTCTGGAACATATCTATTTTGAGAAACTTGACTCAGACATTTCCCACCTTCTGTGTGATTTCTCTTGTGGTCTTCATTTTTTTTTTTCCCTCAAGAGGCAGTTATTCATAGCCTCTAAAATTTACAAAAGAAAAATTTAATTGTTTGGTGTTACATGAAACAATGCCAATCCCCTACACAGGTCATCAAAGATGAACATTTACATATACCATACAGTTCTTCATTACTTGCATTAATTGAATTTGTCAGGACAATTTAAATATGAATAAGGATGTGATAAAAGAGGAAAAAAATAAAAGAAACAAGTCAGTTAATCTACTCTTAGTTCTCCTCTTAAACTGCTATAAATTCAATTCCTAGCAGAAGCCAGTTTCAATGCAGAAGAATTAGCCCTTACAGTTTTGCTTCCCAATGTTTTCTACCAAGGGGGAGAAAAAGAAAAGCAATTACTATAGCCATCTGTCTGGCACAGCTTCTCCTCCTTCCCAGCTCTCTGGGGAGGCTCACTGCAACTGTGCTATCTGATCCTCAAGGGGAAAACCATTCAATTATGCTTCATAATTCCTCGCTCAAAAATGAAACCTGCTTGGGCTTGCACACACACACACACACACACATTTGCTTATTCTGTGTCTCACCCAGCTGTGTGTGCTCCCACAGCAGGTCTGGAGGAGCTGCACCAACAGCAGATGATTAAAAGCAACAAAGAATATCCTCTTGTTCTTTTTTCTCTGAGCAGACACAAACTAGTTTACATGCTAATGGCAACAAATTGTTTCCAACAGTGCTGGAAAGGTGAGGGACTGGACTGCACTGAGCAGATTGGCACAGCAGTGCCTACTGCTCCACCAAGGACAGCTAAAGGCCAACAGCCACAACAGGACACTGGGGCTCCTTAGTTTTTAAGTGGCTGAAGGCTACGACTGCCCAGCCTCCTGCTGACTGCAGGAGAGGATGGCTTCAATCCCCCATCTGAAGTGACAACTCTTGGAATAATAGGTTACAAATATCCAGAGGAAAGTTCATTTCTTCTTAACGACAGCCTAATATTCACAGGGAAGGAAGTCTGCTGGGAGTGAAAGAAAATATTTTCTAAAATAGTAGAGTATATCAGTCTACTTCTACTTTGTGCAAGCTCTATCAAAAGTTATGCTCAGAGTTCTCATACTTGTTTGGAGAAAAATCAGTGCTGATGTGATGGAAAAGGGTCAGACAGGGTTAAGTATGAGCCCAGATTTCTTTTTAAGAACATAAAAGGACACCTCACGCTATGTGTTCTTATGCTCCCTAAAAAGTACCAAAAAGGCAAATCCAGAGTTTGAAAGTTGTAGAATTCCTACAATTCAGAACTTCTACCAGGTCCTGAGTCTGCTTTGCTTGCCACAAACAACAGCAAGGTCTAGCAGAGCTAAATTAGATTTCAAGAATTAAATACGCTAAGAAAACAAATTTGCACATTTCACTGATAAGGTTTAAGCAAGCTAAAGGATTTGAAAATATTCTGTCCCACCAGAATTTCCAGTTCAAGTCCCTAAGCAAAACATTTTGGTTTCTGAAGGTCAAAGAGAACTTCAAGGTTGTTACATCAGAGAAAGAATCTCTTAGTTTGGATTCCTTTTTTAAAATTTCTATTTATTTTTCTTTCTCACTGTTTGTGGCCCTGGTTTACTTTTCTAAAAGATTTGTTTATTCTCTCAGCCCAGGCAGACAAATAGCGAGGTCAGTTACTGATACAACCTGCTGTGCTACAGATTGTTCTAAAGATGAACTAAAAATCCAGCTATAAACAGAAAGGAAATCCCATCCTTTCTCTTATTCTTCTGCACATTCCTGCCACCTGTTTTTTTGCCAAGCCATGTTGAGTCAACTGAAAACTCAGCCAGGAATAAAGTTATTGTAAATAAGGTGAAGCAATCATTTCCTTAGTGATTTTTTTCTGAACTGGGTTAGTTCTCTGCACAGCTGCTTGAAGGGTACAAGTGCTGGTAATGCATAGGAGGGGTGGGGGGTGGCAAAGCCAAGACTACCCCTTCCAGGAGAGAATCAGACTTAGGTCAGCTTAGAGCAAAAGTCAAAATGAAGCATAGGTGACTGGTAACAACTTTTCTCTCAGATCAATTTTTCACCAAGCATGAATGTAAAACCTACAGAGAGTATTTGTTTAAATGCAATTTGTCTTCTCATTAGAGCCAAGTTTCATAGCAAAGTTTGGTAGCCATCTTCCAAAGACTGAAGATACTTCCAAAATATTCAAGTAGCTCTTGTTCATGTTTGGAAGTATCTGTTTAAACTGGTGGATTTTCAATTGCATCAGCAACCCAGTTTTTTGTACATTAAGGTAGTAGAAATCTGGAGAAGCAAGATTACGAGCAAGACTCCATCTTAAGTGATGCACTGCCAGCATGTTCCAATCCCTTGAGAAGGGAACAGATTGAGGCCATGGTGTGGAAGGAATTGCCTTGCAAATTTCCCCAGACAATCTCCATGAACGGTTAGAAATGCACCTTTCTCTGAAGAGCCCAAAAACCTGTGAGTCCCAGTGTCTACCTGGGCAGAAGCTGAACTGGTGCCTGATGTGATTTTCTACCACACAGCAGATCTGCTCTGAAGTTTTCTCCTATCATTACACTGAGTTGTGATTAGTATTTCCAAGGCATTCTGTGCAAATTAATGATGGAAGTACAGTTTTACCTGAGGCACATATTTCTGCTGATTTTAAGTCTTTCAGAGAAGACTGTTCAAATTCTTTGGATCACTGCATTATTCAATTATTCTCATTTACTAAATTTGATGCTCATTTTAATATAACTCTTACAAGAGTGGAGAGGTCACAGATGGAAAAGACCTGTTTAGAGGCTGTGTTTTCCTGTGCTCCAGGAGTGGTTACAGGCTTTCATAAACTGTTTTTACAGGCAGGCATAGCACATATTAGGAGTCTACTGTGGTTGACTTATGAGTGGAAGAAAATAGAGCTGTTCATATAAAAAACTGAAATCTTGCCCTCTCAAATGGAAATGCACCCTCCAGGCATTATGTCAGCTTTCTAAGCCCATGTCAAAATATTTTGGAATATACTTCCTTGGATGAAGAAACAAATTTTGCTGCTTTTTCCATTTAACCACTTCTTCAAAAACAGTCTTTGGATATTCTTGCTTGATGGAGATTTTTTTGTTTGTTTTTAAAGAAGTCTTAAAATTGGTAAATCAAAAAAAATTAAAATCTTTCTTCTGCACAGGTAAACTGTCATTTTGAATTTCTGTTGGTACATTCTGCAAAAATACATTGGTATGTACAAATTTATACTTGCACACGTCAATGATTTCAATGACTACTTACTTGTAGTAATGCAGAATGCACCATACATTTATGCATACATCTAAGAATTCTCCATTAATAATCCCCATAAAAGATAAATTTACAAACTAATATAAAATTCTCAAAGCACTCTCCACTGTTCAGTTCAGGTGACATATCCCAGCCTATTATGAAGATACTTCTTACAATACTGCTGTAAATAGTAAGAGGTAGATAAGAAATTATTAACAAATCTTCACTCTACGTTATGAACTATCCATAATCAGAAAATATCCAAAGAAACACACCATGCCACATCATTTGATCAACAAGATATTGCTTGATTTCACAGACCACCCCCTGGTAGGGGATGCTACATCCTACTATCCACAAAACTGAAACTTCACTAATAAAAGGCATTAAAGGCAAAGCTCCAATCTCAGCATTCAAGAAATAAATCCAGATTTAAAGCAGCATGGGACAGCCTCTTGCCTAGTGCCTCAGTAGTAAAAACTTGTTGATAGTTTTTGATTTTTGCCAGAGAAAAATTAATTCATCTTCTTCCCAAAATCTGGCCTTCACAACAATGCTGGATTGCTAGAACGCAAATTCCTGTTCAAAGAATAGAACAAAAGAACATTTCCATAATGTCATGTTAAAAACCATCATAAATAACAAAACCCACATGTGGCAAACTGCAAAGCTAAAATATGCTCACCACAATGCCTGGACACTGAGCTAATCAAGAGATACAGCAGACTGTACAGCAGACTTCATTCCTTTCTCCCAGAGCTTGCTAGCAGACAGTTTCATGGTATCTTAGAAAAATTCTAGCCACTGGCTCTGCCCTGAATTAATGCATTCAGCAAAATAATTTCAGAGCCTATTCCCATAATTTCTGAGCTCAGGAGCTGAAGGATTGATTGCTTGCTCACCGCTGAACAGAAGCCAGTTAGCTCAAAAATATTTTCCTGGTTACTGTCATTGGAGACAGTGAGCCACAGCAGCCACCACTGCTGGCAGCAGCATTCCGAGTGTATCTCCGGGGCAAATACTGCTCACAGCCGACCTTTCTGCCCAAGAGACCTCCCAGCCACCCTCCTGCAGCCTTCTCCAAGGAGAGATGTCCACCAGAAAAAGCACCAGCCCAGATGCCCACCAGAAAAAGCAACAGAAAGACCCTGCAAAGAGCGATGCCTCCCCTTCAGCCCCTCAGACACTCACGAGCCCGTGCCCTTCCTGATGAGGCAGCCTTGGCTTCTCGGCACTCCCGTTGTGGCAATGAGTTCACCCAGACAGAGGGGAGGGATGGAAGGAGGCAGCGCTCTGTGGAAGCGGTCCTGGATCCAACCAACAGTGCACCAAAGAGCTGGCGCTCTCCTGGAGGAGTCTGCCCAAATTGCTTAGTAACAGCTTCGAGGCAAACCACAGCAGAGACCTCTGACTCGCACCATGCCCAGGCTTTAACCCTGCCCGAGGTGCAGCTGCCTCTTCCCGCCTGGACAGCTCTCCACTCAGGCCCCTCCAAAGGGACACTCTGGAGGCATTCACAGCTTGGCACAAACAATAAAGGTACAGCCCAACAAGCAACAAAACAGATTCACTTGCTCAGACTAAGGCATGAAAAGGGCTTTCATTAAAATAACTTTAAATAGTAGAGTATTCAGGGCCAAGAGAAACCAGCAGTGCGGCTGGGAATAGCTTCTCGTAGTACTATCCCGAAGGCACACCCACACATCAGAACATAGTGCTGTTCTTTAAAGACAAAGGAGAAGACTGCACAAGACCTATGGATTTGGTAGGAAACATGACCTCAGGTTTTGAACAGGGGACTAATCACTTACACATATTTAGTTCAATGAATACTTCAGGACACAAGTTTTCAGTGCATGAAGGGAGTGCACAGGTAGCTTGATGAAGGTAACCACACCTATAGCAGTCTGAAGCAATATTAACATTAGCTTAACTCATAAAATTTACTGTCCCTTTACGGCCCCAACCCCAGCAGCTCGGTAGCTTTAGATACCAGTCGCTCTCTACCCGGGCTACAGTAGGGGTCCCCTAAGATGTGTGATGAAATGGTAACATCTTGTTTGTTCTGTGTCTTCAGGCTCCAAAAAGAAAAGTGTCATTCATTTTATAGACAGGGAAATTGAGGCATTGGGAGAGGAATCCAGGTCATCAGTCAACCTCAGTTTTCTCCAGCAGTAAACTGAGGAGCAGACCAAAGTTTTTTCGACAGACAGGCTACTGGACAGTGGGTCTGTCCTAAGGTTAATACACCCAGTATTTCCATCCTTCTCTCATCAGCTAACCAACATAAACTATGACAATGCTTATAGTATAACATAAGAAAACTAACAGGATTTTCTATGTAGTTACAAATAAACGCCAGATCTAAGCAGAGCATCACCATGCTTGGTACAAGATACACCTGAGAGCTCATGACACCTATAGCTTTACAGACAGACACTACTTGGTGGATAAAGGTACATCAGGAGAGTGGCAAGATGCATGGATTTTACACTGCACTTCCTCTCCCAGCCTCCTCTACACTGCCTGCCAAACAAGTGAATTCACCAGCTGTAGTGGGTGTGTAATGTGTCTCTGCTGCCTGTACCAGCATAAATGTCCACATGTAACCCATGTACAAAATCTGTCTCCCTTTCCAGACATGTTTTGCTCTCCTGGGAGCTTCCCCTCCAGCTCTGCTTGTGCAGAGCAAACAGACCACAGCTGTGTCACCCACTGAGCCCAGCTCAGCCCCGGGGGGAGCCAAGAGAGCAGCAGAGCCTGTGCACAGCTGGGTGCCCAGCCAGGGGCAGGGTACTGCACTGACCTCTCCTGGCACCATCCGTCACCTTCCTGCCGGGATTGGCCTCCCTGGGAGCACAGAGGGAAAAGTTCCAAAGCCTTACGGACAAGCGTCACATTGGTCCGGTGGCTGATAAATGTGCCAGATAATTATAGTCTAAAAAGCACTTTACCGCTATCTGTAGAGATGCTGCAGAAGTAGCACATTCAGCCGTGGAGTTAGAAGATTAAATGCTACTCTGCAGGTGAATGTAAATTACTAACCTAATGTGGATTCAGGATATAAGGAGAGGAATTAACTCATCACGGAAGTGGCATCAAGAAATTCCTCTCAGGTCACTACATTTTCCTTGGCCAATACTTTAAGTTTCATAAGCTAAATTTACACATCAGATATTTTTTCATTTGGGTAATCAGTAGAGCTAATTTCAGTATACATTGGCAAAATCTCTTTGCCAATCTGAAAAGGCTTTGTTGTGCCTCTCTCAGCAGAACAGTATTTTGTACTATCCAAATATTGCCCCACTAGCATACAACCCATAAAATAGCGTAATACTGACATTTCGGGTTTTGTTACTGGGAAATAACTGTACTACACATTTAAGTTTACTTTAAAAAAAATACTAAAGGACATGATCCTCTCTGGCTACAACACACCTCAATTTCATTGAAATAACTTGCACCATGTCACCATCTATCTCCACACGTCCATGTGCTCATACCTGTGGGTGTGGGCCTCCAAAAGCATGATA
Organism: Brachypodius melanocephalos; assembly: GCA_013398615.1. NCBI lineage: Eukaryota > Metazoa > Chordata > Aves > Passeriformes > Pycnonotidae > Brachypodius > Brachypodius melanocephalos. The sequence goes on from VZSR01000247.1 coordinate 7,824,985, forward strand.
AGGAATGGCTCGTACCCAAGTGCCTCTAACTCAGAGATCATCTTTCCACATTCTTTCACTGCAGGACCAGAGAGGACCACTAGGTTCATTGTGTTTGACTTGTTGAACACACAAGATGTTCATGGAAATTGGATTAAACCAGAATTTAGAAAGCTCTTTAATCTTATGTTAAAGACAGCAGGCAACTGCAAATCCACTGTTTCCACTAGAGATGGCCTAACACAAAGAAACTCGATTGTTTTTCTCCTCCCACTTTGACTTACAGCCCATTGATTTTTATTGTGGTTTTGACTTGAAAATTTAAGTTGCCCCCAATTTCATCCCTTCTCTGACAGATGTCGCTTCTTGGGTCTAATGGTAAAGTCAAGGGAAAATGGAACACAGTATCCCTTCACCCTGTCCCATTTCACCTCAGCTTTTCCCAATGGTAGTAAATGATGACCTTACTAATTAACAGTATCCCAATTTAAAAATCAAGTCTTCACTCCCATAGACCTCCTCAGAGGTGCCCCCAGAAGCACACTGTCTCAAGGTAGTGACTCAGGAGTTTAGACAAGTAGCCTAAACTGAGCAATCCCCAGTTCAATGACTCATAGGCACAGGTTCTGAATATAAATAAGGCATTGACTCTGTGCAAAACAAAGATGCTGGGATATTCTAGCTCAGAAAAAGGTGAAAAAAAATGCTTGGTCAATAATTCTTGTCTATTATAAAAGCCTGGAGGATCTTTTTTCCCCTTGAAAAATGGAATTAACTAAGAGGATCAGAAATTTGTGCAACAAGACACTTGACATAGTCCAAATATTCCTGTAGAAATGGGCTGCTGCAATCAGACATTTATTTATCATTCCTTTATACTTGATCCTGAGTATTTCTAGTAGATAATGTGCAGGTGGTGAAGAAAGAAAGTCCATGTCTTAGAAAACTCACTGGTGAGGATAATCCACAGCAAGATTCAGGTAATAAAGCAGCAGTACAATTTGTATAAAAAGTCAATATATTAGCATAGCAGAATTGGGTCTTTAGGTGAGGCCTGAAGCAGCAGAAGTGGCTGGATTTGGAGAATAAGCTCTGTGAGCATAACCAGGGTGAGAGCTCTGCACAGGCATTCTCTAACCTCCCAGCATACTCAGTACCATTCTCCCCTGAAATCTTCTCCCCAGACAGTTTACACTGCAATTTAGGTAATTAAAAAAAGCAAACTGCACTATTATATTGTGGTAATAAGTCCCACAAGTTAACAAAACACTTCCAATTATAGCAATCTGTCTATCCATGTTTAATGCTTTTCCATTTCACTGAGTTGTTTCTTGTTCTGGTATCATGAGAGAAAGGGAAGAACACAAATACCCACAAGGCTTCTGCTATAACTTGCCCTCTGAGAATTTGTTCTCTTGATCTTTGCAGTGCTACATCTCTCTCAGAATTTTTTAAAATTAAAATCAAGCTGTGCCTTCCCTGCTTCTCTCATAATAGTCTGGACATTTCTGATTAGGTAAACAGGGTTTTTAGTATTTCTCAACCACAGCAGAGCATGCTGCATATAAATGGGAAGAGGTGAAAAGGAACACAAGCATCTAAGATAATAATCTTTTCTCCGAAAAACCTCTGTGGAAAACAGAATATTTTATTTCAGCTATTTTATATGCAATGAGAGCCAGCTGAGAAAAGTTATCCCAGGTCCCTTAGGCAGCATTTTTTATTAAAGAGAAGAAGAAATACTGAATGCAAACAGAACTCAAACAATTTTGAGCAATGCACAAGGAGGCACTGTGACTGAGTCTCAAGGGATTTAGAAATACCTTCCACTTATGCTTTAGATTTTGGTCTTCACATGAAATAGTCACTTTCTCCAATAACCAGCACCTTTATGGAAAGGTCAGTCATTTGCAAAACGAAAGCATTTCTCATTTATTTTATTACTAAAGGTGGAGAAGCTCCAAAAAGTCCAACAAATTTCAGACCCAATTTATTTCAGATGAGATTTCCTTCCAGAGGTAGTACCATAATTCCCTCAACTGCTCCAGTACTACAGTCCATTTTCCTCCAGGAACAGATGGATCTGAAGAATTGGTTTTCAACTCCAGCAGTAAGAGAGACACAGGAGTAGGACTGAGAACAAGCTCCCACAATTGCTGGGCAGACAAAACTGCAGCATTCCTCTGTCCTACAGAGGACAAAAGCAGAAACACTGCTAGCAAAACAGACAGGTCGCCATCCTACTGGCAAGGAGCGTCTTGCCTGGTTTTGCAGTAACAGCAAAATCCTGAAAAGCCTCAGTAATAAGCTGCATACTCCTTAATGTCTGCAGATTCACTACCCTGATTTAAGCAGCCACCAGCCTTGAGCTGAAAATGAAGATGAAAAACACACATTTATTATCTTAAAGATATAAAATCCACTTGCAGCCCCAAGCTCCACAGCATGCAGAGACAGTCATGGCCAGCACAGGATCATTCATCCATGTAAAACCCCTGTAGGTGTATGATCCCATTGGAGGACTTGAGCATCACAACAACATAGGCTAATTAGGAGCATCTGGGGACAAAGGGGCCAGTTTGGCAAGAGGTGTCCTCAAGCATTAAAGATGTTCACCAGCAGCTGGGTGACATAAATAATCAGGTCTATGCTGAAAAGACATGCAAGCCACTGTCCAAGAATAGTGTATTTCATGGCAAGAGGCTACGCTTTGCTTTCAGCCTCAGGATCTGTTTTTTGAGGAAGTGAGGGCACTCCAACAGTGATCAGCCCCGGACTGGAGTCTCAGCCACATCTCTGCCTGACTTTCTGAGGGCTTCTTCCCTTTGGTTCTCATAGCTGAGCTATAACCAGCACCTTGGAGCTGCAGCTCCCAGAGTCTCAAGGTCACATAGTGGAATTCAAAATAACATCATTTGTACACCAGACCCCAGAGGGCCCTTCAGCAGCAGCAGGCAGCTCATACAGCCTGTTGCAGGGAGCCAGGGCTGTGGAGCTCTGAGCAGGCATCACATGGCCATAAGGAAACTGCCATAAGAAAACTGCTCTTTAGCTGGCCCCTCACAGTACTTTCTTTTTGTGAGCTATTTTTACCCCTTTGATATCTATCTTTTACCCCTATGATATCTAACACACAAGATACAATTGCCACAGAATATTCAAAGGGCTCCACAGACATGGTCTGTATGTGTGTCTTGGGCATGGACAAGGGGAAAATTGCTCCATATTTTGGAGTGCTTCAAGTACTGAGTAAACATCAGCCAATTGGACCTTAGCAATACTCCAGGCTGATCTTTAAACTGCAGAAAGGGTACACCCCCTAAAGTGATGGTAAGTCAGACAGAACACACCACAGGGATCCTGCATTGCCATCATATTCAGAGAAAGTCAGCCTGAGGAAAAGGCAGTCAGTGAGTCTTTGCTTCTAGGACTAGGTGGGGCAGACAGAATCCAAGTTCTCCAGGACAGATAATCTTTCTGCCTCTGTGTTTATGCAGCACAGACAACTAAGGGAAACTGGTCTAGTCATCAAAGTAGTAATATGAAGTAGTCATAACTACATCAGCAGGATCCACTTTTTATGGAAGCAGGTAATTCCCACTCCTACTTTACAGATAAGAAAACACAGGCCAAAAAAAACCTCCACAATGAATACAAGGTCAGAGGCAGTTCATAGCTGAAGAAAACAACCTAAACAGTGTTGTTAAGAACTCCTGTGCCACCTTGTCAGCTCCTTAGCTTCCTTCTAACACTGTCACCACACACAGAGCTGCCCTAGTGTGTTCTCACAACTCACAGAGATCCAATACCTGCAGGTGAAGGCACCTTGTCCTCAGCAATAACTGAACTCTGCCCCTCTGGCAGCTTCACTAGCAGAATCTAATACTAAAAGGGTGAAGATGTTTTCTGCCTCACAAAATGACAAGAGGCTCAGGCTGATCTGACACACTCTCTGTTCTCTAGCAAAAAATTATTTTCCAAGGGATTTCCGCCCATAATACTATGCCAGGTAGTCTCTCAACATAAGAGGCAGAGAAGGCGTTTCCCTGGGAACAGTAACCATGGCAAAGCCCTTACCAGTCTCTTCCCCTCTCTACTACAGGAAGAAAAAAACAGCAGATGCTTGAGCTCTGCCTCCAGCAGGTCCACAGGCCCACAAAGCCATAAGCAACCGGATCAAACATTCAGGAAGGAACTTCATTGAATTCCACTGTCTTTTACTGGATACCAGACATTTCTGCCCTTCTGCACTGAACTCGGAATGCCTCAGTACAAAGAGTGCAACTGGAAACATCAGTGTGACTGAAAGGTCAGCCAAATACTACAATGCATAGGTAGGCACTGAGCCCAAAGATCAGCATGGATGGATCACCCACAGAAGCAGAGGTACAATGGACTGGCTTTGCAGTTTTCAAACCCTGACATTGTGCATTAGAGCGCTATCAAAGAAAGCATCTGCAAACCCGTTTGTGAGCAGCGGCCGCAGCTGATACCCTGCTTCTGGTCCACCTCTTTTTCTACAGAATATTCTCAATTTACCACATCAAATGCAACCGTCTTTGCTGAAGAGCTAATTAAATCATAATAAACAACTTAACTTCCACGCACAATCATATTGCATGCTTTTGGGAATCTTCATCATGCACTAGTGAACATGTTATAAATTTCCAGATTTGAGGTTTACTTAGTATTTATTCAAGTTAACAGGGCAAAGGAAAGGGAGGTCTTTGAAAAATCTTCCTCTCAATGACACAGAGAAAAAGCGTTCTATGATTCAGCAGTCTTGATATGTGAATAGACAGTCAACAGCCTAGATTTCAACTGCCTCCCTCCACTTCAGAGTTAACATGCAGTTAGCACAAATCGTTAGGCACCAAAACCTCATACTAGCAACCCCCTGAGAGTGGAATACTGCCCTGTACCTGGGCTGATTCATATAGAGTGCAAAAAGCTCCGTTGTGCAACTTTCTGAATACAGTGAAGCTGGAATCTTTACCAGAAACCAAAGAGGAAGATACTGACTTTCCATGTAGTAATTTAGGAGCACAGGGTGACAGGCTCAGCTGGGTCATGACACCCACTGCTCCAGCTCTTTACATTTATTTTTTAAAAGTATTTTCTATGCACAACAGATACCTACTCCTGAAATATACAGAAAACTCAGTGTCTAACACCCAAATGAAATAAATATTTATTCAGAATGAGTCTAACACTAATTTTAACCTCCTTTAAGGCAAATCACTGCAAATGTCCCAGAAATATACAGCCAAGTCAAATACTGCAGTCACACCAGAGTTAATAACCAAATCCAGCCAGTTGCCTTTAATGATCACTGACTCCTCAGAGAAAGCATTAAGAATATAATCTCTTTTTGCAAACTGCCTGCGGATGCAATGCAATTACCACTACGAGAAAATGCTATTTTCTTTAAAGATGCTGCACATACCTTTCTTTGTCATGCGCTCCAGTCTAATGCATCCTCCTATAAAATCATGGTAAGATTTCATTTCTCCCTCTGTTATCCGGACAGCAGTGAAAGGCAGATTCCTGGGTACCTGTTGTCCACATTTCTGACACCGAGAAGCCATTGCCAGAGCTCAGGAGATTCTTGTCAGGAATCTGCTCTCTGTTTGCTGGAATCCAGCCTGATTCTTCAGCCGTCAGTCCAGCCTGGTGACTTTATCCCACTTAGTTCATTCAAGGTCACCCTCGCCAGCAGGATGTTCACCATTGCAATTGGCTAAGACTTTTACAGGCTTACTGACTGTGTTTGTCTCTCCCTCCTTGCTTTCAATATCAGTTTACTTTAATCTCTCATTCAGAATGAAAGCTGTGAACCTCAGCACAGCTCATGCCCTGAATGGCTTCCTTATCATTAATTTAAAGCTGTCTTATAAGCAACAATGAAGAGAGAAGATCCCAGAACCACATTGCAAGATCACAGTATTACTCTTAATGAGCATGCCAGATACGTTCACAAAGACTTTTTCTTTGAGAAAAGGTTTTTCTTCATGATTTTTGGTCCCTTTCAGGCTCATGATTTTATGATTCTTCATCTCTGAGAAGGAATTTTTTTACTCCTGCATTTCAGCTTGGACGGTGCAAGGAGACTGCTCTGCAGAGCTGCTCAACCAATTACTCACACGTCTGGCAGTGGCACTGGGAGGCTGCAACTGTACAGAAAAGCCCTCTGCTGCTGTGCACAGTCCCTGCTCATAAGATCTGATAATCGAAATGAACAGAGTAGCAAATGGAGGACAAGGGAAATATTGCTGCCAGACATGTTCTGCTAGCTGTGCAACTCCCCAGCTGATTTTTTTTTTTTAATAAAGAAGTTGGATCCATTAGTTAGACACCAAAATCAGATATTTGAAGCATACATTTAGAAATCCCCCTCTGAAGGGGCTGGATATTTAGCTGACTTTTTCTCCTATTTAACAATTACTATAACACAAATCACTGGTTAGAGAGCCTTATGAAGAAACTAGTTATTGGGGAACTGAGTGCAGAGAGCACTCAAACCTGATACAGTGAATTAAAAAAGAGCTTTCCCTAGGATCGGCAGGGGACTGCACAGGCGATGCACAACAGGCACAAGGCCAGCACTGGTGACAGTGCAAAGAATACAATGAGAACCCAATGAATCAGGGCTGAGCTGCCACCCAGAGCTCAACTGCAGTGATCTGAGCACAGAACAAGTTTCCTGCAAGGATCTTACACACAGACTGAGAACCTTTGCCTTCCTCTGCCTCAGTCACTAACACCTGTTGGCACTTGAGCTAGTGCCAGAATATCCAGTGTTGTTCAGCTCCTGGCCTGCTCAGATCACAGCTGACCCCTACACGTGCAGTAGGAAAGAAGAAGGTTAATTAATCCAAATTAGTGAATGACCTAGAGGGGACAGAGATGTTCAGGAGAAAAAAGCCACCTTTGGTGCCATTACTAAAATGCTGAATAACTGCCTGAACTGCACTGAATGCCTGTAAGCTGAAATATACAGAAGTCAACTCACCCACCCCTACTTCTTTCCCATTCCATGAACTTGCAGCTTCTCCCCTGCCAGCTCTGCTGCCTCAGCCACACAGGGAGAGATGTTTAAGCTTCCTAACCCAGCACAAACAAACAGCTACCAGACTTGAGAACTGAGTCTCAGAACCACTTCTTTTGATGAAATGAAGCTATTAAGGACATTTCCACTCTTAAAGGTAAAAGATTTTACTACCCTCACCTCCAAATCTGCTAGGTGGCATGAAGTTGCTCACTCTCCTGCTCTTTGCCTTTGCCAAAACCCTGCCTGCAAAGTGAGAACACTGATGTACTGAGCAGCTGAATAACCTGCTTCATTAGCACTTTTAAAATATTTATTAGAGCTTCCATAGAGAAATCCCTAGGGGACAGCAATATTTTACAGATAGGGAAAGCAGTGGTACAGAAATACTCTGTAGAAAACTTTCAGGATGGGACAAGAGAACTAGAAACACAACCCTGTGGTTTTATCTTTAAACATTTCCTCCCTCTTTTCTTTCATTGCAGAGGCTCAAAGTGTCCTTCCTTACATGGACAAACATGATATACCTCAGCAAATTAACTTTTCTGATAATCTATTCATGTCTGGCATACACGGAATAATTGCATTTCAACCCTGCACACAGAGATAAACAATGAGGGAGAATCCAGCATTTGTGGAAATACATTTCTGTCTGCAACCCTTCCTTGTGTACCCTGTTGCCCATCAGTATCCACATGGCTTAGGAACAGGAGGATCTGTGACATGCTGCATTCTGAGGAGGAGACTTGAAAGTCCATGCTGGAAGTGGATGCAAGAAGAAATCTGCCCTAGGTGTGAGCTTTGGAAAAAATGCCACACAGCACACAACAGGGAAATGATCTAAAATAATTTCCCAGTATTTCCCTAGGAAAGCCTGATCCTTTACAATGCCAAGTACAAACCTCTGCTGCCTGGGGTACCACTGCCATCACCCAGCTCCAGACACAAAAATAAGCTGCGTGCAGCTGCTACGCATTTAGCAACAAGGCACATAAGGGTCACCTCGGGGACTGAGTGCTGTGATGCAAGGGCTGGAAAGGATGGACAGAAGGATCTGTTTGCTCTGCTGTTTCACTGCAGTCCCATTCACAAGCTGGGCTGGCTTCTCCTGACACATATGGAAAACTTGACATGGGAGCACTGAGACTTGCCCTGTTTCCTACCACACAAATGACCTCTTCTGTACTGGTCTGGCTGTATCTGCACAGGAGCTGCAGTGAGGGCTGCCTTGTAGGAATTCCTTTATGTAACATGTTACCAAACACACACACAGTGTGCATGGTGGAGAATTCACAGATTTCCTCCATTAGCTGAAAGGTACCAATCTGTTTGAAAGCAAGATACTGCTCTTTGCATGCAGAAGGTTGTAGTGCAGGGAACAGGTACAGAAAATGGTAGGCATGCTTCCCTGGGTCTTCTCCATAATAACACAGAATTGAAGGGCATTACTTTCCTGCTGCTCCAAATAACCATAGCAAAATATTTGGAAAATCTAAGGAGGAGGATATTTTCTGGTCATAAATTGCCAGCATTGCCTAGCAACATAATCTGGGTTGGTCTGTCAATGAATAAGCAAGTAAATAAATGTAAGAAAGTATCATTAGAAACTAAAAAAAAATTTTTAAACTCACACAACAAAAAGAAAGGAAAAAAAAAAAAAAAACAAAACCCATCCCATAACCCATGACCCAGATACCCTCAGATGCCATTACCCGAAACAGCCTGCAGAACTGCACTAGTTCCTGATTTCATTAGAAATACCAGTTCATCTTGGAATTGATGCTTGCTGGAAAGTTCTTGCTGCCACGACTGTATGGCCAGAGGATGGCAACAAATTTAAAGTCAGCTCAGTTAAATCCATTTAAGCCCCATATCTCTTCTCATGAAACAAGATGCTTCTGCCTCAAAAAGCAATGTTGTCACGGTTGGTATCACCGTTAAGCACAAAAAATGCAACAAACACATTGTATCTCAACAGTGCTGAGCCCAAGGGACATAATTTCTTGTGAAGAATCAAGATTTGAATTTTGGAACAGCATTTATGTGTCAGAGGAAGGAGGAAGAGAAGTCTGCTTCTGCTGCATGTGTCAATGAGGCAGCTAGATAACACAGTAAAACACTTGCTGTTTGCAACTTACCCCACACAGTCATTAAAGCAATTAAGGGGAAACAGATGTCACTTTTACATCAGAGCCTTGTAAGAACCATTAAGAAAGTTTAGAGTAGAAGAGACTGAAAAGATTACCTCTCTTATCCACCAACATCTTGGAAACAACAAAACATAAAAACCCAACAGCAAAAGGTATCTTATTTATTCATGAAGACCAGCAGCTAGCCCCACCTATGTATGCAGTATTCCACAAATCTAAGAAATAAGTAATCTAAATCCAATGCCATTATAAAGACTGATACACACAGACGCTAAGAAAATAATACCTATTTCTTTCCTGAAACCCCAGCTTCACATTTTCCTATTTCATGATGTTTTATCTGATGTTTGAACCAATATTTGATAGCTATGCTGAAACACATTTTCATTTTGCATATACCTCAATAACCTTCCTTCTGCCTTTCCATCACCCAGATCATGAATCTGATAAGCCACATGGCACTTCAGTAGTTTGACACAAAGATTTCTTTTCAGACCACTCTTGGCGCAATGGTAACATCCATTCCAGTGTTCAGCTAGAAAATAGAAACTAGTCTTTTTTATTAGCTTTCATTTATTTTCTTCCAACTAATAAAAAGCAGACCAGGAGTTCCTCTCCCTCCTTTTTTAATAAAGGGCTACATCCCAGGCACTGTTTTAAACCCCAAGGAGTTAAAAGAACAAGCAGAGAAAAAAAACTCTGTTCCTGAAATTCCTTGTAGCCTACAGCACTGTTGCAATTGTAACATGGAGTTCCTGCACTAGAAGGCACTAATTCCAGTGCCATATGGCCTCAGAATCTCATTACACTGATCTGCTTAAAGTGATTTCTTAACGGACAAGCAAAACATTTTTGGTCACCTTCAGCAGAGGGAAACAATTCTGCTACTGTTGACGCACATGAACTCCCACACAAACTGCCAAAAGCAGGAGTGAGTAGTGAAGATCAAAGGACAAACTTAGCCAAAGAACTTTTGTTGTCATCTCAAAGCTGTGAAGACATCAATGTTATTCAAGGACCATTACCATCATTAAAAAAAAAAAAAGAAAAAGAAAAAATACAAAACAAATAAACAAAAATGCAGACAAAAAGAAGCCTCCAAGCCAATGACCTCACTGCTGGATTAGATAAGATTCTCAGGAGATCAGGAGATGAGCAGAATCTTCACAGGCCAAGCAGCAGGCACAAATTGCTGCTGCACCTGCAGGGTTTATTTTACCTGGCTCTCTTATCTCTGCAACTAAGAGCAGATCACCAGGAACAGAAGGCATTTCTGTCCTGCTAGGCCTCTGCTTGGCAAGATAAACAAACAGATCTCAGAGTTACCTAAGTGTAGCTGGCACAAGGGTTGAGTCACTAGATCCAGGATTTAGGCTTGGATGCAAAGTTATTCCAGTCTTGATCGTGAAAATGCTTACAGACCTAAGTGAGACCAAGAGCCTTTCTGAGCAATCCACCCAAAACATAAATGGCTCTTGGCTTAAAGTCACGGAAATAAACCGAGTGACAAGAGAGACACTGGGTAACACAGAGAAAGTTGTGATCTATAAAACCAGGCATGTCAGATCCTCATTCTCCAACTTCTAAACTGTATCACCAGTGCAGCACCAGTGCACAGGCAGTCTTTGTGTCATGGCTCTCCAGCAGCTCCATGAGAGCTGGAAAAGACAGATTCTGGACATTAAGAAAGGAAAATATTTTCTCCTCTTTGTACTCTGCCACTGACACACTGAGTCATGTCCAAGGCATGGTAACTCTGATCCTTGCTGTCATTGAGAGCACTGCACTGGATTCACTGCACAATTCCTCTTTCTTTCCTCTTTCACCTTTTTCTCCCTGCAAGGAACCTCTGGAGCACTCCCAGCGCAGAACAGCTGCTGGATCCACGCCGTCAAGACCACCAGAACAGCTCCTTTCCCTGAGGAGCAGCTGTGCACATTCCTTGATGGAAACAGGCTTTTTTTTTTTGCTTGCAATTCATAACTTGAAACACATAAAGGAGAACCAGAAAGACACAGGGATAAAAATAGCATCTGTGAGCATCACAAGGGCTGTTGATACTCCAGGCTTTTGGACACATGCCAAATGTTAGCTGAACAGGAAGAAAGAGCTTCTCACATTACAAAGTACAGTAAAGGCCTTTCCAATGTTTTCTTGCCATCTCTCAAGCACTCAACATCAGTTACCACAAGGGGTAGGAGATTGGGCCTCAGGGACTATTGATTTTTTTCCCTGTTCGCCTGTCTGTGCACTGAGGTTCACTCAGTCACTCTGTGCAGTCCACCAGGAAAAAGAAGTTCTTGTAGAGACTTTCCTAGACACTGCTTTGCCTGACTGGGCTCTCAGCTGGCAGATACACATCGAACACACTCCTCTAACATCTCCAGGGCAGGGCTTGTGTTCATCTAGGGAACTGAGGATAAAATCAGCCAAAGAGGAGTTATTCCCTCTGCTCTGGCAATTGTGAAGTACACCTCCTTTTTTTCCCCAGGCAAGGACTGCTGTCAGAAACCAGAGCAAGGCAAGACATTACCACACACAACCACACCCCCAGTCCTCTCCCTCTCCTCCTCAGCCAGCATAATTACTGAGTTTTGTTACCATACCCAATCTCAAATATATAAATAGGATAAATTTACAGGAAACCAAGAGCTTCAATCCTTTGTCAAAACCAAGCAAGAGCTGCTAAAATTATCTGGAAAAGCGCCAGCTGGGATAGAAAAAGCATAAGCATGAAAGCCTCATTTCCTTTCATACTAAGACTAAAATTATTCATGGATCTTAACAGGCAAGTATGCCCACACAGTAAAAAAAGACATCTGTAAGTCAGCTTCAGGTGCAGAAAGAGTATAGAGCTGCACCTGAATGAACTTTTCCTACAGGAAGCAGCACAGAGGTTTCTCTGCAACATTACACTAAGGCACAAAGACCTTCCCTGTCAACTCCAAGAGTTCCACAGGCAGCGTTCACGTGCTGGGAGGTGCTGAGCACTTTCTACACAAGGTTAAAGCTCCAGCCCTCATGAAATAAGGACAGTGCTTTGACTTCAACAGCACCATGGACTTAAATTGCCTAAAGCTAAGTGGTGCAATGTTCTGATGAGATAAAAAATTGCTCTTTTGTCTGTCAGGAAACCCCATTACAAATGTTTTCTGCTGACCAGCAAAGATTAATTCAATAAAATGTATCTAAATCCCACATCCATTCATGGACCTTAGTCCCAGTAGGCGTAAGTTCACTTCATGGCAAGGAGCATTAAATAATGCTTTGTACTTCTCCAGTGATTCTCAGCTGAGCACTCTGGCATGACAGAGAAATTGTTACTCCCATGAAATAGACTATTTCCTTTCTAATTGCCAATAAAAGGATACAGTTTAAGAAGAATATTTTTGCTTAGATATATTTGGGTATGCATCTGAGAACTCTTTGAAGAAAGCTTGTGGGGGAAGGAATAATTTCATCTAAAGTTTTGCCCCACAAAAGGCTAAAAATGGGGAGGAATGTGCTAAAAGCATATATCCACACATCTCCCACTGGCTTGAGAGCCCTTTGAATCAGCTTGACAGTAGTTTTACCCTCTCTTTAACCACTTCTTTGCTGGTCCTCTGTAGCATAAATGCACATAATTCTACACAATATTTTCTTGTCTCTTGTTTAAATATACTTGCTTTAAGAATAGCAATCAATTGTAAAACAAATTTTAAAATTACAATATTTTTAATTGTATCAGAAGCATTGTAAGAACCCACCAGTGAACTTTAAAATTGCAATACAAATAATGAAGCATAAGGAAAAAAATCTTCATCTGGGAACTGAATCCCAAGGTATTCATACAGTTTGCCTAAGATGATTGCAATTACTGCAGTAAAGCTAGGAAATAAAGAAATATCTACTTACATACTAAGAAATATCCCTTTCTTGGTTGTAGCCTTAAGCATGGCACATAGAGCATTTCTCAATGTTATTTTATACCATTTGTAGATATCCCCATCTTTCCAACATTGAATTTAAAATAGAGTTCTGCTCATTAAGATTTTGCAGCATTATTTGTATCAGTCTAATTACTACTATGCACACATTCAGGGTCAGCAGGTCTCATAGTGAAGGCTGCTGAACTAAAACTGCTAAGAATGAACTAACTGGGTAAATCAAAAAAAAAAAAAAAATAAAAAAACCCCACAAGGAGTTTTAAAATCAGGCTCAGTGACTGATCCCAAATATCAGCACTGGCAGTGGACAGGCCAGGTATTTTAGAGCATGTGAGTGGCTCCTCCACAAACTGGTGGCGCTGGGAGAGCCTGGATCTTTCCAGCAACGGAGAGCAGCTCCTGGGTACCAAACACGGCAGTGCCATCACATCTCTTGGAAAAGCAGCTTGAAGGAGAGAGGTTCCTCTGCCCAACTGTGTAACATCCTGCCTTTCAGCTGACCCGAGAAGGGTCTGGCCCTATCGTTGAGGGTCTGGAGCAGTGGAAACTGCAGTGTCAAATGGTGCTGCTTGTGCCCTCTGCTGCCCTTTCCCCCGCGGCGAAAGAGGCTGCTCTGGCACATCTTCTTCCTGAGATCAGCACACGCACACACCCCTTCCTTTCCCAGGCAGCAGCCCTGCTCCACTTTCCTGCCAGAAAGTGGATTCAGGAGGTGACTGCTTGTTTCATTTCTCCTTCCCACTGCTGGACAGGGAAAACTTCACACAATGGTGACATCTCATCTCTGAAGGGGAGAGTGGGGCAGGCAGTGTGTGGCCTATACAGAGCTGCTGTTGCAGATGCTGGGGTAGAATGGGCACAAAACAAGACTGACAAGCTCCTCTTTGCTCTGTCCAACCAGTTCTGCTCCTCACAGGGCACTTGCTGCCATTCAAGATAAAATGATGCATGAGGCTCTGCTGTACAGCCAGAGTGTAATTCAACATGATCCAAAATGACAATTGCACATTGCTGAAACTGCATTCTCTCCTAGCTGAAAACAAAACCAGGAAGATGGATTTTTATGAGCTATCAACAAAAATTACTAAAAAGTTTACCTCAAACTGAACTGTGACTTCAAAGCCAGCTGTGAAGCCTCTCCAGGTTTCATCAAAGTGGAAGGGAAAGAGATACTAGACACAGATAACAGCACAAATATCTGAGACAGATTAAATGGTGAGACTAGTTTAGAATCTATCATTTAAAAAATAGGAAATCTGTTTTCACAGAATAAGCTGATCACCATAACAAGGATTACTCAGGTTTTCCCAGGAACCTTCCTGTACCAATAACTGGCCTGTAATTGCCAGGAGCTCTCTGATCAGTTATGCACCTGCTTACAGCTCAGGGTCATGCTAAGGCCACAGCTATCTCAGTTTGAAATAACCTTTTCTCTGGATATTGCAAGATCAATAGTGTGGCTTCTATGTATGTCATCAGCTTTGGCTTTTATGCTGCAAACACCAATATTGATCCCATCAAAAATTAAGCCTTGGCTTCAGAGACCTCTAAACCTTTAAAGTGTAATGGATAACAGTGAACTTCAGATGGAGAAGGGAGAAATATTTATAGTCATGCTTTGTTAGGTGAAGGATTATTGATTGACAACAAGAAGAAAACTCTCCAGATAGTAATTCTAGCCACAGCAATTCAGTGAGAATATGAAATCCACACCAGGTAAAAATGTATTTGAAGTGTTAAAATTGTAACATATATGACTAACGGGCAGCATATTCAAACTTCTCACATCAAATAATCTAATTTCTATTTATCATTGCTACTAGAGATTCATGTGTTTGCTGCAGTTTTTCCTTGATACCTGTCTGTCAGCATGTGTACATCCTTGGAAAGTTATGATTAAGCTGGAGATACTGCAGTAATAATAACTGAGATGCCAATAACTGTGGGCTGATTGCCTACCTCTGTATAACTAAAGTTTTTATAAGTCTTGGAATTTAAAGGCAAAAGTCACTCTACTGAAATACTGAAAGACACCCTCCCTGGTTTTAGATTTTATTCATCTCTTCACATTGAACCTGAAATGGTTTTCCAGTTAAAATGCAAGTGACTCCTACAAAAACTCTGGAGCTCAAGGCATGTAAGAGGAGAGTCAGATCCTATCAGCAGCTGTTGCCAGGCAGCCCACAATGCTGTACATCAGCATTGCTTGTCTTGTATTTATGTCTCGGAAGTGCAGATAACTGCTCTTGTATTTGGGGCCAGCTGTAGACAATTCATTGCCCAAGGGAAACTGGAAATCACACAGCTCCCGGTCATGCTGAGGAAGCAAGAGCTAAATGGTGTGCAGCCCCTCATATCTCGTTGCCCTGGGCAACAGTCTGCACTGTGGGAGTGGCAGATCCAGCCTTCCTCATATGAATTCTGTAACTGATGGTGTTAATATATGGATTGATACTATGACAGCCTCACTGTAGTACTATTGGGGTGCTCGTGCATTAGGTGATACGGGTGGATGCATAAACAGTCTCAGGATAAGAGCTGCTGGTTTCCATCCAAGATCTTTGAGGCACAGATGGAGGTAGCTGGAAGCATAGAGATTACAGGTTGCACTCACATATGTGGGGAATCTGAATCCAGATCCTCTCAGCCTGGCTTTCCTTGAGCTCTGACAACCTAACCCAGGATCCCCATATGAACCCAGGACAATACTGACAGTAGGTACTAACTCTGTGCTTTCTCTTATACATATTTGCAGCAGGGGCTACAGCTGGGTCAGCTACAGCTGAGTGCACTCAGACAAAAATATCTGGTCCCATGGAGTGCTGAGTACCAGCAGTTCCCCATATTCACACAGAAATAAAGAGCTCTTTGCAACTTCTGGATCAGAGCCACTTTGTTGTAATATTGATGACAGATCATTTCCCATCACCTCTTTGCAATGTTTCAAAGGATTTTGGCTTCTGCAGAAATTTAACCTTTACTCCCATGCTTGAGTAATCCAGGTCAGGAATCAGTGACTTTTATAATCAAAGTAACATTGGACTAACATTGCAAAAAGGACCTTTGTGTGTCTGTTTAAACTTCTATAGAGTCAGTTTTGCATTCACTGTAATGGTCCTGCACTTACTGCAACCTAGCCCCCAGAGAACTTCATCTGTGTTGCATTCATGTAGCTCTGGATTCAGGGAAGCTCTGCAGATATGAGAGGGCTGGGCTGGCTGCCTTGAAGGGCCAAACAAGCCCCTGTGTACTCAGAGCAGGAGAGCTACTATGGGATGGTAGTACCTTATACTGGAGCCAAACCATGGGCACAGTCCACCTTCAAGACAGGCAGAGTAATGATACTGAAATGAACAGCAGTCTCCATGAAGGCATGGACACTCAGCTTTGGCTGTGCTTGCTTAGCTCCTGACTGTCCAAAAGATTCAGCACTCAAAGGTCATGACAGCAGTGATTTTGAACCAACGCATTTTCAAGAACATGCCAAATACAATGCACAGGAGGTGCAAAGCTGGTTTTGAGCTGGAATGTGGGTGTGGGTGTATGTGTGTTGTTCAGGCAAACAAAACAGATAATAATTTTATGACAACATAGATTATTGATCCTTGTAGTCTGTCTTTCCTCTGGCCATTTTTGGGGGGATATTGTACTGTACTGTGAGGCCCCTGCAATGGCTAGAAAAGATGGAGACAGAACACAGCAGCTTCATAAACTAAATCCTAGGGTCCATGGAAATTTATGATTGTTCGTCTCAGTTCAGGAGTTCATTCTGTACTGCACTGCAGGGAATATTCTAATAGAAAACAGGATGAATGCAGAATTATATTCAGAATAATTAATTAATGCAAAATTATTTGCAGGCCTCTGCTGAAAAGGCACCAGCCTTCTGCAATGCTGCACTGCAAATAACAAGAGGTAGGAGCATGTAAATGTAATGTATTTCACTCTTGAATGAATGCTGTTGCTTCAGACTTTACCAGCCTGAGTTCACATACTGGACATGGCCCTCCTCCAGTACATGAGTTCAGTCATTCCTCAGAGGCAGTTACGCTTTTGGACTCACAGATGCTATCTGTGTTGTGCTTACGTGACAGTGGAGCTTGAAGACACAGTGATCTCAACCCAATTGTCCCCTACACATTTGTCCCCAGGCCAAATTGGAGCCTGCTGTCCTTTGCTCCACTAAACTCAAGGGCTTCTTATAGTGTTCCTGCTCCCTAAGCAGCACCCCCTTCCATGCCATGACTTACAGATCACTTAAAGTATTTACAGCTGATGGTTTTCCATCTATGCATGTAAGAGTTGGCTGTTTCTTCACCCTGTCTCCCTTCTGTTCCTTGGTTTCAGTTCTGGCAGTGTCTGCTGCACTGGTTAGTGTGAGTCACTGATTAGCAGTAATCCATGTGCCATGTTATCTCTTTCACATCATTCTCCAGGATCAGGCATCTTTGCAGAGAACTTAGATTACTCCCAGTCACTGACCCACTGATCACCTGGGGCAATCCAGATGTTGCTATGCTGAGCTCTAAAGGGAGGCACACGCATCCTGGCCAGCAGGCTAAAGCACAGCCTCAACACAAAAGATGTATGGTTTCTCTTCTCCCAAACGCTTGAACACAAGCCCAGCTCTGAAGAATAGGAGAAATTACACAGACAGGACTAGTGTCATGTACCAGACACTGTGATGTCAAAATTATTTTAGCAGTCACCTGGGCCCCGTTCAGAAAAGTTCATCCCAGATCAAATGCTAAGTCCAGCCTTGGCAATAAAAGAGGCCTCAATGTGGTACAGAAGAGGGAAAAGAGCAACAGCAATGGAATTGATTAGTTTACTTTCTACTCACTGAGATGACCTGGTGCTGCAAGTACCTTCCCAAACCCCGATCCTGTTTCCCTCAGGGAGATGTTCTCTCAGAGAAACTCTTGGATTCAGGCACCATATGGAAGGCGAGAAAAGGGAATTAAATAAAAGATGAGGCAAGAGGTATAAAAAGGCCCTTGTATTTAATGAGCTGCCAGAAAATGTGATAGATGTTAGCCCAGTTTAATTTCCAGTAAGGCTATCTGAGCCCCCCTCTGCCACAGAGATGGGAACAGACATCTCTGCCTCCTTTTGGTCCTATTTGCTTTTTAAGCTTAGGCCTCAGCAATGCAGAATGGTCACTACAGCCTGCCCTGTTAGCAAGCAATGACTTCTGCCAGCATCAGCATCTCTCATTGTGCCTGACTCAGAGACCTCACACAGGAGGAAACCTCCTGCACTTGCTTCACCCCAGAGATTCCTCCCACTTCCTTCTTCCAGGTAACCCAGGTCTTGCCCTGAGTGTTTAAGAGCAGACTGGAAAGTGCCACAGCCTGACCAGCTCATTGAATGCTGCTGTCATTTTCCCCTTGCTTTTGACCTAAGCTACCTCATTCTTTTTTAAAAAAATTGTTATTTGATAGCCAACCCTCTCCCTGCCCTCAAAAAATAAAAATGTGCCAAAAAACCACCAAAAAAAAAAAAAAAAACAACCAAACCAAACCAAATCAAACAAACAAACAAAAAACCCCAGGACACAACAAAAGACTACCATATAGTATCAGCAAGAGCCTGCTCTGGAAGTCAGATGTTTCTGCTTTCTGCTCCACCAAAACTGCCAATAGAGGGCTAACTTTGTCTGAAATAGAGGCCTGAAACATAGGAGGTATCAGGAAAATCATGAGAAGAGCTGACCCAAACAGCGAACAGACAGACTTCCTTTCGGCTGAAGCATGTATCCTGGAATAACTCATTTAAGTCCCAACTATTTTCTAAAAAATGAACTGCAGAAGCCAGTAGAGCTTCCAAGGATGTACAGGACCTGGTATCTGGCAAGCACAGCTGTGGAAGGGATCACAGGCATCACCACTACTAACACCAAAACTTGGATCCTGCCACCTGACTTTCCTTTACTAATTTCCCTGCATGTTAAACACTCCTCCATGCCAACAAACACCTACAAGTCATTACTGAGGTGGATTAGAAAACAAAGGACAGAGGGAGGATGCTGTAGCACTATATTTAACAGCAGCAATGCAGAGGCTTTTGAAAGAGAGAGTGACTTAGAGATTGACAGATTGGATCACACCTCAGTTCCATCCATCCTAGTTCCCCATCTCCAACAGTTGCCATCACAACATGCGTAAGTAGAAAGTGTCAAAACCTTGCAGCAAGCAGATGGTGGATAGCTGCTCCTATTCCCTTTTCTCCCCAACATCCTGGTCTCTTACTGGCATGAGAAGGAAAGCTTAGGGTGTAACAGCCAGTTTTGGGGAGGGTTTCAATAAATGAGAAAACAGGGCTGTAAGCAGCCTTTCAATTCTTTGGGGCTCTGCATGGCTCTTCTCAGGGCATGCTGCTCTGAAAGAAATTAGTAATAGTATCACACCTGGATACTGCAAGGTTTTTCTAAAATTGTGTCAAGGATGTCAGGATCACATCCCATATGAAAACGTATTCACCTAAAGTAAAAGATGGAAGGTAGAAGAGGAACATTTCTGAGCTGTTCTCTCCTGAAACTGAAGCAGCCTTAATGCATGCTACTGTTTCTGGGAAGCTCTTTAGTCACCTCTGTCTACCTGAACATGAGGCCAAATTATCATATAAATATTTTGCCTTGAGACAAACTAGTGTTCTGGATCCCAACTCATAGCAGTCTCTTATAATCTTTATTTCTGATAATGTCTCTGCAAACCAGGTTAGAATGTGGGCTTTAAACAAGTCTGTGGGACTTGCAATATTCTACATCTTGGAAACTGCACCAGGCACATCTGCACATTTTTCATGGATTTCTGTGAGAGTTTAGTTTCCACTTTTTATAGATGCAAAATTTGCAGCATTAGCAAAACCCTTTTAAACGGTTCCTTACTTAACAGTTTCCAGTGAAACAGCTGCACAGAATAAGCCACATAGAATGTGGTAAAATTAATAACCACAATCTAGGAACAAAAAAGTAAACAAGTAGCTTTTTAAATCTGTGAAACTAAAAAAGATAAATTGCTATTATCTCTCCTTTCCCACATTCTACCCTCCTACATGGAATCTTTGAGGTCTAATAAAACGAGCTTATTTCCCTTGTCTTCACTATTTTCATCTTTTTCTTCAGATACTACTTTTATACTTGGCAAGAATTCAATACTTTTGAACTTTGTCACGTCACCAAGTTTGGTAAAAACTCACCAACAGTTCAAAAGCTTTACTGGGGTACAGAGATAAAGATGCAAATAATATGATTAAAGCTCAGTTCTTCTATAAAGTTAGGTTAATAGGGAAACTTCAACCCACAATTTCTCATAAGCATAAGATCCTAACTATATTTAGCAAACCCATTTCTGCAGTTCTTTATTGTCATATTTAATTGGGAATGTAGTGATAGATGCCCCTCCCATGCCTGTGTATTATTTTTGGGTGAGGAAATCTGCTGTGCTGTGGTCAATGGAAACTGGTCTTTCCTTGCTGTGCATCAGAAATCCCTAAGTAGGACAGAGACACAGAATCTGTGGTTCAAAAAGAGCTCCTGAAATGCATGAATGCTCTAAAACAAAGGCAAGAATTTTATGTCACAGAGGAATTTGATTTGATTTAAGCCTTTGCATAGGAGTAGCAAAGGGCCTATTTAATATAGTACCTCAAAATCTCTTAAAATATCCCTTTTTTGTGTCCTTGATGTCCACAGACAGATATCAGAAACATTGCAATTGTCTGTCCAGCTGTGACATATTAGATTATTTGTGGCTTTGTAGCATAAAGCAGATTCTGTGACTTGTGATGCTTAGCCACTGGCCTGGGACATGTGCCAACTCGGGTTATTCCATTCTGTTGACCTAAATTCCTCTCACACAGTCAGGTAGATGCAGTATCATCCTTTACTTCCTGCCTCAAATTAAAACACAGCTTCTCTTCACACACACAGGTATTTTACACCACACCTCAACTCTGGTGGTTAAGCCAAGGGTGATAGGAATTGACATACCATGGTTAACAGACAAGAATTTTAAGTCCAGAGATGTCAATCCTAAACTAAGTTCATTCACTGACTTTCCTTTTGATTTCCATCAAGTTGCTTAAATTCCTTTTTGGTTATTTTTTTTTCATAAAACAAGAGACTGGGGAAATATAAATGTGTAAAATCAGATGAAAGCTGACATGAATGAATGGGGTTATTTCTTGTACGTAACATTTTTGCAATGTAGTGCTTTCTGCAAATTCACATCAGTGCCTCTGCTACCAGGGACACTGACAGCCAGATCATCTGGGTCCAGTTAACACCTGGAGGGGAGGAGCTCTTACAACTTCATTGAGAATTAAGGGGAGCCTCTAACAAAACCCCATCTCTCATGTGCTGTGGAATTCTTTACTGGCAAGAGAGGAGCCAAGCTGCTGGCCCTTTGAGACAGCTCTCATCAGTTCTGGCAGCTCCATCCCATCATAAAATCATTTTTAGAAAAAAAATCTGTGGAAAACAGGGCACTGGGTGGAGGTGCTTTTGTGCACAGCTGTGCCCAGAACGTTGCCCACACATAGCAAAGCTGGCATCAGACTGCTGGGGGCCAACTGCCAAGTGTGGGTGGGTAGTGAGAGCACAAAAGCCTATTCCTGTGGGCTCTGCAAGCTGGAAGAGCTGTACATGTTCCCACAGGCAAACAATCCTGCTGTTGGCACCAGGCATGGCACCCTGCAAAGCTCTTCCCTCCCCACCACAGAAGAGCTGCCACGCGCCCACCTACCCAAAAGGACACGCTTTTCCAAAATTGATGAGTGTTTCCCCGACACCTCCCAACAAACAAGTTCAATGAAAGTAGGGTAAATTTAAAACAGACTCTTGATGCAGTTTTGGTAACAAGATTGGGTAGTGTTGCTGCTAAATCTCAGATAGTAAGGAGAAAGCCTGCTAGCATTCACAAACTACTCCTGTCCTAGGCACCTTTACCTCACACCAGGACAGTCAGGAATAATCCCAGGGAGGCTGAGGGAGCACAGGGCTATTTAAGAGATCTAATTTGGTCCTCTGTTGTTTCACACTGAAGATGTGCTACCGTGCAGGTTGGTACTAGGAAAGTACGAAGTCAAGAGAGCTACTGTGGAGCAGGAAAATACCTTCAGAGCTTTGATTTTGACCCAGGTGGGGCAGGTACTGTATGCATGAAGTCTGTAGCAGGATAAGAAGCTTTTTTTGCTAGCACATGAACTGTGTAACACAACATGAGTCAGCTAATGAGGGATGAATGCTTTTGCCCAGGACAGACAAGTTGAGCCCCAGGCAGTTAACAATGTGACACTCTTGTTGACACATTAAAAATAAAACGGTGTGCCATTGCTTCTCATCAACCAAAATGATCCCATAAAGGTTTTATTGAAAACATAAAGGTCTTTCTTTTTAACGTTCCCA
The DNA here is from genome assembly GCA_013398615.1 of Brachypodius melanocephalos. Lineage (NCBI taxonomy): Eukaryota > Metazoa > Chordata > Aves > Passeriformes > Pycnonotidae > Brachypodius > Brachypodius melanocephalos. The sequence continues at coordinate 7,847,500 of VZSR01000247.1, forward strand.
TAAAGTTCTTGTTTGGCATTTTGAAAATTTTGTGAATAAATTTCTTCTCTCCTGCTCTTGGGTGAGCTGGGAACTATGCTCCCAACCAAGAGTTGGCTACATTCTAGAGAGTTTGAATCCTACCAGTCCAAGTGGCAATATGAGGGTGAGAGTTGTAAAAATAGTAAACACGATAAATAGCCAGGGATCCCCTCAGTCTGCTAAGGCTGAGAGCCCTTTCACTTGTTTGAGCTGTAAAGATTCCCAATGAACATACAAGAGAAGCTTCCCTGCAGCTTCCCAGGAATTCTTCTTCCAATAAGCTACTGCTGATTCAGCTAAGGTACCCACGTTACAACATGTGATTCATAAACCTGGTGCATCATCATCATGGGTTTGGAAGAAATGTTCTTCCTTCAGCCAATAACAAATGTTTAAATGTTATTTTCTTCCATTTTTCCACAACTGTTTTTACCACTTACATGATTCAACAAAAAATGAACTCCCCCTACAAAAAGGCAGGCAGACTCCACAAGAAGGGTCTGATTTGTAGGTTTCAAATGGCTGGGGAAATGGTGGGATTATCCTTCCCTGATGGAAGCTGATCAGCTAGGCTCTTACCTCAGTGTGGAATGGAATAAACACCAAGATTTGTGACCTTTGCTCCTCTCCCAAGTACTGGCCTGCTGGTTGACCTCCAGGAAACCAGTAAGACTCGCTAGCATCAGTCTCATGACCCAGAAACCCCTCTTGAATTTAGCAGAGAACAGGAGAAAGGTTCATCAGCATTTCTAGGGTCCAGAATGACTTACTACCAGACAGTAGTATTTTACACAGTAGGTAACATAATGCTATGTTACCTCTAACAAATCCCTTCTGATATCAAGGAGAGTCCTTAATATGGATGATGGGGACCTGCATTGAGTTTAACACAAAAAACAGAAGACACACAAATCTTTCTGACTCTCCTGAAATAGTCTTAAAAAAAAAAAGACATTGTCACACAATGTCTCATATTGAATTCCAAATCTTCATTAAAAAAAGTGAATTCATGTGACTTCATGTCAATCTAAATTTGCACAATTGCAAAGCAATTCATGTTGGCATTACTGGGTCAAAGAGCCTGCTGGTGCAAGCTCTCCTGGCAATCATACTCTCTCCCACACCAAGCTCCTGCTGAGGTTATCATGGAAAAATTTTGGAGAGATGGGGCCTGGTCTTAAATATTTTATTGACTTTGAATCTGTGCTTTGAATCTTTTGTGCTGTTTCTTTAGGCAAGACACTGATTGCATGTGCTCTATTAAACTTAGCTCAGCTGCCATAGCTAATATCAAACCAAAGAATAATGTTGTTTTATAACCTTACTTATATATTGTCTAAAAGCCAAATTTTGGTCACATTCTGTTTCATATACAGATTGAACAAAGCCAGTGAAAAAGGCATTTCAGGAACCTGTACAACATCTTTGGCATTCACAGCACACAATCCACTGCAAACACTGACAGCTATAAAATTTCCTCCTATGCAATTCAACTAAAAATGTTCTCTTTATGTGATGTAACACAGCTGCAATCTGCTTTAACTCAACTGTAGGTAACAAAAAAGGTCACAAAAGTTTCTCTCATCTGATATTTTAATCTCCAGCATCTCTTCCTGTCTTGCTAGTTTCAGGTTCCTAGTCTTGGTCATGCAGTCCCCAATGCCAGCAGGTGGGTATGCAGCTCAGAGGGATAAGAATGTCTGTGCAAAGCATATGGCCTCACCTGTATTCACTGGCATTTGAATGTTAAAAACAGTAAAATGAAGCCTGACAGACAGAAAAGCTTTTGGAATCCTGTCCCTGTCCTAGCACCTTTGAGAAATCCTGAAACAGCAAAGGCCATGAAAAGATTCTCTGGGAGTGAGCTGCTATTCCAGTATCTCAAGCAAATGCACAGCACATGAGCGCCGCTGTTGCTCCAGCATCCTCCCACACCCCCTTTTCTCCATCATCTCCCTGCAAGAACTGTGCTCGGGTATTTTACACAGATCACTTCACAGGTAGGACACGCTGCTCTTACAGTTCCTGCTTTTCAGAGAAAACATGCTTGAAAAACAAACCATCAATAAAAGGCTGTGTAATTGCCAAAAGCCAGGGATTCGCAGTCTGCTGATAGCTCCTATTTCACATACAGGTGTGATATTGTCACACAAAGGCAGCAGCACCTCCTGGGGGAACAGGGCCCCTGAATCCACACAAACATACTAAGAAGAAAAATAAAGATGCCTTACCCACATGGGTGATAACCGTAGTCAGTCGCTGGGTGAGCTCCTGATGTGACATCTCTTCTTCTTTTAGCCAAAAAAGCATTTCACACAGGGAACTACACAGCATCCAAAAAAAGATGCACCCGGAGTGGGAGGCTGCACACTCACTGCCTCACTTGCACACAAAGCAGGGACCACTCCCACGGCACGGCCCTTCCAGCTCTCACATCTTCTCTCGGCTGCTCACCTCTTCCAATTTGCTGCCATCCATGCATGGACCTGGAAAAGCTCCTTCCAGACGGGGATTTTACTCCCCTTGACAGAAGGAAGAGAGCAGAAGGGGGGAAATATAAAAAGGAGGGAAAGCAGATGAGTTGATTGCTTATGGCTTTTTTCCTCCCTTCTCCCGCGGATGAGGCAAAGGATAAAGAGACAAACCAGCAAGCAGATACCTTCCTCCAGGGAGACTTTTGGATGGTGATGCTGCGAGTCAGGGAAAAATCCTGGAGGTAGGAATGGCATCGGGAGGAGTGGAGCTGGCAGTAGAGCTCTAACAGCCGCAGCTGCTCTGCGACGCTCCCTTCACCAGCGTGCCTGCGAGTGGAGAACAACACGCTCACAGCCTCCGATGCTCCCCCTCGGCCTCTGGGGCCCGAGTGCCTTGCAGGCTTTCGTTGAGTGGAACCCCGCAATGTCCCCAGAGACCCTCCTCCCACCCCCTCTTAGAAGCCCCTGCCTTCGGAGCCACTGCGTCCATGGAGGGGGAGGGGGCCACTGGGCGGTTTACGTGTGTTGTGGCCAGAGGCTTTGTTGTTCCACCTGCACGGACAGGATCCCTGGGATCCTGGCTGAGCCCACAGCATCCTCTCCAGGTGCACGTGTACAACCAGGGTGAAATAATCAGCCGGGGGTGCCGGGCAGCACTCACCTGCTGTCGTGGCCATGGAGCTCAGCCGTGACCGTGGGCAGGCAGGCACAAGTGGCCTTTAGTGACCAGAGAGGGCCTGTGAGGAGCAGCTTCCCCCGGGTGCACAGCTGAGCCTTGCCCGGATGCTTGCCTGGCTGCCACGGGATAACGAGGCTGCCAAACAACGGGAAAGCCTCATGAACCCTGCTGGCTACAGATCCCAGCTGCCATCCGAGGACAGGGACAGTAAGGCAGACAAGGAAGCGAGAAAGGGCAGGACAAGCCAGGGACCTGTATGTCTCCAGTCCATCCCTCTTTGCACCTCATCCTTGGAAGCCTACCTGAAGCTCCACGCAAGGTAATTCTGGAAACACAGAAAACTTATTGCACAGCTAAAATGGAAGAAATAAAACAGAAAAGGGTGCAGCTGCCTGCAAGATCTGTTCTATTCCCACAGAATTAATTCAGCTCTAAATCCAGATCCCTACCCATCCACAGAGTTTTGCTTAAGCCCACCTTTCCAAGCATGCCAAAGAACCTGAGAACATGTGTGCCCAAAGCTGGAGCTGTAAAATACCCCTGTGGGCTCATCGGATCTTACAGCACAGTGAGTGTGGCTGTCCTGAAGTTGCAAAAAGGTTTACCTCTCTGAAGGGAAAATCCTATAATCAGCTGGCTGACCTACAAGCCAGCCTGAGTACCTGTGCTGTTGTCCTCATTTTTGGATGACTGACCAACTGTGCCGAGAGGTTCCTCGCATACTTCTGTTCAGTTTAACAGCAAATCTGTCTGAAAACATGAGAAGGATGACTTCGGAGCCACCCACCTGCCAACATATCGGGATTAAAGCAAAAGCCATTTTTTCCTGAGATCCAATTTTACTGCCTATTTGGGCAGTAAAGGTCAAACTGCAGAGACCTTGACTAAAGTTAAAAGGATTCCCCCAACTAGGGAAGAGATGACATCATCGAGTGGGGGAAAAGTATGTGGGAAGCAAACTGACATCTAGCTATAATTTTTTTTAGGGATTTGAAAGGTCTGGGCTGCTTTATGTTTTTTCTTGAAGGGTCACAGATGGCAGATAGGAACATGGCAGTAGAAAAGTCATCATGTTTCCAGACACCTAAAAGATTTTTTTTTTCTGCAGGCACAGACAGTGTATAAGTCCATTCATAAATGAAATACACTGAAAAGCAGAGTAGATGATTTGCTCTCACTACTCCTACAGCAAGGCTGTTCAAGAACATCAAGGATAACTAAGAGCCTTTGTCTTATTCCTAGCTGGATTAATTCTCAGCTATTTTAAGACCATATGCTCTTATACCAACATTGTTATTCAGCATCAGTAACTGCAGACTTGTGGATATTTGCTATTTTAAGATCACTTTTCTCTTATTATTTGTTCTTGTTATGTTAATCTGCTTTCCAGCTTTCCTGCACAGCTTCAATAGCTTTTGAACCTGTCAGTCAATTGCAATCCAGTTCAGGAGAGAGGGATTCTCACAGGTTCACTGAAACTCAGCCGGGTGCAGAAAGTCTGAAAGAGTGAAGGATGCAGTAGGGACTCACTAACTAATCCTGGCTGCTCCCTGCCAGCTTAAACTGTGGTGTGGGTTACATGGGACCAGTCTAAGGCTAAACAGGATTCAGTCCAAGTTGAAGGTGCTGCCCCTCCCTTAGGATGTGAGTGATAATAATAGTGATAAGGATGATTTCTTTACACAGCCAAGATTCAGTGGTGCCTGCAATGGAAAAAGGCTACTGTTCATTGTGTATATTGCCATTACAAATTCCCAAATGGAAGAGCCACAGGGGACTGAACCAAGTAAAAAATATTGCAAAAGCACGTGTGATCCAAGTTGAGAAAGGGAAAAAATAGGAGGCTAGACTATCGGGATCTCTTGGAGACACAGAGAAATGAAAGCCTTGTATCTTTCACTCGAGGAATGGCTGAAAGATGCTGAAGTAACTTAGTCCATCGATGGGATGGTAACAATTGCCAGTGCTGAGAATTTTTTTTGTGTGTGTGTGAAATTGAGACAGTACTTTTACAACAAATACTGACTTCCCTTCTGAAGGACAAAAGCCCTTGCTGATAAGCATGTGTTAGAGGTACAGAGGATGATGATTTACATTCCAGGCAGGGATCTCACTGAAAGCAGAATCACAGACTGTGCAAATGCCATGGTTCCACTGCTAAGATTATGGCCAACAGGCAAAAGAATTTGATTTTTCCATAGAGCAACAGCCTGACAAATCACCAGCTCTTTATTAGATCCTCAATCAAACATCTGAGGCTAAAGCGTTGTAAGCAATTTTAATAAGCAGTAAATTGCACACTGCTAAAAAAAAGTGTTTGTAAGGCTCTATGGCCTGACCAGCATGAGGGGAAACTCACAACGGGAAAAAAAAAAAAAAAAAAAAGAAAAGAGGTATTTTCTTCTTTCATCTTATATAGCTATACATCTTCCTTCTGTCACTAAAAAACACTTAGCCAACTGAGCCTGAAGGGCTGTTGAGAATCAAAATGAAATCCATCCCTGAAACTAGGCTATCTTCTTCACTGTCTTGATTATTTCCATTTCCCAGTCCTACATAACCTTTGCAAACTCACCCATTTTCTAGATTTTCATGAAAATCTCCTTCCAGAACAAGGTTGCAGTTTTCTGGTACACAGAGTTCATCTGAAGACATTTCCATAGCAGAAAAATAGGCAGGCTGATGAAATAACAGAGAAGTTTGGAATCCCTTTACCAGGTTTCTTCCTTCGAAAACTTTGATATTAATTTGGTATCATACCCCTTCCCCCTTTCACTTTTGTCTCTAGACTGGCTGATCCCTGTATCAAAGGCTGAGGCTCTGTTACTTGCTGGGAAGAACTAGAACACTTTTGGGCACAATTGGGAAAGGTAATTACACTGTCATCACTTCTGAGTGGCTATGGCAGTACCTCAGATCTGCAGCACATTTCCTTTAGTAGAAGAAACTGTTAAGTGAGTCAGATACCTCTTTGATTCACACACAAAGAAGGGCTGTTTCATTTCTGGAACATCAGTCACATAGCAAAGGAAAATAGCACTCTGTATTTTAAGTTTTCTTACTTTTATTCTATTTGGAACTCTTCAGCCAACAATACTTTTGCTTGGCTTTAAGAGTCACAGTGCTAGGGCTTCTCTGCTGTTCTCAGCTTTCCGCTGGCCTCGGTAAGCTCCTGTGACAAATCTGGGCTACTCTGGCAAAATTTGCAGGAACACCTTTTCTCCACACACAGCTCCCCTGGCAACACCTGAGGCTCTACCCTCACACTTAGACTCTCACTTAAGCTCTGCAAAGCCTGACCTGTTTTGCCTCAGATGCTGTTTCAGCTACCAGAAAAGGAGCACAGCTCCTTGTAAAATCCATTCTGAAGAAAAAGAGGCCGCTGAAGACACGACACTAGTTTTAGCAAAATTCTCTGCTCCTCTCCCTGTCTTCCTTGCTAATCACCATCATTTTTTGTCACCATCATTTACATCAATCATTCACTTTCTGTGCTCCAGAACAACTGTCCTGACACAGGCTGGGGCAGTGGCCCATCTGTGAGCAGCACCACTAATATACCCTCAGGAAAGAGGATATGAAACAGGCCACTTAAAGAGATTATCCCTCTCCAGTATTTCCCTGTCAGATTGCAGTGATCTCTGGTTCAGGGACTTTCTGAGCCTAAGTCTGCATATGACTGATAATATTTAATACTCTATTTTTTCAGGAATCTGTCTAGCTATTTTTTTAATCTACTTATAATTTTGATGGCCATAAAGTTTGATACTAACAAGACTTGCAATTTAAATATGCATTGTGTGAAAAAAGCTACTTCTTTTGGTTTTAAATCTGAAGCTCGATAGTTCAGTTTCAGGCCTCTGATTCCTCCATCTTGAGAAGGAGTGGATACTTTCCTATCTGCAGTATCCACCTTAGCCATGACTTTTTATACAGTGATCATATCCCACAGTTACCTGAGCTGAGGAAAATGCTGTCCTAGTTATTATATCTAATGGGAAAAAAAAAGCCCATTGATACCTTCAACATTCTTGCAAAGTTGCTTTGAACCTTCTTTTGTTTATGCAGGTTGGACAGTGAAAACTGCCAGTGCCAGTCTGCTCTGTGTTGCTTACATAATTCTGCAGAAGTCTTCCAATGGTAAGAGTTAGGAGATAAATGTTTGCTGTTCAATTTTTACAAATATACATATGCCTATTTTTATTGCATTCATTTTTTCAACTCTTTCCTCTCTTAAAACAAAGCCTGGATTTTAGACAAAGCTGTTGAGCAGAAGTGATTCTGTAATTTTTAGGCCCGGCTTACTTTTATGAACTCTATGTAGTTTATTTTAAGGAAGCCATTTGTCCACTTTCAGCATCATAAGAATCCCTGAGCTGATCTCCTAGTAAGCTTTCATGTCAACTGACTGGAGGTCTAGATTGATGGAGGCATGGGGAGGTCTCCAGGGCAGCAGGCAGAGTAACTCATAAAGACAAATGTCCTCCCCCTAATCAATTCTCCTGCCCTTCTACTGTCACTAGCCCCTGACACATTGGTTTTCTGACAGATGAGCTCTTGAACCCTCATTCTGTGGCTCTACATCTGCAAATGGCTCACGTAAGAATGGTGTCCTGTTTTCACCTGTGATAGATTTGGTTTTCTTCTTAGAAGCTGGTACAATGCTGTGTTTTGGATTCAGTGTGAAAATAATGTTGATATGAAACCGATGCTTTGGTTGCAGCCAAGTAGTGCTTACCCTAAGTGTCCCATGTTCTGCTAGTGAGGAGGGGCACAAAAAACTGGGAGGGAGCATGGCTGGGACAGCTGACCTGAAGTGGCCAAAGGGATATTCTATGCCATAAAATGTCTTGTCCAGTGTATAAACAGGAGGACTTGGTCAGGAGGGGCTGATCACTGCTCAGAGATGGGATAGGCACCGGTCAGCTTTGTGTGAATCACTTGTCTGGGGTTTTATTTCTCACTCTCTCCTTTACATTACAATTATTATTGCTATTTTTCTTGTTATCTTCGGTATTATTATTATTATATTATTTTACTTTGTTTCAGTCATTAAACTGTTCTTATCTCAACCCACAAGTTTTACTTTTTTTTCTGATTCTCCTCCCCATCCCATCAGAAGGATGGGAGAAGTATGTGAAGTCTGCATGGATTTAGTTACTGGCTGGGGTTAAACCACAGCAACTGGGAAGGGTCCCCATTTAGGTCAGCTCAAGGAGCACTGACTAGGCTGGTGTAAAACACAAACTTTCCTATGGAAAATGCTAGACAGAAGCAAATGAGAGGACATGGTAACTGAGTTTGATCTGTTGGACCTTAAGATGGCGAGCGAATGCAATTCAACAGAATAGAGGAAGCATAATTTTCAGTCCTTATACATATGAGAGGAGCTTGGGCTTCATTAGTCCTTCCTGGAATTTTAAATTTTTCTTAAGGTAATGAAACTAAAAGTTGTGTTATGAAGTTCAGTTAATGTAGCAGAAGGGAAATTCCACTGCTGAATTGAACCTCAGGCTCATCCACAGTTGAGAAAATGCTGAAATGCAAGGCACATTTGACGTGGCCCCATTAAGGAAAGTATATTGAATAGAGACCAATAAATAGAACAAAGCTTTATACAGTTGCAGAAAGAAATTGATTTTAGAAATAATTTGTTACCATGACTGGGAAGTACAAAATATAATCACAGTGGGGGAAAAAAAAAAAACCCTCATTGCATTTTCATCTAGAACAAAAACAACTTCAGTAATTATATGTGTGGGCATTTCTTGCTAAGACTACAATCTGGATTTCATTTTTCAATAGAAGAATGCCAGATGAGAGGAAACAACTTATTTAAAATTGCCCAGACGAGAATTACAGGTTTGACTCACTGACAGAGTTATGTATTTTCAGCCTACATTTTCCCCTACATCTCCTTTTCCAAAGTCTGTTCTTCTGTTGCCATAGAGACCATTTCCAGTCTTCACTTCCACAGGGTCTGTTCTGGGGCATCACGACTGCAGCTTCCCAGGCCACTCTCCCTGTGTCTCGTGCCCAGGAGCAGCCAAGGGAAAATAGTAAAGCACAACATCTGCAGCCACACAATACCCAGCTGCTGGTGGCAGAAATACTTCCGCTTTTTTACCCACAAAACTGGTGTTTAATTGGGAGGATAAGCTACAGCTACTCAGCACAGGGAAATGTGGGCGTTCATCACGACTGCCACATCTACCAGGCTGTTTTTTTGTCATTTAAAGTGATCTGTCACATCAATCACTTTCCTGAATGTACTTTTTCCCTGGCTTAGCTGTGATGGATGTCATTAGAAATAACGGGAAAACACAAAGGATTCACTTTCCCTTCACTCCAGCACCAATACCCCTGAGCCTGCACACCTGAGGGAGCTGCTCGCACGGTAGCAGCGAAGGCCGCAGCAGGTTTGAGCACCGACGTCCATAAAGGCGCAATTGTCTGTCCCCGGACAGGCCCTGGCCAGCCTCGGGCTCTCCTGGGTTTCATTTCACTTCGCTCGGGGGCGCTTCCAGAGACACCTCAGCCGTCAGGGGAAGGGGGCAGGCCCTGCCTCAGGACTGCAGCAGGTCCCACTGCACAGTGGGGCCCGTTCTCTGCCTGCTCTCGTGCAGCGCTTGTTCTTTTGGGGGGATTTTTTTTGTTCTTTATTTCACGTTCGGGGAGCCGCATTTGTGGGAAGGAGCACTTGTGAGGGAGGGGGCGCGCGAGACTGCCCTGAGGCACCGCCCACCTCGCGCCCTCTGCGCGCGCTGGGCCCTCACCGCCCCCCTCTCCAGGTATCACAGCGCGCGCAGCGTGACGTCACGCCTTCTCCGGCAGCATCGCACTCTGTGATTGGCTGTCGGCGGGCGGAAACGGCCCCGTCCCCGTGCACGGGCGAGTTGGCGGGAAGGGCTGGCGGGGCCTGTTTGGGGGTCTGGAGCTGAGGAAACCGTGAGGGGGCCCGGCACAGCCCGGCACAGCCATGCAGGCCTTCCTCAAGGGCCCGGCCTCTATCAGCACCAAGCCCGTCGCTGCCAAGGAAAAGAGCGCGGCCGGGAGCAGCGGGGAGGGCAAGAGGACCAAACCCATCCCCTGGGTGGAGAAATAGTAAGGGATGCTCCGGGGCAGTGGGGGCGCTGGCCGTGAGAGGAGAGATTGGCTCTGGCGGGTATAGAGAGGTAGTTGATGCATAGTAGAAGGGGGTCGCAAGGTGTGGGCGTCCCCACCAGGAGAACAGCTTAACTTTCCTTGTCATGGGGAACTCCAGGACTGTGAGGTACTGTAAGTGCCCTTTGTGGCTGGTACTGAGCAGAAAGTCTTGGTCATGTCAAGCAGTGATGGTTCATCGTTGTGTTTTGGTGCATGAATGCATTTAATGCTTTGGTTTTTTGAGAAGCCTTTATCACAGAGTGGTAACATATTGCAGTTCCGCTTTTGAAAACGTCTCTGACAGGTGTTTACAACAGAAAAGGACGAACAGCTTCCTGAGGAATTAGATCACTTCAGTAATACAGACCAGCGGCATCAGGGTTCCTGTTGTGATTTTGATTTCAACTACAAAGTTCACTGAAATTCTTCAGAACCTGATGTAATCAGAATGGAAAATGTTTTTCTCAGTTTCAGTTTTCCTATGAAACTTTGTTAGCTAATAAGTTTTATTTAATGTCTTTTTATTTAGTCGACCCAAAAACGTGGATGAAGTTGCCTTCCAGGATGAAGTTGTAGCTGTGCTGAAGAAGTCCCTGGAAGGTGCTGATGTGAGTTTAATGGTAACATCTACCTAATCAGCATCTTTAGATAGACACTTGAGTCAGTGGTAACAGAAATTTCTCAATTCCAACTCAGCAGTGATCATTTTTACAGTGGTATTTCATGAACAGGCTAAGTGACTTCTGCATGATATATCCTGTGTGATATATCCTGTTATGATACATGTATAAAGCCTCTTGTATTTCCAGTCCTCTAAACACTGCAGAATTGTCAGTCCCATAATGGAGTTTGGAATTTTTCTAGAAAAGCTCATATGGTAAACTTCTTGTTGATAGTTTCAAACCTGGAAAAGCTTTTGTTGTCTCCACACTGCTACTCCACCAGTACTTGTGATATCCATGTTTAAGACAAGAGAAGAAAGTTTTTCTTTCATAGACAAGTCTGAATTGCCAGTCACTCCTAAACATTTTTAGTGATCTGTCAGTGCTTCTGTGAAACTGCTAAACACTAAAAATTTTGGCTAATGAGAAAAATTTAATTTATAAGTGCCAGGTCTACAGCTTAGATAGTGATTCCCAAATTTTTTGGGTTGAAGTTTCCAAGTATGTCTCTTAAAAAGCTAAGTAAGGCAGTTACGGGGTTGGCTTGCGTGACCTAAGTGTGGGTGAGCAGAGCATTTGTACTTGAATTTGTTTACTCTTGCATTTGCTCTTGGATAAAATTTTAGTAAATATTTGGTTATTTCTTCCAAAGGAGCTGATGTAGAGATGAAGGGGCTGAAGGGAGAAATGAAGTACATAGCCAAGAGATGGCTCTGCTTTTTTCCAAATCTGAACAATTCCTTCTTTTGTACATACTGGGACTTTTTTACCTCCTCACCTAGGACAATCACACTTGTGCTTCAAAAGCTGTTTTCATGGGCTGCAGCTTTGGTTTGCTCCGCAATGATATGACTCTGAAAATAAGTACTTAATCAAAGCTTGCAAAAGCAGACGTAACTTACTTGTTTGAGTATATGGAGGCAAAATCAAACTGGTACAACACGACTGCAAAACATTTGCACTTCTTTCTTTAGTTCCTTTCTCCACATTCAGTTTGCTTTGAGAATGCTCTTGTAATGTGACCTTGTCAGGTAATGTTGTACCCCAGAAATCTGTGTTTCAACAGCAATGCTGCTGGATTACAGTATTTATAGAGTTGAGGTAATTAGGAAGGAACTGTTAACAGCAAGGAGAAATGAGCTGCTGCCACCTATTCTGTCTGGACATATCAGTTGTGTAACATTGCTTAGGTGATGGGTTGGGAAGTTCTATTTTGAGCAACAGTTATTTAAAACCCTACAGCTTGTGGATCAGCAGTGTTTCTTGAATTCTGAGCCTAGTGCACTCATGTTGACTTTTGGCCTCCTGAGTTGAAAAGACAAATTATAATTCCTGCTTATGGATAGAGGCTCTGTATTTTGCAATAGGTACCCAAACTCAGCAAGGCATTTGAGAACAAAATCATGCAAGTACATTAAATATTTAGGTTTTCTTTAAATTTGGACTTTTTATTAGTTTCTTGAAAAGACTCATTCTGTCAAAAAGGCAAAAGTGTAATTGAAACTCTGAAGGGGCTAGTACTTAGTAAGTACACATTACTGCAGAGGTTCTTACTGAGTTTGGAGATCTGGTGAGATCAAAGAGACAGCTGTGACAGTGCTGTAGGTTTGAGTAATGTGCTTTATTTAAACAATAGTGGTGAAAATGGAGAGTCAGTCCTCTGTCGATTGGCCTCTATTTGTGGGCCTTGATTTGGGAGCTGCTAAATGGAGCAGGACTTGTAACACCCTGTAACTAACACAGGACTTGTAACTCCCTGTAGCCAATATACCTGCATCTGTAAGAGCACACATCAATCACCCTGTTAGAAACTGGGAACAGCAGAGTCCAAGGGGGTTTGAACTGGAGAAATTGATTTCTGTCTGCCAGGAGTGTTGGTTTGTTGTTGTTTTTTGGCAAAGAAACTGAAAACGGTTGTGGTATTCTTTAGTTTTCCTTTGCTTCATGATACCTTGATAACTGAAAAGAGCATGTAGGATTATCATTGCAGTTTGCATCTTGACTTGCACTGAAACTTATGGAAAGATATCTGAGATTTGTGCTGTATGAGGTAGCTTTCCCACATGCAGAGTGATGCCTGCAGGTATCCTGCTTACTCCTGGCAAGTGTGGAAAAATGGATAACCAGATCAGGTTGCAGTTTATTTAAAAATACTGCCACGGTTACATAAAGGATTAGGTTGTGCTTGCTGAAAAGTGGTGTAAATACTTAAGTGAGAAACCAGCATAAATGAGGTTGAAACTGTGATAAAGTTGGGGTGTAATGGAATTAGGAAACATATTCTAATTAAAACTTTTTTACCTGCTTATGCTTTTTTTGAGGACAATAATGTGTGAATTAGCACAGAGGCATGAAATTATGAATCTCCTTACAAACATCTACCCTTGCAATGTACCAACCTTGCACAAAGATTGGTGAATTTTCAGCTGTCATTCAGTACACTTTTCATCTCTTTGGAGCTGTCATAAAAGATAGAGGAGGATAATACTATTGTAGTATCTAAACTTGAAAAGTTGTTTGTTAGTAGGGGATGCTGTTTACTTATTAGTAATTAGGGAAACAAGCAACAATTGATTGGCAGAAAGAGCAGGCAAAACTTGAAATTTATTTATTTACTAGAAAATTATCGAAGATTGAAATTCTTTTATCTCTACTTTTAGAGTACATACGCAGTTGAGTCTGTGCTCTGTGTCTTGTCTTAGTCGTTAAAATGGAATATTTGTTACCAAACTGATTGTCTCTATTTAATTTTCTGATTATGGGCTGTGTACTCCTGCATTTTTCTCTGCTCTTTGGATGGTTTTGGTTTTGCTGTTCCCGTTCTGTCTGCATTACATGCTATATTCAGCATAGAATTCTCTAATCTAATTTTAGTTGACTCTTTAAAAATAGAATGCTTATTAAGGGCTAGAAATCAAGTCAGACTGAGGTTTGTCTTTTTGCTATTGGTTGGAGAGAACTTTTGGATTTTTGTTTTAAGAATGTAGAAGTCAAACATCCCCTATTATCAAAGACAGCCGTTTTAAAGTAGTAATTTATAAAAGTGATTGCTTGAAATAGTAATATAGAAAACTAATCACTCCTATGTCAGCTGGAAAGCTTCTTGATTTCAGCCAAAATTCAGTCATGGTTTATACAAATTTTATTTATGCCCTCTTTGTTCTTTGTGTTGCTCAGATGTATTTATGGAGATCAGTTATATTCCCTCTCAGCTTTTGTTTTGCTCAGCTAACTAAATCAAACTCTTCAAAAAGTCACTTCACATAAGATAGGCTTTTCACTCCTTTAATCACCTTTCCCCGTTTGAATTTATCATCCTTGTCTAAGGATGACCTGAACTGTGTGCAGCTCATTACCTGTTAGTATTAATAATTTACATCTGTATTAAAAGTGCACAGTTAGGACCACCATGTTACACAGGCTGGTACTGCTGCTCTACAGACAAAACAAAACCAGTTTGTGTTTCATTCCATCTAATGAATTTCAGATATCTACCAGATACTTAGTTGTTTTCAAATTGAGATATGTTTTTGCTTTGTGCTGCTAAATGTCATCCTGAAATTATTGCTGCAGTCTTTGCTGTGCTGCTTTGATCTTCCTGTGTCAGCATATCTCCTTAATGCAGTTGTATTTTTCATGCCGAGGTCATTAATTAAATTACTTTAAAGATCAATTACCCTAATTTCTTTAAGAAATGCCAGTGGTCTCCTTTGAAAACTCCTTGAATGGGTGCAGGAATTTGCCAGGCTGTGCAGTGCAGAGTTGTTGGCACTGTCCCCGTGGTGGCTGTTGGGCTGTGTCCGCACTGCCCTCGCTGCAGTCCAGCGTTCCTGAGCTCTCTGTGCTCTCTGCAGTGCAGCTGGTGGAGCACAGGATCCTCAGCGTGGCTGGGCAAGGCAGCCTGGGGAGCTGAGAAAGCAAAGGATGGTTTCATCTGCACTGCTAGTATTACCCAGGCTGTTTAAGGCCATTCTTGGATAAATTTGGGTGTCACTGCGATCAGAACAGTAAGGTCTGTACGCTTTAGTGATCTCAGACATGCCCTGGAGTGTGTATATAAAAATAAATATGGATTGGAATATCAGTTTGGACAGAACATGGGATGGTGCCACCCAATAACACTTTTTCGTGCTGTGCTATAAACGGCAACTGTTTGTCCTCCTTTAGAGACTTTGAAGTGAAAGACTTGCCATTATCTACTGTGAAGAATAGTTTCTGTTCTGTTAGGTGCTCAGTTTGTCAGTAGGTTTTCCTGTTAGTGTATTTTTTTTAAAATTTGCTTTTCTTATAAATGATGCCTTGCTGTTTCAGCTTCCCAATCTGTTGTTCTATGGCCCACCTGGAACTGGAAAGACTTCCACTATTTTAGCAGCTGCTAGAGAACTGTTTGGGTAAGCTGGAATCAAGCTGCTTCAGTGTAATCAACTGTCACATGTCTCCTAATCATGTGACAAAGTGCTTCTGGCCATTGCCTGCTCTTAGGTAGTTCGCAGCACTTTTTCAGAAATATCTTCATATTCTAATTCAGCTCTAACATAAGATTTCTTTCTCATTTGTCCTGTCACAAGTCGCTGATTCCTGTTACCAGTATAGACTTCAGATTGGCAGCCATGTAACCTTCTAACAAAGAGTATGGAAAGCATATGGCTTGCATATGCCTTTCTGAACTTTGTAAAGGAATTCCAATTTTTATGGTTTACTTAGTAAGTTGTTAGCTACACATAGATCTCAAAGTGCTTCATAAAATGTCTGACTTGCAATCTCTCTGTTATGCACCACTGAATTGTGTATGGAAAGTAGTATTGGGACAGACTAAAATTCAGCATGTATACATTCATTAAGTCACTTGTAACATTTGGGAGTTTTTGAGCAGTGAACTCAGTGATCTATAAGCAAAAAAATGGATGAGAAGGTGGTTTAATGTTATGATCAGATGTAATGATGAATTTAATACCTCCCCCCATTCCATTTGTCATTAATCTTTGACTCACTGCTTTTTGGAGAGAAGCACTTCTACTTTAGTAGGGGAAAAAAACTCCACATTGTGAGTCCATTTTAATTCCCATAATTTAAAATCCAGTGTACTAATTATTGGTTTGGTTTTTGGTTTTTTGGTTTTGGTTTTTTTGTTGTTTTTTTGGTTGGTTGGTTGGTTTTTTTTAAATAGAGTATAACACTAGAGGTAAACAGTGCATGTCTTTCTGGATATTTCATTCTGATTGTACTGCTAGTGACTGTATTGTGGCTTTTTACTTATTTCACATTGCTCATGGGATATAAGTAAAAAGGCTCTGAACATATGAAGCCAACTTCCTACCTTTTTTTTTTCCTTGTTAACTGATGTAATTTTATACTTCATTGTTTTCTGTAGCCTGGGAGGAGGTTCTAAAAATAGCTAATGGAAATTACTTAACACTTTATGATCTCAACTTAACCATCTTTTAACAATGTTATTTAGCAATGCTGATAAAAACATGCCCTGCCATTCAGAACAGCCAGAAGGGTTGTTGTTATATTTTATAACATATCATTACAAGGGTTAGCAGCTAACGTGTTGCAATAAAAATTTTGCAGACCTGATTTATTCCGGCAAAGAGTCCTTGAGTTAAATGCTTCTGATGAGCGTGGGATACAAGTGATCCGGGAGAAAGTGAAGGCTTTTGCTCAGCTAACGGCATCTGGAAGCCGTTCAGAGTAAGTGCTGGATCAAACCCCTCCTGCTTAGGACAAAGCATGTGGTTGTTTTTGTTTCTAATATAAATGATGGGTCAGCACTGCCCAGAAGTTGGCAACACACAGTGCTTTGGCTGAGCTTTTGCTTCATGGAATTTTGCATTGGGGGTTTGGATACCCAGGAGGATTTTTACTGTTGCTGTTAGCACTGGAGGCAGACAGTGAAAACTCCACAAGGTCACGACTTAGCGGTTTGGGCACATGATGTTGCCTTTGCAGATGTTGGCTGACTACCATAGAAAAATTTCTTTGGGTAAATTGTGCCAGCAGCTACTTCCCTAGTCCTTCTAATCTGCAGGAGTTTCTACAACATGGCTGTTGGTTTCTAAAAGGATTCTGGTGTTAGGTGATGGGAAGCCAAGTGCAGGTCAAGCCATGTGTATGGACTGTGGAAAGTAGCAGGAAGAAACTGCATGCCAAGACAACCTGCCAAAAATGGTATTGTGTACTGAAATCCGTCTGTTGAGTATTCTTGGGAGTTTAGGGAATCAGGAAGCCTGTAAAAAGAAGAGCTACTTGAGGTGTTAAAAGAAGCATCCTACAGTAAGAGTATGTATTTTAGAGAATTTTGCAGTATTCACGTGTTGGTCTTTCTATGGGAAGTCGGTCCCCGCCTTTATTACGAATATTAGTCTTTAATCTAAAAATAATTTTTAAAAAAATTAACCTCTCAATCTGTTTTATTTTTCAAGGATACATGCCTAAGTAAAACATTACTTGCTGTTTGCAGTGATTTTTCTGTTTATGTTTTTCATTGGGTTTTTGTTGTTTTTTTTATTCCTTGGTCTGTACATTTCATGTCTGCTGATTCTAACTTTTCAGTGGTAAAATGTGTCCTCCTTTTAAAATTGTGATCCTGGATGAAGCAGACTCCATGACCTCAGCAGCCCAGGCAGCCTTAAGACGCACAATGGAAAAAGAATCTAAAACAACACGCTTCTGTCTTATTTGTAACTACATCAGCAGGTACACCTGGGATTTGTTGCTTCTTTGGATTTGCTGTCTGGTCTATAGTCTCTTTTTTCCCTGCTTAAAAATTGATATCTAATTTTCATAGTTTTCAGTTAATAGAGATGTCACTGTGTGCATGCAAGCCTGAAACAATACTTAGATTTAACTTTTAATTTTTACAGTGTTGCAGTTTTAATGTTATTTAAACCTTAAGGTATTTTAAACCTTTTCTGCCTTCATTAGTTTTGTCTGTGAGAACTTGACCCATGCATTCATGTACCACTCTCCTTCCTTTCTTTCAGAATAATTGAACCTTTAACATCTCGATGCTCCAAATTCCGCTTCAAGCCTTTGTCCGACAGTATCCAACAGCAGAGGCTGTTGGATGTTTCTGAGAAGGAACATGTGAAAATCAGTAATGAGGTAACTTCATGGTTGCCATGTAATTTTACTGTTTAATCCAGAGCATAATTGCATGGCAGCAAAAGAGGCCAAGTCAGCATACTTTGAAAGAGACTGCTCAATTGTATGAAATAAAATACATAAACTCATTGATTCTCCTTCCATAGATGAGAAGAATTTTAAGTTGTCCTAAAACCAGAGAAATGTCCACCAGAGAAAACTGAAGCCAAACTGTAGGGCTTTTTGTTCTCTGCTGAGTGTACTGGCATTAAACTGTGCTTCTTTCTCAAACTGCCAGCACACATTTGTATTAGTAGAGAGGTTGTTTTGTAACTTGTGTGTTGTGCTTGGCTCTGACAATCTGCTTTATGCACTACTTGGTGTTTTAAAGTAACTGCTGAAAAAGTGTGTTAGATTTTAATTAACAGTGAACATTTAACTTAGCGGTTTTTGACATTTTTCAGGCAGTCTCCTACCTGGTGAAAGTGTCAGAAGGGGACTTAAGAAAAGCAATTACTTTTCTTCAAAGTGCCACTCGCCTAATGGGTGGGAAGGAGATCACAGAGAAGATAATCACTGAAATTGCTGGGGTAAGCTGTGCCTTACAGTTTCTCCTGGAACTACTCTGAAAAGCATTTTTCCTACCTCTGTCTGCCATTGCTCAATGTTTGGTTAAAAAAAGAGTTTTATATACACTAGTATTGCAGCATAATAATGGTATACTATCTGCCAGAATTTTAAAGACTGCCTGATTGTGTACGCTCATTACGTAGCAGGTTTCTAGCAACTTCTTGTGTAAATCATGGAAAACTGTAAAACAGTTTTGTAATTCAAACTGAAGTTGAAATAATCTGCCCATAAATGCAAACTGGTGGGTTTTTTTGTGGGAAAGTAGATGAGAACATTTTTTGGTGTTTTTCTATATGTGTGTGTGTATAAGTATAGATCATCACAATATTGGTTTGGAAGCACCACAGGGAAATGACTTTCAGTAGCAGCTCATTTTCAGCTTAATGTTAACAGTGACAGTGACAAGAATCTGTGGATCCTGGTTTTTAATGAAACAGCAGTGGTTTGTTCTAGAATGACATGGGAGAAACTTGAGAGAGAATGCATTTAATAACACTTGTGTGAAGGTGTTCCTATAGCAACAAAACACCCCTGAAGAAGGAAATGTTAGATTAGGAATTGAGGAGCTGAAAAATAAATGGGCTTGAATGATGGACACACTTCCATGAAGGTGCTGCCATCATAGCTAATTGTAGGGGTTGAGAGGTTCTCACTTTGATAAAACTGGAGATAGTTGCTGCTGTGCAGAGTTTTACAGAACAATTTTAAACAATTATCACAGTGAAGTTACTTTCCAGTTTTGTGTATCTGTAAGCCAGCTGGTATCTGAATAGATATCAGACATCTGAAACCTGGCAGAAATTGCCTGTAATGAGAGGAAAGAGAAGCATGACATTCCATTATTGAATGGATAATGCTTGTTTAAAGCAAAGGAACCCACCTTTACATCTTCATAAAAACTTAAAGTTCTTGGTCATTCACAACTTCTGTGACCCTAGAGTGACCTTAGTACAAAAGCTTCATAAAGAAGCTTTGAAACCAAACTGTCCAGGGACTCAGCTGACAGGAATGACAGGGAGCGAAGGGGGAAAGGGGCAGCTCTTCCCTGCACAGAGTGACATCACGACCTCTGTCAACTTTTTTCCTTCTGATTTATTGTCTGATCTTGTTGCATTGAGCTTTTTATGGATGCTGTTGGTGTGTCACTGGAAATAAAACCTGTTTGGTGTGTTGTTTAGGTGTAGAATGGTACAGAAAGCATTGGCTGATCTAACTGTTGAAGAATGTCCTCCCCTTAGTCAGTATCCTGAATAAGCAGTTGGATTTAGGAAGGTGACTTTGACAGTCTATTGTCATGATCTGGTTTTTGTTTTAATATCACCAGTATAGGACACATATCACAGCCTAGTTCTCACTTTTAAGATTTATTTAGTCTGTCTCATATACTTGCTAGAAGTGATAGGTGTGTAGAGGAATGAAATCCTGAAATGGCTTCTGCCATTAACAGTTTGTTACTGTAAGCATCAACATCAACTTTATGTTTACAAATTTGAAATTAAGAAATGGCACTTCTTGTTACAGGTCATCCCTAAAGAAACCATTGATGAACTGCTATTGGGGTGCCAGAGTGGTTCCTTTGAGAAACTGGAAACCCTAGCAAAGGTAGAGTTCTCTTAGTGCCTACCCTGGGTATTTCTCTCAGTCAAGGCCTTGTGAATCCTTTGTTCCCAGACTACAGCTGAAGAACATTTGGCCTCAGTCAGTTTGTATGCACCTTTGGGAAGGATCTTTTACCAGTCAGTGTCTTTTATCAGTCCCAGTCTTTCTTTTCTGAGGCAGAGCTGTCAAAGTTGCAAATAAATTTCCGTACCAATGTGGCTCTGGCTTTCTCCTGGGTTAAACTGGTGGCATGTGGATCTGTTCAGCTGAACAGAAAAATAACATTGCACCAACGCTGTTTCTATTTTCTTAAACATCTCTCTCCCTAAATGACTTCACTGACTGTTGTTCTCAGTACTTGACGTTTTTGTAACTGGGCACTACTGATTTTTTTAAAAGCTGTCTTTAGTTACCATGGGTTTTATTTTATTAAAAAAGCTTTGGTCTTACAGATCTCTCAATTCCTAACTAGCAATGACCAGATGAAGAAAATAAATCTTGAGTAGGTGGCCCTTTAAAATGTGAAGGCTGTGAAAGTGCCATCTGATGCTGTGAATGCCAACCCCTCCTAATTTTAGAATAGGATTGGACAGGTTCAGTAGAAGTTGTTAAATGTTTTAAATGTCTCATAAAATTTCCGAGATGTAAATTGTCAGAAGCTGGAGGAACGTTTGGACAGAACTACTGCTCTATGTCTGCCTTGCTGGTGCAGCCTGTCCCAGGTGCTCACACTGGGTCTCTGTTGGGCAGGATGCAGCGCAGGGCTGTGCACAGGCTACTGAATTGTCCTCTACAATCTGTAAGTTCCATACTGAATTGCAGTGCAGTCTCTCAGTTCAGACAGAATTTTTCAAGATGGTCTTTCCAGTTTGTGGTTTTTCTGCTGCTGAATTACTTCCATTTTCCTCTGTCTGTGCAGAATCTCATCAATGAGGGGTTTGCTGTTGCTCAGCTTGTAAACCAGTTGCATGACACCATTGTGGAGAGTGAAGATTACAGCGATAAGCAGAAATCTGCCATAGTTGAGAAACTTGCAGTAAGTCTAGCTTGAGTTTAAAAAATCAAAACACATTAATCTCTACAGCTCCATTTTTGTTTGCAGTCTCTCCCAAGAAGTACATCATGATTTTTTTGTTCTGAATGTTTCTTGGTAGAATGCAAACTTTTGTCCTGAGAAATTTCATGGGAAGGAATTGAAGTCTAGTTAAGTGAATTATTATCTGTATTATGTTGTTCTAGTGGATTTGATCAAGAGGTTTGTGGATTTGGTTGTTTTGGGGTTTTGTAATATAATGTGGAAGGAAAATTAAGATGAGAATAAGTCAGCACATAAAAAATACCTAAGAGCTGTAAAATGCAAGTTTTTGTTCTGGACACCTTTCCAAAAAAGATTTATTAACTTGCTCTATGTTTGATGAAGAAGGAAAGCCAGCTGTGGTGGAGGTTTTGCTAAAGTCACAGCAGCCAGGCAGGGGGTGTGGATGCCCTGCAGGCATGCTCCTGGCAGGGCCTTGCAGGGCCAGTGCCACTCCCCTTTCTCTATGGAACTTTCCTGTGCTGGCCTCCTGTAGGAAATGAGATGGAGGCTGGAGAGATCATGGTTCCAGTCCCATTGCAGGGGGATGTGATGTGGCTGCTGGAGAAATCTGTGCTGATAAAGAAAACAGCTGGCAAGCTTCTTGTTCTCCATTGTACCCCAATACACAGCTGCCTTGAGCATCACCATTTTAGAGGGTTTTCCCTTCTCTTCCCTCTGCAGGAAGTGGACAAATGCCTGGCAGATGGTGCTGATGAATTCTTGCAGCTGATGAGTCTCTGTGCCCTTGTGATGCAGCAGCTCACACAGAACATCTGACTCCTCCAGCAGCCCTTTGTTCCAGGCAGGGCTGGGGCTCTCAGAGCAGGGACCTATGCACTTTTGTACTTTTTTTTTTTTTTGCAATAAAAGGACTGCATTGCAGTTGGAAAACCTGAGGCCAGAATATTTTGTTCAGCTTTTTTACAATGGGTAAAGAGCAGAGTGGTACATAATGGTCCTACTGTGCAGTTCATTGTTGTGCACTTACACATGAAAAGAAGTGTGTCAAAAGTGAGCATATCTACACCAAAGTCTTCACAACTGCAAGTGGACACAGAAGGGACATTATTCCTTGTAGCCTCTATTGTCTTGGAATAGACTACTTGTTAAAATCATCACAGTGCTAGAACACAGCTCCTGCAGGAGCACAGCCCACACATCCACCATCTTGTATCTGACCCCTTAGGGTTAAAAATGGCAAAAATCACTTTACTAGTAAAATATTGCAACTTCTCTTCCAGTCAAACTCTCCCAAGAAAAAAAAAAAAAAAAAGATCAGCAAAGGTAGATGTTCTGAAGTTGTCACTAAAGATTTCCTGTCAACTCACTCTACTTGCTCACTAGCCATTTAAAAGCTGTGAACTTTTAAATGAGCATCTTTGGGAAGTACCTTTCAGAATTTTGACCACCTGTCCCTCCTTCCTGAATGGTTTGGGAAAATGATGCACTGCAGAGGTTTTTCAAGCCAGCACCAATTATAAGTGAGCCATTTTCTACTCTGATGAGAATGTGTCAGTGAGGTGCAGCATCCCAAAGCTTCATCACCCAGGGCCACACTGGCACTTGAAGCTCACTCTTTTCTCAGAGTCCAGATCCACCCCTGCCATTAATGACAAGTACAGGATCTGTGGGCAGAAGCAGAAGGCTGCAGCAGTTGCCACCTTCAGCTCTGACCCTGAGACAGAGCAGGTTGCTGTCACCCTCCCCTCAGCCCAAGAAGCAACTATTTACAATTTAAGTGAATATAGAAGTATTTTATTGAACATTCAAACTTCATTAAGACATGTGCAATATGGCAAATTTTACTGGGTTTAACCCTAACTAAGACAATAGTATGATTGCTTGCTTGCTGGGGCTTAGCAACAGGGTCCAGATCACACTTACCACTAATTAAATACTTTATTGAATAAATACATATGAAACAAAAATGCATTTTAATGCTCTTATAAAAGTTTAAGAGATTTTGAAAGGCCTTTCCAATTTCTTCTGAGGTGTAAGTACATACAATAAAGGAAGGTAGGCTAGTTTAACATAATTGGCTGACTTTATACAGCACTTATATCTTTTAGTCCATAAGTAAATTATTAAACGATAAAGAACATCTAATACAACCACTTCTATGGAACTAGGAAATAAATTTCTAATAAAGAAAAAATTTACAGACCCCATGACTTTCCACCCAACCCCAACAGTCTAACCCTAAAGTGGACAAAGCCAGTGGCTTTCCCCACAAGAGCTCACGACAGAAAGTCGCTTCTCTTATCAAAAATCTGTATTTCTGATCCGTAATGAGCATTGAGACAAGATTCAATATATCCCCAGAGAAAGAAGCACAATGCGCGTTGTGAATCGCCTATTCAGCAACAGCGAGCACTGGATTCACAACCACCTCATCCCGGGGATTAAATGAGATCAGCCACATTCATCGGCATCTCCTCCACTGTAGTATTGTAGAAAGTCTCAATGTCTCGCAGGATCCTCTTGTCCTCTTCAGTGACAAAATTGATAGCCACACCTTTTCTGCCAAAACGACCACCCCGGCCAATTCTGCACAAAAAGAAAACACATTTACACACCCAAGTTAATCTTGCCCATCTGCTTTATATGTCTGCAAGATCCATTCTTGGCTGCTGCTCTGATCTGCCACTGGCCAGTCTATGCTGCCTTAAGAGGGCCAGCTGCCACTCAAGTCACATGTGGTCAGGAAAAACCAGCAGCTGGTGCCAGCAGCATAGCAGGTCCATTCCGTGGCAGGCAGCAGGGCACACACACGTTACTCTTTGGCTGCAAAGTAAGATCTTTATTTAATGCTTGGTGCTGTGTTCTGAAGTCCTGGGTCAGTCTCTCTCCCCTCTGTTCAACTATGCACCCACCCCTCATGCATCCACTCCCAAGCACAGAGAACACACAGTTTAACAATCAGACTGTTAATAAATTAATCCAATTTCATCCAATAACATGGAACAGCACACTCATTTTTATAATTTTAATTCAACCTAACTGTTTCCAGTGGGAAAACTTAGGGTTTGTTTGGTTTCTTTAGAGAGCAGAATTCAACATTTCTGTTCATGCCCACGTCAGTCACTGGCACATCAGTGCATGTGGTTTAGTTACACCCACCGTGAGCTCCACCTTCCTACAGACTGCACAATAGAGCACCTTGCCAGCAAGAGCTAAATACACAGAAAGGGCTCACAAAACTTGGGGGATAATCATGACAAAATAAATAAATAAATACCAACTCGCTCTTTATTCAAACTGTGCCGCTTACGAATCCGCGTCCTAAATTACGTCAACGTCGATTCTGAGCACCATCTTGTGTCATCAACTGCTGCTATCGACTCCTGTATTTTTTTACATCAAGTAACAAAGCACAGTTTACTTAATTTAGGGACAGTCACTAGAAGCAGTTAACTAAACCTAGGGAAACAAACTCAAATTGCTACCAGAAGACACACCACAGAGAAGAATCCCACTAAGAAGCCACCAAGAGCAAACATGGCACAGACAACATGGACACAGCTGAACCTCCACAAGCGAAGGCAGCCCTACAAGCTGGGGCTTGTCTTGTCAGTGAGCAGCAACTCCCGATCAGCCAGAACCCAGCTCCAGCTGACCCTGCTGTCAAGATGCTGCACCAGTAAGGGTGCCACACTCATCACAGCCTACGTGACAGAAGGTAGTTCAGTTGCTGGCATTTTCCCCACAACTCCAAGGTCTCTCAGTCACCACTGAGCCTGTCACATATCTAAGTTTTCCCACTGCTTAAAGTGCTCAAAAGTTCTGCTCCTCCCTTGTTTCGGAGCCACTGCTGAGCAAGGCAGGGCTTTCTTAAAGCAAATCCACAACTGGTTTTATTTCCTGCTAGCTCTGAGAAGTTTATGCATGGATGCTAACACCTCTGGTTAGCTGAGGACTACAGGATCAGGTGAGGAGGGTGTGTGCCAATGCCCACATCCAGCACAGCACAGGGACTGACTGGGGGCAGAGCCAACTGACCTGTGAATGTAATTCTCACGATTGGTCGGCAGGTCATAGTTGATAACCAGGGACACTTGCTGCACATCAATGCCACGAGCCTGCAAAGCAAGACCATGTCTTTAATGCAAGTCAGGGGCTATTTTCAAATTTATCTACCTTGGGCTTTTGTCAACCACATAATTAGTTATGTACTACAATTGTGTAGTCCATAGTGGAGCATGGTTTTTACTGTTCCAAAAAGCTCCCAACAGTTCAGGTTACAAAAACCATCACTGAATTATGAAGCTTTTGGGACAAGACTGTAACAGGAGCATGTTCAATGGAAGACAATGCTCACCAGCAAGTCAGTAGTGATCAGGACACGGCTGGACCCTGATCTGAACTCTCTCATGATAACATCCCGTTCCTTCTGGTCCATGTCACCATGCTGCAGAGGGTAAAACAAAAAGCTGCAGTTAGTACCAATGCTCCTTAGTTCCAAAGCTCCAAACCAGAATATCCTTTAGAGAACAAAAGCATGTATGAAACCCAGCGTCCCTACCTGCTGTGGGAACGAAGCAGGTAGGGATAGAAAGGAAACATTTTACTTTAAGCAGGGGGAACGATAATACAGCACCGCACAGCTATATTATAACTTTCCTGCTTTTTACTGATAGCCCTCATCATCACTTCTTTTCCAGTAAATATATAGCATTTCAGAAGTGATTGGAACTAGCAATTCTTACCAGAGCTGAGACTGTGAAGTCCCTGGCATGCATCTTCTCAGTAAGCCAGTCTACTTTTCTCCTTGTATTCAGGAAAATAACAGCCTGTGTAATGGTCAGTGTCTCATACAGATCACAGAGAGTATCCAGCTTCCATTCCTGAACAAAACAAAGATCATCAGCAAATGCATGACAGACAGCTTAGTACATAACACAAACATTAAACAAGGAAAAGAACTCAAATACAACAACTGACTGAGCATGCTCTGGCACACCATCATACTCAGTATAACCTGGAAACTAAGTGAAGTTTTTGCATCGATTGTTGCACCAAATCTGCAGACACAGGACACTGGACATTAAGAAAGAGGTCCACCCTAGTCTTTTTTGATCTAGTGCATAGTTTTTCTCCTTCCTGCATTTACTCTACTAGCATTATTGCCGAAACTAAAGCACAGCCTTGGTTTCCGCAATTTTAGCACAGTGCTTTAACAAGAAGGTAAAATAACCTAACTCCTCCTGTCAAGGTAAACTAACCTAACTCCAGAGCAAGTATAACCAGTACCAACCTCTCTCTCAACGTTAATGTAGAACTGCTTGATACCCTCCAGAGTCAGTTCTTCCTTTTTCACCAAAATACGGATGGGATCTCTCATGAACTTTTTGGTCACTTCCAACACATCCATTGGCATTGTAGCTGACAGCAACACAACCTAAAATATATTACTCTCTGTTAGTACATACACCATACAACATTTTTCATTTGTACGATTCAGTTCTCAGCCAAGCTATAACCAAATCTGCATGTATCTTACCACGTAAAAGCTTTTTTACCTGGATGTTTGTGCTTAGTTTTTGAAAGATCTCATAAATTTGATCCTTAAATCCACGGCTCAACATTTCATCAGCTTCATCCAGAACAAACATTTTGATCCATTTTGGTGCTATTGGAAAAAGAGAAGCATCTCATGAAGTTTAAGAACTACACAATCCTTTAGAAACATCATGGTTCTGCATTACTAAGCTTTCCAGCACAACTCTGTACAGTGACAACAAATACACTACAAAGCTCTTAGTGGGTATGAGGCTTTCATTGGTAATTTATTAGCAAATGCACAGTGAGATTCATACTTACAAAGATAGCGCCTGTTCAACATGTCAAACACACGCCCTGGAGTTCCCACCACGATGTGTGGAGCCTCAGCCTGGAGTTTCTGCATTTCATTGCGCACATTTGTACCACCAATACAAGCGTGGCATGTTGCTCCCATGTAGTCTCCAAGGGCCAGGATTACCTTCTGAATCTAAAATAGAACCTTCCATTAGTAGTTTGTAGGACAATAAAGCTTAAGCCCCATTATCAATGGCTCTTACGGACTTTGAAAGCCAAGAGACCAAACAGAGACTATTGAGCTCTTGGAACAGAGAGCTGCTAAAAAGACTTTGATGAACTTCACCTAACTTAAGCTACTGCCTGGAAACCACAAGGCAGAGGGACAGTTAAGTTGTATTTTTGTTTAGTGGCTGAACTTGCTGACTGAGTGACTGCCATGAGACAATTACTAAGCTGAGAGCAAGGCCACCAGAACTGAGCTCAAGCTCTCAGCTGCTCAGGCCTGCATGGTAAGCACTTGGACACTCCTCTGGAAATGCTCTCCAAGGGCACCACTACAAGCCAGGTTTCAAAACAAGTCTCATCTTAACCCCTTCAGAGTAGAACAAAGGCATAATATTGTGATCAAAGGCCCTTATTCCTAAGTTTTTTTGTTTTCTGATTTAGTATGTTTAGCTTTACCTTGAAGAATTATCACCTAGCATTGGCATTTCAGTATATCTACTTTAGAGTTGGTTCAACACTGAACTTTAAGATCCCACATAACTGATCTTTAAGTTATTAACACACCCCCACCTAGTGTAACACAATACCAAGTCTTGAATGTGAAAGAGACATGCAATTGTATTGTCAGGAAAACATACAAAGATACAAAACCATTTAAGTAACTAAACGTGCACTGCAGTTTTCATGTTGCACAACTGCTTTTAAGTTAAAACAGCTTCCAAAGAAGTAAATTTTTTGTTTCCACTCAGAACACTGTGCTTTAATAACTGTGTTTTTCTAGTGAAGATGCTCCCTCCACTTTACACACAGCACAGCAGCTGCCTCCTGCACCCCTGCCCCAGCACACCCTCCATGTGCTTAAACTCAGCTATTCAAGGAGGCAGAGAACTTGTGGGACAGAAGCTGGTTTGTAGCCCCCATTACTTCACACAAAAAGGGTTCTGAATGGATATGAATTACAGCCCCTTAACAAGTCTGGTAATGTTGTCTCACAGTTGTGAAACCTGAAACCTATGCAACACACAGTTTTTTTGGTTTTTTAAACTACACTATCAATACCTGTTGAGCCAGTTCTCTGGTAGGGGCCAATACTAGTGCCTGGGACTCCTTGAGATCAATCTCCAACTGCTGCAGGATGGAAATAGCAAATGTGGCTGTCTTGCCAGTACCTGACTGAGCTTGAGCAATCACATCATACCCTAAAAAAAGTAGGATACACATTTACTGCTCCCACACGGGTCAATCACGTTAGTTTTACTTAATTCCTCTTGAAGTAAGTGATCAGTACTAAAGAGTTCTCTCCATTTCAGGTCAGTCCCGAAAGATGGTGTACCATCATATCACTTGTTCAATGAAGATTTAAAATAGTTATTACTACCACTAACGAAATGATATATGCATTTTACAATGCTCTCCTAATTGTCCGCTGCTGATATTAAGAAATCTACTGCATACCTTTGATGCATGGAATTATAGCTCTTTGCTGAATAGCTGAAGGCTTCTCAAAACCATAAGCGTAAATGCCCCTTAGAAGGGATTCTTTTAAATTCATATCATCGAAATTGTCAACAATCTCATTCCAGTTGCTCTGTAATAAAGGAAAAATTAAAATAAAAAAATAAATCCAATACCCCTGTCCACCAGTGACTAAATTCTTAGGTCAGTTTGTAAATGCTTACCTCGATGACACCATCGGGTTCCATTCCCTCTGGGCCGCCATGGTCTCTGCCATGAAAGAGAACACGCTGTTAGCACAAGAGCCGCCACCACCACGCAGAAGCGAACTGACCCCTCGGCTGAGAAAGCGGCGGGACCCGTGGCCGATCATTCCAGCAAGTGCTTAGAGCTTCTGCCAATGGACAAACCCCTACCCCTCTGCCTCAGTGGCCTGGGCGCTACAGCAGCCCGTGCCCGACGCCGCGGGAATGGGCGCACCGAGCGCGCGCTCCCGTGGCGGCGCGCCGAGAGAGAGGGGGGGCGGGCGCGCTCCCGGCGCTGCAGCGGATCCCCCCCGCCCCGCCCCGCCGGGGAACTCTCGCGAGAGCTCCACCCCTGGGATTGCGCAAACCGGGAGCTGCGGGCGGACGGCGCCGGGCGATCGCTCGAGGGGGGCCTCCCCCTCCCCCCACAAAAAAATATAATGGTCTCGCCCTCAACCTGGCCCGAAAACCAGGCCGAACCAATGGCGCGAGGGAGAAGAGAATGTTAACATAAAAAAATCTACAGAGAGACATTTAAACTACAACACAGCTGTGTTCCATTAAATTTCGAAAGAGTCCTTTTCAGAGGTGACTGGATTGCTAGGAAAGCCAGTAACGAAAACCGAGCCCCGATGACTAGCGCTAAACCGTTGCTGAACCGCGAGCAGGAGAAGCGCAGGGACCGAAACGTCTAGAACGGGAGGGGCCAGAGCGCAGGGCTGACTGACCACGGCACCCTGCCTTCCCCAGGACGCTCCGGCTCCCACCCCACCACCTCTTTCGACCATATTCCTCTCTCCCCGGCCGCCCCTGCATAACCCACGAAGCTCCCGAATCAGGAAAGAGACCAGGCCCCCGCCATACCTGCTATAATCCGCGGAGCCCCCTGACATGTTCCGATCACCAGCTCTGTCCTCAACTGAAAAGGCAAGCCCTCCGCGGCGCTCGCCTTATATACCCGCCCTACTGCCGGACTCGTTGCGCTCTGCTCTGCGCATGGATATATACCTTATGCCACACGCAAAAAAGCACGAATCCCACCGAATTAAGCCCTCTGCCCCTAGAGTTTCCCGTCACGCGACTTTTTGAGTTAATTCGAAGGTTATGTATGCACCTCTGGGGTCTATGAGGTTAGGTGGAACACAGAACTACTTTTTCCGTCAGATCGCGGAAGGATATTGCACCATTGAGTGCGTCACAGCGCCCCACTCCTTCCTCCCTCTGCCTCCCCTTCCCCCCCCGCGCGCACGGGGTTTCCCGTCCGGTCCCTGCTGCAGCGCGGGGCGGGAGGGGGCAATGGCGGCGCCGTCTTGGCTAGGCCGAGGGGCTAGGGAGCTTCCCTGTCTCTAGGGTGGCATAGTGGCCCCTTTTCTTGGCCGCGTTTTCCCCACAGCGGTGGTTGTTTTTACAGCCCCGAAGTCGGGGGGTAACAGGAGAGAGAAAGAGGCTTCCGCGGGCGGGGGCCGGTGGCCGCGCATCCGCCCCATCCGCACACAGAAATGGCTCCCGCCTCCTCCGCCGTGACACGCGAAACACACCCCGAGCTCTCGCCCTGTGCTCCCGAAGCCGGCCCAGCCGCTCTCCCGCTGTGCTCCCGGAGCCGGGGCAGCCTTGTTCATGAGGGTGCAGCGCTGGGAGCTCACAGAGAGGCCGTGAGGCGAGGGGGGCAGATGGAGGCGCCTCTGAGGGCTGGCTCTCCGGCCTCTCGGCGCCGGACTCAACACCCAGTGCAGGCCGGCGGGCCCGTGGCTGAATGCCGCAAACTTGTCCCGAGGCGCCAAGGGTGGATCATTCCTGAAGGAGATGCAGGAGTATTTGTAGGAGACAAGTTAGGTGGTCCTTGGGGTGCTGCCGAAAGCCTGGGGCTGGGATGTGCTGCAGATTGCAGTACAGCGCTGTCCACGCAAAAAAACCTGTCAAGAATGATTTAAAGGTTAGTGCAGTCCAGAATAAGGCACTAAGAAAACTGTTACTGTGCAAACCGATTTCATGATTATGCCCATTACTTTCGTACTGTGGTAAAAAAAAAAAAAATCAATCATTTTAATGCTCTTTTCAGCTTTCACAATAATCTGTTCATCAGTATTTGTTATGGAGGCAAGTAATATCAATTATAAGCAAGAATTTTCTGCCAACTTTGTATGGTTTATGTGTATCGCTTTGCAGTCTGTTTCCATAGTGATTATATATGAAGAAATGGAGGCAGTGCTTGAAAAACTCAACCCTTTACTTGTCTAGAATATTGTAAATTGGCTAGAACCATCTAGAATATCCATAAAGGGAACCTCTCAAAGACTATATATACCTTAAATCTTCCTATGGTAGCATTTGCTGGGGCAATATTATCTGTAGAAATAGTACAACCTACCACTATCCCAGCAAAATTACATAAATGCAGCTCCACTGTCAGCCCATCCTAATGCTCCCAAGTTCTTTCTCTCCACCCCTGCTGGGTAGAAAATATTGAGGATATTTCTTGTGTTTACAGTTCAGATAGACACGTAACTATAGCCAGGGGCATTTTAAATGAACAATGCCAGTTTGTGTGGACTATTAACCTCTGGTTAAAAAACAAACGGGATGGACTGAAGAAAAAATGTGAACACGGATTTGGGCTGGCATGGTTAGATTTCCCACTGCATTAAAAGTGATCTGAGTCTAAATGGAGAAATAACACTACTGAATATTTGTTAAGGATCTTGAATATTTATTAAGAAAGCTGTTGAATTTGATTTGATGAATATTTTTGTTCAAGTACTACATTTAAGTCTTAGTACATTTGCAAATCTGAGAGGAAAAGATTTCCAGACATCTCAGGAATTTCAGGGAATTTCAGGAAGGTAAGCCATCATTCTTCACAGACCTGAAATGGCATCTCATAAACAAGTATCCATCTTTTCTAATAAAGAAATCAGTGTCATTTCAGATTACCCATGTATTCAGATCAGATTTGACAACAGTTTTCCAGTAACAAGGCTTTTCTGGCTCTCTTTAAGGAGAAATTGTTCTCATTGCTCTAGCTTGCTGCAAATCTTGTTTTACTCTGCTTGGCTAAATTTCATTCTGTTAAAAAAAAATAAAAAAAAACATAGAAAAAAATTTAATTATTATCTTCAATCAAGGAGAACAATTTAAAAAATCTATATTATTACTTACTAGCTAAAATAATGGGAAGTCTCTTGATTAAATGTCAAGATTTCTTGGCCTTAGGCAACTACAGAGCCAAACAGGTCTCCCCTAAGCTCTTGATCACTGGCCTTTATTGAGGAGCTTGAAATTTCTCTATCTCGGAAGATTTTGTTCCTTTCTGATTCACCTGATGCTTAAATATAAAGAAAAGCCTGTGAGCAGACTGGGATCTGCTGTCATGTGGTCATGGCAGAGTTTGGCAGAGTTTGACTGAGTTGTTTGGTCATGTTATTTTCTCGGGTCTGTGGTTGTTTTAATGCAGTGGCACTCCTCGGTCCAGTGGCCACTTGGCAGATGCTCCATTTGCCTTAAGTGTTTTACAACTGGAACAATGAAATTATGATTTAAGAAATAAATCATCAGTTCCCACGTCAAAGGCATCTATTCATATGGATGTTGCACATAAAGGTATATGAGAAAAGGAACCCAGTGTTTCCTCCAGTGGAAATCATTGACTTCTTTCACCAGATGAAAAGGTGAAAAAAATTTGTTTCATAAACTTCAAAAAAATTGTTGGAAACACAGAATCAGTCTCTTTTTTTTTGTGTAACAAGATATCCAAACTTCTTGAACTAGCAATGACCTCTGACTGTACTAGAGGAAAAAAATCCTACATTTTATACCCTTTAAAACCCATGTACAATGTTTGATAAATCTCTGTTTGGTTACAGTAGTGCAAACAGCCTTTTCATATGATTTCATATCTACTTTGTGTATTTTTGGCTCACTGCTAGCCACACTCTGCCTGAAATTATTTGTGTTCTGAACAGGAAGCATCAAACTGAGGTACCAAAAGGTCAGATTTTGTCACTGACAAAAATCTTGTACTGACACTGGGATTTCTTGTGGTCCCCTGGCTTTAAATCTGATTAAATTTTTATAGCAGCCTCAACTGAAAACTTGCTCCCCAAGGACCAGGTTCATGTTATCATCAGGCAGAAGAGATACCAAGAAGACACTAAATTATATGTCTGTGCTGCTAAAGATAGGATCCACAGCCACATATATATGTACACCTAATATACTTCTGATGTTTCCCAAAAAGACAATCCCAGTGAATCATGAGCTCTTTAGTGAGAGTGAGCATAATAATACATTTATTAACAGGGGTAACAGATGGGCTAGCTGGTTTAGCAGCTGGGTTTCCAGTGATTATTCATGCAGATTGAAGTAAGGAATGACGTATCTAAAGAAGGCAGTAGGAGCTGACACCTCCTGAAACAGCACCAGTTGAGCAATCCCTGCTCACCAATATTCTGGCAAAAGTGATGGTACAGTTTGCATTAGGAAATCTCAGAAATCTCCTTTTAATAATCTCACGTTGTGGTTTGAGTTTGCCCTGAAACTGCCAGGTACTTCACAGGAAACCTGCAAGATCCCAGAGTTCTTTTCCTGCATTGGCTAGTCTGGTGCCACAGTTCAGACTGTGTATTATTTGATTGCCATGGCTGGCAGGGCAAGGAAGGTGATGGTAAACAGACAGAGTTTGCTCACCGTGGGTCATGTTAAGGATCAAGATGGTTTGTTAGGGTGTTGTTAGCAAGTAATGTTTTCAGTTCATCAGTCCCAAAGGATCCTTAAAGTGTGCTTCCTCAGACGTAGGAGCAGATTGAAAAGGTCCTGGAAAACATCCAGGGGAGAAAGAGAGTCCAAACTCCTAGAGTCCCATGTTTATTCTTTAAATGCAATCAGTGTGTCATTAATTCTAGCAAGCATTTTTGGTCACTCCATGGAAATTACAATCTTAAAAAAAGCTGAAAAATAAGAATTTATAGGTTACAGTGTTTTTAATGGATTGAGAATGCTGGCTTTGTGTTCTGTAGTACCTCAGTGTAATGTGAAATGCACAATGTGATGACTTTAGTACATTGGGTTGTTAGGCTTGCTTTGTCATCTTTTTTTAAAGTTATTTTACAACTTTGTTATGTTTTGACAGATATTTCCAGTCTTTGTAGTCAGATTTGTGCTGTGAAATCTCGATGATGTCCCTGTTGAATGAATTGAAAGTACATCCAGAATTTCCTCTCCCTGTCCAAGTTCTGTCTCACTGAATAGTTGTGCACTAGGACTATAAGGAACGTGTTCAAAGATGCTTAAATTATTTAGCTGCCAAGCACTGTGGAAAGCCAGTGGGATTTAAACTGCTTTGGTTGATTTAATTGTCCCACATGCTCATTCTGTTCAAGATATTCAGGCTTGTGCAGAGGATGTGGGGTGGACAGGGCCTTTTGCTGGCCAGCTGACTCACTTGTCTGAAATGTATGCGGGGTGGTTTGTGGCTTGTGCTTCCTAATTGCTTAGAGCACACATCTCCAAAGAGTGTTCCTGCTTCAGTTGTGAATAATTTTGTTTCTTAGCTTAACTTCTCTCATTCCCAGTTAGATTTTTTTCTTGATTATAGTAATTTGTTAAACTATTTAAGACTAATTTAGTTGGTTTTTGGTTGGTTTTTTTTAAAGAATCAGCAAAGTTGTCTGAATTTAATCTTTCAGGTTATTCATCCATTAATTCATCTCCTAAAAAATTCAGACTCATAGTGACCCTCCTTCCTTCAGAGGTTTGGAGTTGTTTCTTATTTCTTACTCTGGAATAATGAAGTTCTTGCTGGATTTTTAAGAAAGGTGGTGTTTCTTTTTATGCAGTGGGACAATTACTGTAAACTGCTACTGAAAAGGAAGCAGCAGAAGTGCTCTAGGCGCTCAGAGGAACCTTGGTTTCTCAGCCCTCTCACAGGGGTAAAAAAATCTAAAGAACTAAGGGAACTTAATTACTTATTTTTATAGTGGATATAGTTGCAGTCAAAACTTTAAATTTGTGAAAAATTTCCCTTTTACTTTGGTTAGCATCTGGTTGGTCTTCTAATAAAAAACCAGGGTTAATTCTAGAAAGTCAGTATTTAATTTCTTAGTGGAAGTACGTAAATTACTGTTAATTCTTTAAATGAATGTAACATAAGAAATCTGTCATATGGAATCACTTATGGCGGTCTTGTAATTTTAGTAACAATTCTAGTAATAAGAAGAATGTTGGCACAATAAAATCTTAACCCATATACTTGAAACAGAAATGCACTTTTCTGTCTATGGTTTTTGTAGTCATCCAGTCCTCTGCACGCTATAAAACTCAGTAATTACAGTTTTAAATCTTGAATGTTCTTCTTGATTGAGCATTTAGATTCTTTGTTTCCAAGTTTTCAAGGTTTGTAGTCAGAACATGAAATCAGCTTAGCTCTGTTCCTCCATTGTGTTGAGGACTCCTAGTGTGACCACAGACCAGATTTTTAGCACTAAAATTGAGCAGATGATATCTATTAGACTTGCCATTGACTTTTATTGGAATGAGAGTTCTTTTTGCACTTCAGTTTTCTTCTCTATAATGTGGGGGTGATATTATTTGCCTCAGAGGTTATGTGTGGACAAATCCTTGAAGAATGTAGGGATCAGTAATGGAAGGAAGCCTGGAAACTTTTGATAGAAGTGGCAGGCTACTTTCAGGGTAGAGTTTGTTCTTTATACTACAAAAGTAAATAAAGCTGAGAGATGAACCAGGTAGCAGATGATAACATCCTGGGACAGTTGTGGTTACATTTATTTTTTAAGTCATGAAATACTGTGCGTCATATATTTCTGTGAGATAATCTGCAAAAACCATTTTTTCCAGTTCTGAGAGAAAAGTAAATGTAAGCCTGTTATTATTTTTAAGAAAATATTTTTCCTTCTGCTATTGGTTAACCTTCTCTGCACATTATTTATTCTCATTATTATACAAATTTGAACCCACTGGCATTGCTTGAGTTTTTTAATTGCTGATTTCAGTTGGTTTTGGAACAGCCATGGCAGATAGACCTATGTCTGTATTTAATTTGAGTACCTTTCCTTATTGGTAAAAACCTTGAGTGTTATGTGCTTAGTAGGAGGAAGTAATGCATGGGAACCAAACTCAAGATGAAAACACCAAAAAGGAAAAGCAGGTCTTTGACTTTTACAGGGGTAAAGTCACGGGACCATTTGTGATTAAAAAAATCCTAATCTCTAATGTATACTGTAGATATGTGTACCTTGCTAGATGCCCTGTGTCCTGACTGGTGACAGCAGCCAGCCATGTGACTGTGTCCGTCCCCATCCCAATCACACTTCTGGACGTCAGAACAAACACACTGTGCTTTCCAGAGTGTGTGTGCAGCGCTCTGACTTAGGAGGGCCTATCTCAAATTAGTGACAACAAAATGTCTGGTGTTATCAGCTGATACAGCGTTGCACAGAGAGCTTTGCTTTGAGTGCATTACAGGCTGTAATAACTCTGTATTTATTGTCAGAATATTTCAAATGTGTGTGTCTCTAAGCAGTAAGACATCACAGAAATAATTTCATTTTTCCATAACAGAAACCCTTTCTGTCCAAATCCAGCGTTGCATATTAATTGCAGTCTCTTGTTTCTTCGCTATCAGAGGATTTTAACCTTCACAACAGTATTTTGCAGTTTATAGAGATAGTTATAACATGTAAAAGTTAACAATAAAGCTAAATACTTTGTCATTAATAAAATGAGGTGTGTGATCAGAGGTATTGGCTTCAAGGTAAAGCTTACTTTCTACAAACTGAGTTTCCTACTGAGCTTTACTTTTCATAAGAAAATTGAGACTGTTCATTTCTTCAGGTAACTATAGCCCAGATTCTCCAAGTTTTGTTTCTGTCACTGATACTGGCACACTGTGAAACTGTAGATGGGTGGTTTCAGCTTTGTGTCCTTCTTTTATCTCTTTGTAAAATGGAAATGATTATCTCTCTTTGAAGAATCTCTTCAGTTGTAAACTGACTAAAGCTGGGACTGATTGTTTTGTAAGCTGTGCTTCAGTCTGCAAAGCAGCCAGCACAGGGTTGGAAAAAGTTTTAAAAAAGTTTAAAAAATTAATCAAGATCAACATTGTGACTTGTTTAATAATTTTATTCGTTTGTTTTCTTAATCCTTCTGAGATTTTTTTGGATGAAAAATGTAACTGTTCCAAGGCTTTTCTCTTTTAACAGTATTAGAGATGCATGTTCTTCTTGTGGCTGAGTCTGAATTGTGTGCCCATGGAGCTGAAGTGCCAAGTGAGCTGCTAAATGTAACTGCTCTGGTTTTTGGGGCTTCTGTTTAGTGCTTGGAAGCCTCTGTGGGCCAGTCCTTAGCCCCAGCTGTTTGTGCTACAACCCATCCCAGAACACTATTCTATATTGTTTTGTATACAAACTGAATATTGCCAGTTGAGACAAAAATGAACGTGTGAGGTGCTGGATTAGTAAGGAATTCAATGTTTTCCTCTCAGGTTGTGCCCAGGAACACCTGCCCCTGTTTTCCACGTTTTCCAGCAAGCGTGGACATGGACTGCTGCAAGCACAGACAGGATGCAGGCGATCCCTTTGCTTTAGCCAGGAGTAACTGTGGTGTTGCTCATGCCAATCGAGGACATGCACTTTAACACGTCATGTCACAGTAATTGGCAGTGGCCAGAAACCTTTGTTCTTTACACAGCAGGAGAGAGAAATGCGAGTTCATGCTGAATTGCAGGAATATATCGATTCATTTCTTTTCTGCATGTGACAAAAGTGATTAGATTATAAATTACCAGCAGTTTTTTGCAGTACAGAGAGAGAATGTATGTGCTTCTATTCAAAGTATTTTTATCTTGTGCTTTAATTTAAGAGCTTCTGATAATAATGGTTTCTGAGTCCTAAGTAGTTGGGGGTTTTGCTATCATATTCAGCGTTTATTTGTAGCTCATTGTTCTGATTAATTTAAAAGTAAGAAATCAGGAAAATCCTAATTTCGAAGCAGGCAGATACTTTAGTACTACCCAATTACTGGTAGTTTTTCTTTCATTGCTTTTTTTTTTTCTCTAAGGTCTGTGTTACCATTTCTAAATGTATTCTGAGATACACTTTTCCATGGGTTACAAGACTACAAGACTTTGTATGCCATTATTGCCTTTATTTCAGTGAGATTTTAACAAACAAAGCACTGATTTAATTTATGTACTAATAACAAAAAAATACTCATTCAATGACAAATTCTTAGAGGACTTTATTTGGATGTAATACTGTGTATATCTTAAGCTCAGAATTCTCTTTTTTCACCTTTCTGTCCAATAAAGCTGAGTTACCACAAAGATGATTTTACAGTAAATTACCCAAAAGGAGTTCTCTGATTTCCTTTAATATTATTCGTTTGCATTGCTAATATTCATCTCTTCTGGAAATACAACTTTGTACCCCCAGGAACACACTTTTTTTCTGAAATTATTGTGGACTCGTGTTTACTAATTTACATCACATCAGAATTGTCTTTGCTGATTTCCTGGGCTAACAGGCTGTGTATCTCCGTGCAGGAGGAAGGAGAATGAAGTGAGAACTGTAAAGGACTGCTGCCTCAGAACTGCTGTTGCCATAGAGCTGCTAACGAGGAAAAAAACTGCAGCATGGATTTCTTGTGCTGAAGGTAAGATGAGGGCACAGCAAAGACTGTAGGAGGGGGAGGGGAGGCGAGGCAGAGGGAGGGAGAGGAAGAAGAAAGTCTGCGTCCTTGCTGTCTAAAAAAGGAAATTCAGTGTCAGTGTTCATGAGCAGAACTGCTGGTGCAGAAGAACAAAGCTATCTCAGTTGTTTAGGGTAGCAGCAGTGATGAGCAAGCAAGCACACTCCCATGCTTTCAGGAGGAAATGCTGCAAAGAAAGGAGGGAGAAGAGTGACTTTTTCCTTTAGAAAATACTCACTGCTGCTTCAAGGTAGCTGCTTTTTGATACTACTTTGGCATTAACATTATTACCCTGGGTAAAGACAGCCATGAAAAAACTCAGTGGGGAGATAAACAAGAAGAAAAAGTGGTGGTAAAAAATTGAGCATAATCTTGAGCTGATGAATGTGGCTTATGTATTAAAATGTCTCAGTTGTTACATTCAGCTGTGCAGTGCTGTGAAACCTTTCAAAATGCAAGTGAAATTATGTTTTTTGTGGTAAGATTGTTGTGATATGTTGATGTGTTATCAACCTTTTATCAATGATCTCTTGTCTTCTGTTATCTAAATAGAGGTCTTTTGAGTGGAAATGTATAATAAACGAATAAAAATTAATATTAGATACTCAAGCATACTGACTATAGAACCAACATCACACATGCTTTCTGTGGGATCTCTTTAATGGGTCTTTTAGTTTAAGACTTCAATATCATTGCAGAAGTATCTGCAACACCCTCATGGAAAAGCTGCTGCTGCCATTTCTACATCTACCATGTTACATGTTTTTGCTCTCCTTCACCTGCTCCTTCTCCCAGTCATTAG
Source organism: Brachypodius melanocephalos (assembly GCA_013398615.1). Classification (NCBI taxonomy): domain Eukaryota; kingdom Metazoa; phylum Chordata; class Aves; order Passeriformes; family Pycnonotidae; genus Brachypodius; species Brachypodius melanocephalos. The sequence continues at coordinate 7,887,100 of VZSR01000247.1, forward strand.
GATGTTTCTGAGGGAGGTGAACCCATGTGCCCTGCACAGCAAACCCAGCACACCTGCCATGTTTGCATGGTGGGGCCTTGAGGAGAATAAAACAAACGGCGGAGGCAGCGATAACACTGTCTTAGCTATGTTGATACTCCTGTGTTGATATTGCTTAACCATCTGTTTGCTGTGTTACTGAATGGGCTTGGATAGATCAGCCCTTTCTCACAATTCCTTGTTTTGCACTTTATCACCATTTATCAAATAGTGTTTGACTGTTCTCGTGGAGTCTGTTTGCAGTTTGAGTCAGAGTGATTTTTTTTCTATAGCAGCCTGGTAGTAGGACTGAGTAATTCAGGCTGAAAATGTTAGGGATTCAGATTTTTATTTTTAGTATTACCATTTCTCACTGTGAAATTGTTATGCTTTGAGTGTATAGAGTTTTGCTCATACATTTCCCAGTCATGAATGGCACTGGGTGAAAATCTATCAATCATGAATACATAAGTTTCCATTTCCAAAGTTTGTCATGTGGAATTGGATGTTTAAGTGTATTTTTACTAGCCAGACTCATTTTTGATTCAGACTAATTTTGTCAAACTTGTAAGCTACAGAAAGTTCTTCTGCATTCTTTAGAAACATTCTTTTGATTTACTTTGTTCCTCAGTGCACTCAGGGTTGATAACATCCTGTTAAGGTTTGTGGGGCTCCTCTGAGGCAGTGCACATGAAGTTCAAGTCTTAGTCCATGACCGAGGCATCCCCTGGCAGTACAAGTGATGGTGATTTAGTTCCATGTCAGCAAGGGGTTTAGTCTCCTCCTCTGAACAATTGATAGTGCCTTGCTGAGTGAGTAATTGTGTTAGGACTGATTTCCACAGAGCATTATGTGCTGCATTTCAGCTGAGATCACTGAACTTCTGAGTCAAACCAGTTTGGGTTCTTCAGAGACATCACGTGATTATTCAAACAAGTATGACTGTATAATAAACACCTCCTTGTAGAATAAGTGCTAAACAAAGAATGGATGGGCTCTATCCAAACAAAAATTTAGTTGCCTTAAATAAGTATTTAGTGGACGATTAGTGTTGCGGTCTAAGATAAATGCAGTTGTTTTTCATTGGCAAAAGGGTGAGTAGAAGCACAATGTTGCTAAATGACAAGCTATTCTCGTTAATTTCCAAATAGTATGAATATTTATTGGTTCCAGTTGATGGATTGATGGTGGCTAGTATGTGTTTACAGTGAAAAAGAGCAGAGCTATGGCAGTGCTGATACAGAAATGTCTTGAGTGGAGTGCACTCACATTATAGCCTTCGTATTGCTGCTCTTCCTATGCCAAACTGTCAGCTACAACCCACAGATCTATCAGCCTGAGTCAAAGTTTCAGAGGCATCTTTGTTGTCTTATGATAGAAAAACAACTTAAATAAAGCTGAACAAGACAGAGGAGTTGTTTGTAAATCTACTCATCTGTCCACATGTTTGTACTGAATTCTGAAGAAAGAGGTGGTCTTGTAGTTTATGCTTGGTTTGCCTGCTTCTTCCACCTGTTTTATATTGTGGGAGTGATCAAGAGAAAAAGGAAGTATGGCAAACATTGCCCAGAGCACTATTCTCTGTATTTGGGCCAGGAAAAAATGCTGTTAAGCCACTAGTGCTGCTGTGGTTAATGCCAGGACTTGCACCAATTCCCAAAACACTGTGAAATATAAAAGCTACTTTGATGGCTAATGCTGCCCATAATTACCTTTTTGAGGTGTTGCGCTGCTCAATTTCCATCTCAACCACTCCAAGTAATATCAGCTTTCCACACGATAGGCTTTGGCTGAGTGGTCCAAGGCCTGATTTTTGAAATGCTGAGTATCCATAATGCTGTTTAAGGTTAATGGGAGCACAGACTTCTCAGCAAAATGTAAAATCAGGCTTCACTCAAACAGGAGATTTTAGTTTAGCAGTCACAAGACTGCTTAAATGATCAGTCTGAATTCTAGATTCCTTCTAGAACTGATTTTTTTTCTTTTGCAGAGCCTGAGTTATGTCTCATTATACCCTTTGTTTTTAGTAATTTTGTGAACATTACTACTCTTCAGTCAGTATACAGCTAGTAGAACAACTGGCACATAAAAGGAAGAGAATTCAGTTATAGTAGATTTACTTCTTCATAATGTTTTATGGTATTAGTCTTTTTTTTTTCTATTGGATTAAGTGGCAAGAAATTAACTTCTGCTGACATGCTTAAGGGTTACAATAAGAAATAAAACAGTGTTCCTTTACATGTGTCTGGTGGATTTTTCAATGCACTGCACAATAGTGTTTTTGGCACCTAGGTCAAAGTCTTTCTTCAAGCATGCAATAGCTCCTCTTGATATTCTGTTGATAAGAATTGTGTTCCCCAGCTTGAAATCAATAATCCTCAATTTTTGTCTAGCCCAACTGTTTGAGTTTTCTGATAGTAATGTAACTTTCAGTTAAAAATACATCCTTGTTCATTCTCTGCCTTAGTCAGATTTGTTTTGTTCACTTGTTTTTCACTCAAATTATAGTATTTCTTCTGTTTTAAGCCAAGTGATCTGTTGGATCCTGTGATAAGTGCATCCAGTGGAAGGTGGAGAGGTATCCACCAACTTCATACAGGGCCTCTCATAAATATATTTTGTCTTTGCATTATTAAAACAAACATACTCCTTTGTCATGATTCTGAATTCTGCAAGGAATTCTAATTTTCTGTGGCTTTGTTTGAGTAAGGTAAGTATTTTAATGCCTGATCTTCAACCCACAGATCAACACTATTAGTAGTCATGGCAGAAGAGAAAAGAGTCACTGTGAGGTTTCTAATCCCTGTTACTCCATAGTGGTAGGAGTTACTCGATTGAAGGTTATGGTTGGGTTTTCAGTGGGCAGCAGATTGAAACCATTGCAGGAGCTGCAGTATTACAGTATTCATTGTAGCAAGTTGCCTTACCCAACTAGAAAAACCTTCATTCTTTACTCTTTAACATATCCTTCCTCTTATTTTACAATGCAGTAGAAACATTGTGTTATTAATTAAATTTTCTCAAATGAACTTGCGCATAAAGCCTAATTAAAACTGTGGGAGCTGCATTATACTAATGTGGTCTTGCAAACACAGCAGAATTAGGAATTGTGGGTGAGTAGCTGGTTACAGAATTGAAAGTATCTATCCTCATAGTTATTTTAAAAGAATATTTGAGGAATTTGTACACTGGATTTGGTACAGCTCTGGCTACATGACAATGGCCATGTAGTAGTGTCATTTCTAATTCTGTAGCTGCTTATACTCATTTATCCTCAGAGCTGTTATTTCTAAATTGAGAGCAATTATCTTGCTGGCTGAGAGACCTGAGAAAACAAGGAAAGAAATGGGTTCTTACATGCTATCAAATAGCAGCGTTCATCATTAATGCTCCACATGTTCTGATGTCAGGTGTTTGCACAGCTCTCTCCTGTGGCTTACACTGTGTGAACATAGCTCTAGAGGACGGTTGGAACTGCTGAGTGTGATGAAAAGGTCGTGTCTGAATTATGGCAAAAATCCAATAACCCATCCATAGTAAAGCTGAGGAATTTTTCATATGATCAGGTAAAATATGTGTTTTATCCCATTGTCACAGATGGAATGAACAAGGGAGGGAGCATGTTAAATTCAGACAGCTGCAGAATGGCCATCATGTGGCTCTGGATGTCAGCAGTATGAGTAAACAGAGGTTTAATTCAGACATATTTTCATACCCCAGACTCCTAATTCCGATTATCTTTATCAGTAAGAATGTAATTTTTCTGCTGCGGGAGTAGCTCTTATTTTTCATATTCATGAAATTACATTTAGAGTGTTATTTATACACTGTGCATATAGTAAGTAACTGGCAAGCATCGAAGCTCTATTGCTAGAGCTAAATATTTAAAACAGATTACACAGATGGGGTGTTTTTAGCTACAGTGTTACTCACTCAGAAGAAACGCTGAGAGTTAAGCCTACTAAATCATTCCTGGCAATGACAAACCTGACGAATTTTGGCGATCATAAACCCTGTGACAAAACATGTGCCATCTGCTGGCCAAGGAGGCAAGTGCTCGTTGGGCACTGCGGGCCCTGGATAAAGCGATCCAGCGTGATTCCGGCAGGAGGAGAAGCTGGGAGTTTTGCTGAGCTGCAATAGGCCTGGTCAGGAGTTTTCTCACAGCAGATTCTTCCATCCGAAAGTGCTGTTTTGTGGTAATCGAAACTTTCTGTGGGAACACGTCAATGAGAAATGGAAATGTTCCCTTCTAAAAATATCCAAACTGTCTGTTTCCAAATTTTTAGACATGGAACACTGATTTTTGTTCCAGAATGATTTTTGTAAAGTAATTACTTTTGTAAATTATATGAACGAATTGAAATGTCATCTTTGTGTTAAACAATAATGAAACCTCACGTCATCGCTGTAGCACGTGGTAAATGACCGCTCAGTCCCGTGTCTCGCTACTTGTGGTTGTGTGTGTGTGTTCTGTGAGAAGAATGCATCAAGAGTGTGACTGTCTTTTTATTCAGATCAGGGAACCTGGAAATGGAAAGAAAACTTTGCTTCTCTTATATTTGCATCTTTATGTCTTCATTGTAATTTTGCATTAATTACTTAAATTGCTACTGTATTTTAAAGAAAAACTGTTTTGAGCTTATACTCCTGTTAGTAATTCAGTATACAGAAAGAATTTCCAGTCACAGCCAAAATCATACCAATCAAATATTCAGAAGAAAAGCAGAGAACTAAAGATAACTCTCAAGGCTTTCATTTTAGTTTTTGTCAAAACAAGAAGATAGCCTTTGCATATTATGCTACAAGGAAAGGAATTAATTAAAAAGGCTGGATTTGATTAGGTGATGGATCCGGGGGTTATTATTATTGTATCTTTCTTTAAAATTGGGCTCCAGCTAATTTGTATGACTTCTGAATGATTATTTTCAGGAAGAAAGGAAGTATCATGGTTCTGATACCATCAGTCATGACAGATATCTGTCTGTCTCCATTTGTCCCTCTATAGCAGCTGGTAGGGATGTGTTAAAAAAAAGTTTAGATGCACACAACCATGCTGAATTTATACTTGCAGGCACTGTTGCTAATTTTAGATTTGCTTACTTTTTCAATACATTCTAATTAATTTCCTAATGCAATTAGAAGAAAAGGAACCAGGCATTGAAAACAGGAGGTGTGCCTACACTGTCAAGGAATGCTTAGATTCAGGCAGTATGAGTTCTGTTCTGTGATGTGTTGGGGACTCTCCTGCCACAACCAGAGAAATCCCTCTCCTGCTTTTTATTTTTGTTCTTGCCTCTCTTCCTGAGTTCTGTCTTTTATAGCTCCTTGACATTTCACCTTCACCCACTTTTCCATCCCATTCACTCTATTTCAATTTTTGCCACTAATTTGCTGTTTTCTTTTGTTGTTCTCATCCCAACTGTATCATGCCCCCCGCCTCTGTTCTTCCCACTTCTGTGTCTTCTGACCTTTCTTGGTAGCTGTCTCCTCTTTGCAGATCATCCTTTGCCTCTTATGCCAAGACCTCCTGATCCTGTTCCCATCTCTTTTGCGTTCTCTGACTCAACTTCTCCTGTCCAGTTCCTTCTCACCAGGGAGGTGATGGCTGTAGAAGCACAGCACACCAAAGGATGCATTCCCAGATGTTGAGTATAAAGTCTTGAGGCCACAGCAATCTTAGCGGCTGGGATGAGCAGAATTGCAGCTATGGTGGAGGGTACTTCCACTGTGGTTTCAAGTAATGTGGTCTTTTACAACAAAATCAGTGAAATGTTGCCATTTGTAGGACCTCACCATGTCAATAACCCTTTACTGGGTTGGATGGAGTAGCATTCAAACTGGTGAACTGATCTGGCATTAAAATATTTATTTACTTATTGCTGTTATTTTTTTCCAGCTGAATAAATTATTACATCCATACAGAGAGAAAACATCTTTTATTTTGCAAAAAACATTTGGTGCTTTTTAGCTAATGCATTGCACCAAAACCTCAACCTTTGGAAGATACCCAGAACAGAAAAATCAATCCAATCTCAAAATTATGCACAACCTAATAATGGAAGAAGGCACACAAATTTTAGGTGTCTCGAGACTTCGTAATTTTGTCATTTGATCTGTAGTATTTGTGCATCTCTGCTGAATGAAAATCTGTCAATCAATGTGCATCTCTAGGTAGTTAATATGTGTAGGGAATAATAAACCTGCTTTATTTAGGATTCTCTCAGCTGTCCCTGCTATCCAACAGAACCACTAGTGATAGTGGTGGCAATATGGATTTGTTTAAAGAAATTTAAAGGAAAAAAGGTTACTTTGTTTTATTTTGTTCTTTAAATGATCCACTCCAGTAAATTAGAGAAAAAATATTTCACATATCTAAGAGAGGCTCCCTTGTTCTATATAGTCTTCTGTTTTACCTATATTTGGTTGAGATTCTTCATGTAATCTGCAAAAATCTTTCTGCCATTGATTTAAAAATAATACAGTAAGACTTGACGCAGTGGTTCAGTTTGTGCTTAGAGAAAATTGAGACAGATGAGTTACACTGATTTACATATTTGCAAATATATGCAAATATACAGTATTGCCATATGGTCTTAGGTCCCCAGAAGTGCTGGTGACCTACTTGAGTATTTCAGTTAGCAGAGTATGAGCTTTTGCCTCTTTGTGTTTTATACATTTCAAAGGGCAGAATTCTTATTTTCTATGTAACATTTCTGAAAAGGATCCTACAATGTTTGAATTATGCTAAAGCATCTGTGAGATCAAATTCTTCCTTGTTTTCTGTAGCTGGATCGATGTTTTCTGCTGCAGAAGGCAAGAGATCCTCATTTGTGAATTCTCTGGGAAAACTAGGAGGGGCTGAAAAGCCCACAAGTTGTTTCCATGGTTTTCCAGGACATCTGGGCTGAGGAGATTCTGGGTGATCTGGCAACCCATTAAATAAAGAAGTATCAGGAAGAATTAGCGGCTCTACAGGTCTACTGGTTTCCTCCCTTGCACCCCCTGTACTAACCAGCTCCAGTGAAGTTTCAGCACTGGATGATGGGAGGGTTTCGTTTTGATTGAAACCCCTTTCACCTGACTCCTCAGATGTGGGGTTTGGATGTTTATGTTTATTCTTTTTACTGTGTTTTTTATGCCCACACCCGTGGCCACTTCTGTGCCCACAACCAATGTCATGCCTATGCCTTTTGTCGTTGTCACGATCCTTTTTAACTCCATGCCTGTGCTTATGCCTGTGTTCGTGCTTATGCTCAGGTTCACCTTCACCTTCTGGTTCCTGTCCATTGTCTTTCCTGGTTTCTGTGCTAGGGCCTTGACTTTCTCCTTCATTTTTATCAGCGTATGAAACTGTGTCTCCCTGGCTTAGCGCAGAAGTGCTCCGGAAAGGTGTGAATCCAGGAGGCCTTCTTGCAAAGAACACCTGAAAAACATTGCAACAGTAGCCACATTTGTTATGTGGAACAAAACAATTGCTTTAGATTTGGGAAATCCAGAAGCTAGCTCATTGCAGTACATTAATCATTTAGCAGATTTTTAAACTAAAATCTAAGCTAAATAATTCTCTCTTCTGTCATAAACACGCAAACGTAAACATTCTCCCAAATAATTCTGGAGTATCTTAGCAGCTGTATGAGTAAAAGAAAAATTTCTGTATCAATGAAATTTTGTCGGTGTAAGAGAGGAATTATATTACAAACAGCAAAACACATGTACTGGTTTTAATTTATGATCAATACAGTTGGATTCTAGAATTAAATGTCCCGGCACTGGTCAGAGTGTTACACTCCCACGTATAAAACCAATTTATGATGAAGGTTAACACATCTCTGAGTAGCATAAATGGCAGAATATACAGAAGATCTGTGTCATTTTGTTATATAAAATATAACTATTCAATTTTTTACTTCTGGATTTGGCATATGCATTTCAGAATACTGCCTGGAAATAACACACAGAGATAAAAGCTGATAATATCAAACATTCTGTTGTTATTGAGTCATCTCTACTCCCTCATCAGTGTTCAACTGGAAGACAAAGGCTGAATACATGGTGTACAGTCACTGTCCAACACGAGTTTCATTTCTCTCCACCAAAGTGTCTGATCATTATCTAACTGCAAATCAGAGTTGTTTGGGTTGAAGCTAAATTTGAAAATTGATATGGATAAAATACTGTAGTGAAAATAGAGAGGAGAGACATTAGTACATTACAAATGAATATGTAGTGTATATGAAGGTGCTGAGCACAGTGAAGTTATTATTTATGAGGGCAGGGTAATCTGTCTTTATTCAGTGTAACAATGGAATCTCTACAGTCCTCAGAAATATCTGATAATAAAAAATATTTGTATTCCATTGTGAGATTTTCAAAGTGACTCACATTCAGGATTAGTTCATAGTGGGGCTGAGTAGGAAGAAATTGGAAGAATCTTACCGCTTGCTGCACTTCAGTGCAGTTCACCTGGGGGTAGATTTTATCCTGCCATGGGATCACGTGAATTTGTGCATCGCATGACAATGATGCCTGTTAACAAAACAAAACCCAGCACATTAAGGCACCAAAACTTCAGACACGAAGGAAGAGACTTGGGCCTGAAAAAGAAACTTTTTATAAAATAATACTTTAAAATTCTTGGAACTTTAATCAAATATTTATGAAATCTATCTTAGCGATGAATACTTCTGTATTAGGACACATCATGGGTTAGCTTTTCAAGGTTATAGTATGCCTGTGTGAACACTTTAATTCAACTTTGGATTTCAGATTGGATCTTGAAAATTGGATTTTTCATCTCTATCACGTTTGAAGCACCAACTACATAATCTTCATGATAGTCCTAAGAAATATTTTTTGTTTATGGCATTTTTCCTACTAAAAATTTGGAAATTGAAATAAAGCCTTATTTTTTCTTTTAGTGTCTGCTGCACTAACAAATGTTAAAATCTTACAGGTAAGCACTGTTCACATGGTGGAAAAAGAGATGGGAGATAAAAGCCCTCTCCCCAAACCACTCCCTTGCCAATGGTTTCTGGCCCTATGAGCATTCCTTTCCAGAGTCCAGAACACATTTTCCCACTATCAACAGCATGACACACACTCCAGAAATGTCATTCCTTTGCACAAAAGTAACAATCCAGTGTCATGTTTTCCTTTGCTGCAAGTCCACAGAGTCAGGAGTATTGCAGCAATTTCATTTGGCAGCAGCCTTCTCCTCTCTTTTCTTAGATTGATTATTATCAAAAGGAAATTCCTTTGGTTTTGCAGTAAGCACTGATCCTGCAGCTGCTGTTTAAGTTTCAGCGTTTCTTAACTTGGGTTACAAACAGTGAAAGCTGCCCTTCTTCTTGGAACAAAAGTTTACTGAAAGAGGTAACACAACACAGGATGTGATTTTACTTAACCATTTACAGTTTCTGATGCAAATTAGTTTGTCTATTACAAACATTACAGTTGGCAAGATTATCATTACTTACACTGTTTGATGTGGCTGTACAGTCTTCATTAAGTTTTTCAAACTCACTCTTAGAGCAGTTTGTTTTCCAGAGTGTAAATTTTACGCGGTACTTTTTTCCTGCAACCACCTGAAAAATTAGCAAGAAGGCTTTCTGTGCTAAAGGCATTTTATTGAAAAGGTTTCACAAGAAAGATGATTTTCTACAAGCTTATACTACTTGTGTTCTACAAGTCCTAACCACTGGGCCAACATATGTGAAGAACAATATTAAAATATTTGGCAGTAAACTTATCTGCTTCTAATCAAGTAACTTATTTACTCCAGTTCCTATTCTCAAAAACTCTAGCATTGAAGCTGAAGGAAACAGAAAAAGTCAGAATAATATCAGGCCCACAATTATTAAATGTCTGTAGTAATTTCATTAGTAACAGATGAAATAATTCGTGATAGCACTGTAGAGAGCCAAATGTGATGCCAGAAAAGTGGAATGTGAGTAAAACAAAGTGTGTGATGAACAGGCTCAGTTGAAAATGAACCTATTTGCCAAATGCATTAAAGAGAGAAACTGCATGGGTTCAAGAATGTGCCTGCTATGAGTTCTCTTCGCATTTTTCACAGAGCTTGAAACAATATATCTTCCTTCAGGGACATCAAGCAAGACATGAAACTCTATTTCCCTGAAATCTATTTTAGAGGTGTATGGATGCTAATATCAGTCATGATAGAGAAAGTCAGAAGGAAGAAAAAAGTTTGAAAGAAGAAAAGGCACAGATATTATCAGTAAGATAATATGAGCTATTTGGAAAAATTCTGGTGTGCTTTTAGTGCCTTCTCCAGTGACACCTCATGCTCAGGAGTAGCTATGACCACATATTTTCTGAACTACTCCACTGTCAAATTTTCAATTTTATCCTAAACTTCTGTTTTGATGTGTTGCAAAAGTAATCAAGGCTTATGCAAATGCTGACCAATATTATCCTCCTGATTCCTTGTCCTTTATCTGTATGTATTAAGTTATGCACAGATGTCCTTTTCTGAATATAGCTAGAGTATTATTAGCAGCACAATCAGTATATCAAATAACAGATTTCTAAGGGAAATTAAGACGCCTCATTTCTTGGACCATACAACTGTAGGGTGGACACTGCCTGAAGTAACACAGAGAGTCTTGGTGTGGTGGATCAAGGGAGTAGGCCTTCTAATAAAACTTTTATACTTTAAAAGTCAGAGGTATGTTATGAAGGTAAAAGGTAGGGTAGATACACAGAAATTAAATGCCCTGAGCCAACCTTCTTCACATCCTTTTAAAATCATTTTTTAAAAGAAAAAAATAAAATTTAAGAGATGGGAAATTTCTGAATCATTTTTGAATGCAAGCCAATATGGATTAGATTTTACAGGAAAAAATGCATGGATGTTTCAGTTACCACATGTATTAGCACTTATTTCAAATCTAAATACAAACTTTAGGTAACATTCAGCTCAGGCCAATAATAATGTCATGTGTGTTCCTCAGTACTGTGATATATACTGACCTGAACTGTCGCTGATTCTATTTCTCCACCTTTATAGTAGAAATCATCATTGCTCTCCGAATTGTATTTCTCCATAGAAACCTTCAGTAGTTCCTTCAGTTCTGGACTATCATTTGGGATAGTCCTTGGACAACCTGGGCAAATGGCAGCAACTACCGTTTCTTTAACTGGAAGAGAACAACAGGTTTCAGATCTAAGAAACAAAAGATTCAATGTAGGTAAAGGCTAGAGGAAACAGTTATAAAGCCCTGCTTTCTGGAACTCTTCATATTTGGGTCTATGAAATGAAAACAAAATATATTTGAGTTTTATATGATCAGCAGTATTATATCTTGGTTATCTAAAAGAACATCAGCACCTGCTGTCACATGGGACACTTAACAACAGTTTTCTCGTAGAAACAAGAATTGCGTGTACTACTTGTAGGTAGCCAGAAGATCTGGAGAGGGAACAGCTGCATGTGTGGAAAGACCTGATTTGGATGAAACAAGAGGTGCATGAAACTGGCAGTGAATTTGTGTGTTGAAGAAAACCTAGTCTGAATGGGTGAGAATGCAGCACTTACTACATGGAACAGTATCTATGTCCAGATAGGCTGGAGGAAAATGTAACAATGCCTAACAATAAGACACTGAAAACTGTGGAACTTTCAAAACTGATAGTGCCTAAGACATACCTGGAAGCTTGCAGTTGCTGGCAGTATCCACGATCTCTGCCTGAAGATTCTGAAATGCTTTGGCCTCACATTTAGCTACACGCTGGAGTCAAGAAATGCAAAACAGCTCCTTGTTATTTAGAAATAATGAACAAGCTCACATCATAATAACCTTCCTGCTAACAGAATAAGTCAAGCATGCTTCTAATCCTTCCTTCCTTCCTTCCTTCCTTCCTTCCTTCCTTCCTTCCTTCCTTCCTTCCTCCCTTCCTCCCCGCCTCCCTCCCTTCCTCCTTTTCCTCCCTCCCTCCCTTCCTCCCTTCCTTCCTCCCTTCCTCCCTCATCTGACAGACAGTCTGCAGAGGCAATAAATAAGCAGAGTTCAAAAGGACCACTCAGAGAAAATAACACCCTAAAAGAGAAGCCAAATGAACTATTTGTATGTGTTCATTACAGAAAAAATAAGGATGTCTACAAGCCAGAATAATATTTTATGGAGAGCTCCATGGAATTTCTGCCTCAAACTGTAAAGATCGAAAAGAAAATTACACAATTATCAAATCAAACATTAGTGATTTTCTTGTATTTTCTCAGGTCTTCTAAAGGAACTGTGGTAGATAACTTGCTTAAAGCTGTGTTGATATCTTAAAGCTGGGAAAAAGCAGATATTGGTCCTGGGTTTTTTTTAAAGATTATAGAGTCTAAAACCAATTCCACCATTCCAGTGATTAAAAATGGTAATAAGAAAAGAACTAGGGGCAATGAATACATCCAGGAGAGACTGAGGTTTTGTGGTAATCAGAAGTCATATTTTGCAGATTTGTCAAAGTTCTACAAAAGCATCAACAAAGGTGGGTAAAGAGACCTCTTGATAAACAGAGATTTTAAGGAAGGTTTTGGTGAAATCCTTTATTAAAGACTAAAGAAACCCAATTAACTGTAGAATAAGAAGGAAGACTTAAAATTCAGGGTCAAGATCTTAGGGCTATGACAGTTACTTGAAAATGTAATCACTTAAAATCTACTTAGTAGTATTTTAGAAAAACTAATTAAGAATAATGTCAAGGCTTATTATCCAGGTTAAAGGGACTGACATAATGTCCCAGTATAGCTCAGTGGTTCATACGTGTGTTGAATAGAGGGTGTAATTCTGGCCCTCCCATTTAAAAATTAGTAGTACTAATAGAGCTAAATGTATGAGAAAGCTTCCTTGGAATTTGGTAATTCCAAGGTATGGAATATTCTTGGAATATGGTATCCTAATAATATCTGTCAATGATCTGTTAGCAAGTTCAGGGGATAAGTGCTTATGGTCTAATTCCAGAAGCCCTGTGTGACCAAAGCAGTATGTGAGTGAGGCAGTGCTGCTGCAGTAGGTGAGGTGACAGAAATCATCACCTCTAGGTGACAGCTGGGGAAACTCACACACAAGCAGGTTAAGTAACTTGCTTGAGATTTAAGGGCACATAGGTAATTGGAGGGATTTGCTTCAGCTTGTCTGACTCTCACCCTTCTGTTATTTACCAACATTGTCATTCTTTCCTTTTTTGATCAATACTTCTGAAACATCTTGAGATGTACAAGGAGTAGGTTTTGACCAGGAGAGGCTCTTGAATGTAACACTCAATGGTGCATTTCCTCAACTGCTAAAACAGATGCCAGTCTGTCTCCTCCCATTTACCAGCACTGTCCATAGTGACTCTGCATTCCTGCCCTCTGCCTTGTGTTTGCAAAATTGTTTTTCTGATCCCCTCATGAGCTGGTTCAGGGAGGTCAGTTGGGAGAGGAAACCTCTATTTTTGGTGCAGCTGCTTCAGTTCCAGGTCAGTGAAGCCAAGGGTGTACCTGGGTTTGCAGCACTGTTTAGCTGGATTATGTATATTTGTTAATAAATTTCTTTTGAAGCTATTATTTGGACTGTGGTAAAGGTTAAGTAATAATTCAGCTACTGATTTTTCTGAGAAAACATGTCTTAGGCTGGAAATTGTGCTAATTTTAGTTATCACGTTTTGGGTTGTACATGAGTAACTTCTTGAATATCTGGATGGAAACTTCTCAAGGGATTTATTGTTTGGGTAAGACTGGTTAGATTCTGTAGTGTGATCTGTCAACCTTTCAGTAGTGCTCTTAGTCTCTGATTCAGAAGACATGGATGTCCTCATTGCATAAACAGATAGTTATGTATAAGACTGGATTTAAAGTTTGTTCATGAAATGAAGCAAGAGTATAAATGTTTTCTTGACTCAGATCTCAATGATTATTTGTTGATATGATATTTTCTTGATAAAGAGATTTTGAAGATTACTTACACCTCTAGAAGTGAATTTGCATTCTGGAGTTAAATCTTGAAAGTGGTCTTTGGAGCAATTAGTCTCCTCAATTTCATATGTGATTATATAATTCCACCCAGCTACCACCTGGAAGAGATATTTAGGTTATACATTATGTAAAACAATACAAACTTGAAAGTTAAACTATTAAATGAGATTAACAAAGGAAGAAAAACTACTCGTCTAGTGCCTTCTATCTATCAAATCACTTTGCACTCATTAAGGCACAGAGTGTTCATGGGCAGCAAAAAAAAATCTTGTCCTTACAAAATGTAAACTAAGTCCTGCTTTTGTTAGGAATGCACTTTGTATTTGGTGTCCATTTCTGGCAAGCCTGCAGCCTCACACTGCTGGGTTTCTTGCACTTTCCTCCAAAGACCTGTTACTTATTACTCCCTGTGACAGGAAGCTGGTCTAGATAGATGACTCCAGTAACACAGCCTGGCAAGTGCTGCATTCCTGAGCATGGGACACAGTAAAACAGTATCTGAATAATGTAACTTTATACTGGCATCATTTTCTGTTGAGTGTTCTGCATTTATCATCTACCCACAATTGTGTCTATCCTGGGCTTTACCTTCCCACACACAATGTTTTGGTGTCCAGGTTCATAACCATTTTTGAAATTTTCTCTCCAGGAAGCTCTTCCATTTTCCTAACAGTGGCTACTTCTCACTCATGAAACCTCTCCAAATCATAGTCTTGGGCCAGGTGACAATGGATTAAAAAGAAAAAAACAATCAATTTAAGAACTTTTTATCCCAGATCAATTGAAGTGGAGATCTCTGACTTTTCTCTGTTTGCCAGAGGTGACATGATGGTTCTCTTTCCAGCTGCTGGATTGCAGTCTGTCTGCATCATTTTGTCATGTGGCTCAAATGTTGTGCAAGTTTGTCTTTCAGCAAAGAAGATTGCTGCCATCAGTAAATATAAAGGGAACAGTGTGGTTTAAATCATGAGTCAAACTGACATGAGACCAGAAGTTGCCTTTTGGCTAAGTAAATACATACAGGTTCAAAGAGAAGGGTCTCTGTTTGCTGTTGGGTTGTACACTAGTTAAAAACCAAATAAGAAACTTTACTTTCTAGCAGTGTCACACCAATGCGTAGGAGAGCCTTTCACAGGAAAGGAATTCTTACATGGAATACCAGATGATACAGAATTTCTGCAACCTGAGGAGTAATTTCTTTCAAAACAGATATTCCTGTGAGCTGAAATCTTGCAGCAAGTGGCATGTTGGGTTTTGGGTTCTCTTACCCATTTTTCCTCTGCAGGGTTTACCTGTTCTATAGCACATGGCAGCTGCTGACATATGGGTCTTATTGCCTGCAAAAACAGAGATGCCTGCTGCTGTTTGAGAGGCTGGGCAGTGTGTGAGACATCTGTGCAGGCTGGCAGCTTTGGCTCAGCCCCTAGGAGGGATCTGCTCCTGCTGGAGCTCTTCAGGCCAAGGCCAAAGGAAGTACCCAGGAGGATCTGAGATGATACTGGAGGCATGTACCAGCACAGAATGCAAAGAAACTGGTGCTAAACACTGCTTAGAAGCAACTGCAGATAAAGAAAAAAGTGTGTATACTATTAGGTGAGAGCTCTGAAAATCCAGTAGGTAACTGTAAATGATTCCTTATAAATGAAGATAATTATTTATTGAGTCTACCCTGTATATGCATTTTGTATGCTTTATTATTAAATATAAGCCCCTTTAATATCAGAAACATACACAAAGTACCTGATTTGGGTTGGATTATTATGGTAAAATTTAGAGAAAAATCATTCACAAACCTGTCTCTTAGCTTCTTTTATTTCCACAAGCTTAAAAAGGGCAAGTTCATCACCGTGCTTGTTAAACTTTTGAATGGCTTTTTTCAGAATTTCTGACACTTCGGAACCATCACTTGATATATGATGAAAGCATCCAAGACATGGAGCCTCAGTAAGTTTTATCTTTGACACATCTGGAAAAGAAACAAACCAAAAAACATAGGGCTTCATGCAAAACAGCCTTAGGTTTTCATTTTGCCTATCTGGGAGTGAGTAAGAACCTTTCCTGCTTTTAACTGGCATGATAAGCAAACCCTATATTCCAGTTTCAAGGCCTACAAAGACATTTTTATATATAGGAACATGCTCTGGTTGTGGTGACAGGGGCCATCCATGACCTTGGGGTCCAGGCATGGGTTTGGCAGTGAACCCCATTCCAGCAGTTATTGAATTTCAGAAAAACCTTGCATGTAGTTTTGACACCATTAAGGAAGGTACATTACTCATTCAGCCAGGGAAGAGCCAGTGGAAGCTACAACTAAGGAGATGATTTTCAGATTCTTCGAAGTTCACCCACAGTGTGCAGCTGCTTGCTGTCCTCACCACGTTTCAGGATGGGGACTTCAGCAGAAGTGTTTGGGCTCACCCGTGTGAGCTGCTGTGACTCTGAGTGCCCCAGGGACTGTAGTTGGGCTGTTCTGCTGTCCCTGCCAGTCATTGTGGCTGCCAGTTACCACTTGGTGCAACCTTCAGGCTTAACCACTGGATTGGCTGTGAATAGACAAGCTTGACAGGGATGCTCAAATTCCTGTTTCCTACTAATAATCCTATTAACTCTCTTTTCTTTCTAGTAATCATGGATTGGATTTTCATAAATTAATTTTATAGTTCAGTACATAAATTAATTTCACGAGTCAGTGAGCTTGAGAATGGAAGTGGGACAATATGTGGTCTCTGTGGAACTGAAGTAAAATTTGTGTGCCTGATCTTCAGCTGGCATAAACTGTCTTAAATGGAGTTATGCCAGTTTGCACCAGCCAGGAAACCAGTCCAGGGTCAATTAGATCAAAGTGTTCCACCAAAGAGGCTAAAAAGTGTGGTACCAATACAGTGGGGAAATCCCTCTCCTGTTAGGTGTGACCAAAGTCTGGCCCTTCATATTTCTAGTATGTCTAGTTTTGACTAAGTAGTGACAAATAGATACCTTACAGAAGAGAGTGACCATGTTTTCAGTAAGTAGTCACAGAGGAGACAATGAACCAACAGCACAGTCACGTCTAGAGCAACTATGGTCTCAGCACTTTCATAAGGTCTATGCTGAACAAACGTGCATTCTTTTTTCAAAGCTGCTATAACTTGGTAAGAAGAGATGAGTTCTTTAGGCTGAATACCTGATTCGTTT
This sequence comes from Brachypodius melanocephalos, assembly GCA_013398615.1. Lineage (NCBI taxonomy): Eukaryota > Metazoa > Chordata > Aves > Passeriformes > Pycnonotidae > Brachypodius > Brachypodius melanocephalos. The sequence continues at coordinate 7,904,261 of VZSR01000247.1, forward strand.
AATTTATAGATGGGGGATTTTTTGCTTTCTAAGCAAAGATTCAAATGCAAATTTCCCTTGTGTTCTCTGTGGGATTCACACAACTTTTGCTGGCAACTAGGTGTCACCATTGCCCTACAAATGCAGCATTTGTTCAGTCCAGAACATGGAGTGTGTGTACTGCAGTTCCTAGAAGGACACTGGCTGTAGGTAAAGCCATTTCAGCTTTAAACAAGATAGCTAGGAACAAAAAACAAATACCAGCTGCCAAACATCTCAGAAATTGGGGTGAATATTTCTGTAGTTAATAGTTAGATGGATATATTAAAGCGAGCTTGAGTATGTCTTTCAGAACACCAGGTATAGAGGTCTCAGTTGGAAAGCTTTAAAACAATGTGATCACTTTTTAATAAGGGAAATTCCTATGTGAATGTAATAGTCATATATGAATGTATTATAGGTGGAAAATGTGGTACTGCTTATTGTTAAGGTCTAAAAGATCAGTCTCTTATATGATTACATCACTGCCAGATTTTTATTTTGTAAGTGATTTTTTTCCCCTTTTCTTGTTCAGGGTAAATATTTGTTCTGGTAAACTTTAACAGAAATAATTCAGTCATTTTTAGATTGGAGAAAGTTAAGGTGGAATTTTGTCATACAATGTTTTTTCTAATAATTCTAGGGATAATTTTGTACTTAAATAAGTAAGGACAGAAAGTTGAATTGTGACAAGTTGTATCTAGTCTCTTATGCTTTTGGTCTTAAGCAAACTAAATTTTAACTTGGCATAATTCTAGTGCTTGAAGAAACTTACTACACACACGTGCTGGTTTTTATTACCCTGGGGAGAAACTGCCTGTGATTCACTGACTTAGTCTTTTTGTGTATAACAATGAAGTGAAATTTTATCTTTAACATGTAATCACTTACAAAAAATTATTTATAAATGTCTGAGTAGAATGATAAGGAGTTTTTATGTTTAAAATTACCTGAAAGTCTCAGTATTATATTCATTCCATTCTTATTTGTCAATGTATTTGTTGAATTCTGTCCTAAATAGTTACGTACCTGAGAAAATTTTGCACTCTTGTGAAACATTAGTTGTTTTATCAGCATCATTCATATGAACTCGAGCTGTGCATTCTCCTGTTTTCTGCAAAAACATATGGCAACAATTGTTCTTTTTGCTAAAGAAAAACACAGTGCTTTAGCTATTGGACACAGCTGACAGTTGCAGACTGATTCTGGGGAAGAGGTTCATGTGTATATTGGTAGTAATGTCTAACTTGCAGTTTCGTTACTGAAAAAGGATCAGTTTTGTTGATGGTGAGGAAAGTAGGGGACAAATTGAGCAGATAACTTGAAGGATTGCTTTGTGTTTGTATGATGTGTACTGATTAACTAAAGGCTTTACAGTCAGAACAATGGAAATAAACACATGCCCACGAATAAAGACTGCATAAACTATGTATTTATCCATTTTCCTCTCTACTAGTACAAGTTATGCAGCAATGACCATGGCGTTTCACATAGATTCAAGTTATATTGCCACCATCATCCCTTCCTGTGCACTGTGTGAAAGAGCAGTGCCATCCCCTGTGCAGTGTCCTTGCAGTGTGTGCCCCCATTGTACCTCCCCTGAGTGCTCTGTGGTAGTATAAACCAGACATGCTTGGTACTGCTGAAAGGCCTCTGCCAAAATTTCTGTGGCAGAGAAATTTCATAGTGGCTTCCATGTCAGTATTTGGTTGTGCAGGTTTCCAATATACATAATTAATACCTGGTTTTACAATCCTTACACACTCACAGTGCACAAATCTTATGTTGGGTTTATTGTGAACCTTCATATTGAAGCACTGAAATGTTCCTTTCTGCATATATTCAGGACTGAAACGAAAAACTTAGGATTATGATGGTTAACTTTGAGGTGGAAACATTTCTGTACTGTAGTCATATAAGCTCTCAAAAGCAATGCGGTAAAAAAGTTAATTCTTCTACTGTATTTTTCCCCAGGCAATTGCAGTCCTAGTCATTATGCTGATGTTTCTGCACAGAGAACTTGTAAAGAGAACAGATACTTACTGCGTCTGCAGATACTTTGTAATGACACTGTTGCCAGTGTTTGTTTTCCTCAGCTACACAAGTGCTTTCAAGTATTCTGTATTTCACATAAAACTGTGGGTCAGGACCTGCCTGGATTAAAACAATATACATGTCATCATTTGCATGGTAATAAATCAAGCAAAAAGATAAGAGTTTCAAAAAAGTAAATACTTTTCTTTGGTTACCTTGAATTTTATAGTGTGGTTTCCCATTAGCTGCTGGTCTCTCAGATCTTTGTAGTTCAAATATTAACGTACCTAATTATATTACTTAGCCCTTACCTACAATTACAATATGTTGATAATAGAGACAATATGCTCAACTATCTTCATTTTAACTTGTAGTACCAATGGGTTTAGAACCAAAAAGAAGTGGTCAAGTTTTAGGCCGTTATTCAAATGTACTCCAAAAAAGCCATTTTGGGTAGCTGTTTGGATAGTTAGCACAATTACCAGCTTGGACTGTGCTCCTGACTCCCTCACTCTCACTCTTAGCCTCCTCCCAGATCTGTCCACTTTCCTTTTGTACAGCTCCCCTGGCAGCCCTGAAACAGCAGCCAGCAGCCCTCAAGCAGCCTGGCAGCTCCCAAACAGCCTCTGCTCCTTGGTACCAGGGAGCTTCAGCTGCCCAGCCTGCACAGGAGGGGCTGAGCAGGGATCTGCTCTGGAGACGGCCTTGGGCAGTGCCTGCGGTTTTCTACGGCATTGAAGGCTGGGCTGCAGGGCAGGACAGCCTCGGGAATCCCATAAGATGAAATAAAAAGCATTAAGCAAAGTTTGGCCCAGCCAGTGTAAAGTAATTCAGAAGTTGGTAAATCAATAACAGGCATTTTCTCCTTGCCATAAACCAAGTAGTGGACCTGTGCCTACAGGTGACAGTGACAACACTGTAAGGTTTGTGGTTCATCCTTTAAAGAAGATTCAATGTCAGAAGTTGCTAACCTTTTACAGCCACTAAAAATGCTCTGCCAGTGTGACTTTTCAAAGACAAACAGGCAGCTGCTGTAGTTTAGCGCTGATTATTCTAAAATAGCCAGTTATTGTTCTCTGCCTCTGCTGGGAGGATTGAATGATAATTCTTGCTTTAGTGCTACTAAAAAAGTGAGGCTGAGCTGATGTGGTTAGCATATACTGGATTTACATAGATCTAGACACAGAATTATATTCTGCCTTCTCTCAATTCCTGTTGTGTGTTGCTACAGGTATGAAAAAGTGTAGAGGTACCTCATAAAGTGGTTGTAAAGAAGGATAAAAGGGGCTCTAAAAAGATAATAGACTTTATCCTCAGCAGGTAGAAATTGACTTTTATGGAATTACATCAGATTATACTATTTAGGACTTAAAAAGAGCCAAATTCTGTTCTCTGTTACAGTGTTCTAAATCTGCAATAAATCAGCTCAGTAAGTAAACAAAGTAAGAAAAGACATTGTTTCTGTATTATTTGCTATTAGTTTATTTCATTATTATTATGAACATCTATGCCTTTAACTGGGGCAGGTTTAGTCTTTCACTAGTCAGCTTTTATGTTTTATTACCCTATCAATAATGAATGCACATGAATATGTAATAACTAGCTATTTAATTAATGCATCCAACATTGTGAGACTAGCAAGGAGTAAAATCTATACTCTTTTTAGAAAAAAAATCTCAAATATGAGGAAATTTCAATTGCAGATTCCTTTTCTCTGTTTTTACTTAACATCATAATCAGATCAATGATTCAAAGTAATGATTTATTTCCAATTCATATGTTTTAGTAAAAGGAAAGATGGATATCTAGAGAAGGAAAGATGAATAATAATTGCAAAAATATGTATTCTTAAAAATAGAACATTGTTTAAGATAAAATTCTGAAACTCCTATCTCTCCTTTGGGAACACCAGCAAAAGGAAGGTTGTTGATACTACAGCTATGATATAGAGAGATTTGCATTTGGCTGTTGTTAAGGATGTATGCAGTAGAGTGAGAACAGTGAGACTATTCATTTACTTTATATTAATTATATAAAGGGTTTTCTGATCTTACTCTTTGTCTCCACATGCTAAAATCTCCCCAGTGTGTAAACAGGAACATGAGAGGGCAGGTGCCAGGAGATGTGGGTAGTTTACTGTAAGTGTTTAGCAATGCATGGCTCCTTTCCGAGGTCAGTTTCTGTCTGGGTAAAAGTGTCTTGTGATTTTGGAGTGCAAAATAGTCTCTCTAACACTGGATTTCTTGTGGTTTACATCTGAAAATCCAATCCAGTAGAAAAAAATGCTAATGCTATTTTCAAGTAAAATAATGCTTGTCATTATTATGGTAATACCATCTTTGTATGCCTCTCAGAGGTAAATACCCTTTTGTTAGATTAAGGCTATGTAGAAGGACTCCAGGCAAAGGATCATGTTGCATTCTTCTTTCTTCTGTAATTTTAGCTGTCACCCTATTTGACTAAAATATCACCTAGTGTTTCTAGATAAATCTGTAACTTAGGACTGGTGTCAATCAAATAATATTCACAAACAATTCAGAATATTGCCAAACGTTACCGTGTGATTCTTTTTTATGTGCAGCACCAGCTCTTTCCGAGTCAAGATTATATTCATATTTTTTAATAAGTGTGGTTTTGCTGCTGGTCTGAAAACCTTACAGATGATGGAAAGGGGTAGAATTCCCAATAAAGAAAAAAGAGAACAGGGTGGAATAGTAAGACAAGTTGTGTTGGTGGTAGAAATTTTCTATTCTTTAGTCTTTACATTAGTAAGCAATTCACCAGCACACAGAGTTCTGCTGATAAAAACATAATGCACATCCTTGCTTGTCGTGGGAACAAGTATCTTACTGTGCAAGTCACTTTAATTTTTTAAAAACATTTCTGGAAGACACTGTGCTGTCATGCTTGCCCCCTTATAAACGAGATGGAGATAAGCTGATTCAGAGTGCATAAACAATTCCAACTTTTTTTTTTTTTTTTTTGCAAAGTCTACTTACAGTTCTCTTGGCTTCCATCACCACGTATAGAGCAAATTGGTTACCAGTTGCTGTGTCTTCATTGTATTTCTTCAGTGCTGTGTCAACAGCTTTAAAGACATCAGGGTCATCACAGTCCGAAAACGCAAGAGGAACGGCGCTGCTAGAGAAAAAACTACAGCAGAGTGCTAGTACAATGAAGGCCTTCATAATTGGATGAAAAAGGCCCCCTGAATTAGAAGGCTCTTTAAAAGCCAAATGGAAAAGGAATGCCTGACAGGATTTTAGTCACCCCTTCTGTTTTTCAGGAGCAATAGCTAAGTAAACAGATTGAGTGGGTTGCTGGGGTTGGTTGGTTCTCATAGTACCTTGTTTATACTGCAAATAAACTTCTGAGTTTGTCTAAATAAACTTTGTTTCTTCACCAGAATGACACTAAGGTTATCCACCTGCCATCAAGATAACAGGATAAATGGCTGCAGCTGGGGACCAGTTTAGGCAAAACAAAACAAAACAAAACCAAACAGAAAGAAGTGTATGTAGCTTTCTGACTTCATAACACCTAAACTGCTACTGAGAATTAATTTTACAAGGCTTAAAAAAAACACCCAAGAAGGTCACAGTGGCAATGAAGTTTTGGACAACAACCTTGTAAATTTTATAGATCTGTTTAGTGTTCGGGCTGCAACAGTTCTGAGAACTATAGTACTCAGAACATGTTTGAAAAGTCTTTGGACAGATGCACGTGGTTGAATGCCACGTAACCCTTCAATAACACTTGATAAACCTTGTCCCTCATGGTCCTATTGGAAAGTCCATCTCTGCTGCCACGTGGAGACTGCCTAGACTATGGATTAGTCCTAGTGCTTTGTAATCGTTAAAGATATGTGACACCCAAGAACAAAGGATTAAACACTGTCATCTAAATCTGGCTAAACCGGGATTAGAGCTGACAGAACAACTGCTGCTTGTCTCCCGTGTTTGGCACAAAATACCTTTGCTTTGGATCTGTGAACACCTTGGGATTGCCTCGGCTCCTGTGTTCCAGCTGTGTCTTGCTGCCTTGGGTTTGTGTGGCAAAGTTTTGATAGCAGGGGATTACAGGGGTGGCTTCTGTGAGAAGCTGCTGGAAGCTTCTCCTTTGTCTGACAGAACCAATGCCAGTCAGCTCCAAGATGGATCCAGTTCCTGCCAAGACTGAGTCCATCAGTGCTAGTGGTAGTGCATCTGGGATAGCATAGAGGAGAATGGGGGAAAAAAAAAGGGAACTGGGAAAGAACAGGAAAGAGAAGAGTGAGAATATGAGAGAAAAATGGCTATGCAAACCCCATGGCCCAGGAAGAAGATGTGGGAGAAGCTGCTGTGGGTGCAGAGCAGAGATTTTCGTGGAGCCTATGGAGCAGGCCATGGTGAGGCAGCTGTGCCCCTACAGCCCCTGAAGGTCAGTGGTGGAGCAGGGATTTACCTGCAGCTCATGGAGGACCCAGGCCAGAGCAGGTGGATGCCCAGTGGAGGCTATGACCCTGTGGAAGCCTGTGCTGGAGCAGGTTTGCTGGCAGGACTTGTGAGGCCACCCATGGTGGAGAAGTTTGTTCCTAAAGGATGGCACATCATGGGAAGGACCTACACTGGAGCAGTTCATGAAGGACTGCCTCCAATGGGAGGGATCCCTGGCTGGAGCAAGGGAAAGAGTGTAAGGAGTCCTTATCCTGAGGAAAAGGCAGGGGCAGAAGTAACATGTGATGAGCTGACTGCACCTCCCATTCCCATCCCCCTGCACCAACTAGGGGAGAAGGTAGAGAAAATCAGGAGTAAATTTATGCCTGAGAAGAAGAGAGGAGTGGGAAGAAGCTATTTTAAAATTTTGACTTTATTTCTTGTTCTCTTACTCTGGTTTGATTTGTAATAAACCAACTGTCCCAAGTCCAGTCAGTTTCACCTGTGACAGTATTTGGTGAGTGATCTCTCTGTCCTTACCTTCATCCATGAGCCTTCTGATATATTTTCTTGCCCCTGTCTGGCTGAGGAGGGCAATGACAGAGCAGCTTCAGTGAGTATCTGGCACCCAGTCAGAGCCAACTCACCAGATTTGCTACAAGTTTTGATTAAAGAAAATGTACTTTAGAGACTGTGGATAAACTACACCAGAAATAAGTTTGTTCATACATGATAACAGACTTTTAAAAATTAGTCAATCTTCATTCAGTCACACTGAGCCCTCATTTTGTTTCTTTTTCTTCAATGTGGCCCTTGCACTGTGTTTCACTTTATGCCATTAAAAAGCTGTTTGGATGATCAAATTACTAACTTTTTTGAGATTAATCCCATATTCTTGCTTATGACATAGCTGTTCTGAACCAGCTTGTTGGTCCCTGGACAGTCTGAATGGACTCGACCTTGATGGGGGCTGGAGTATAAAGAGGCACCACTATTCTTTCTTCCCACTCCTCCCCACTCAGTTTCCAGTGAGAAAGGTTCAGCAATAAAGAAAACATTTACATGGAAGAGTTATTACATGCATCTGCTTTTCTCTTCCCCTGAGAGCAATTATGTACTATTTGAGAAGGGCTGTCCTTGACTGCAATATATCTATGTATCACCACCAGCAGCTGTAGGGATGGAAGCACCTGTGCAGGCCACCCTGCAGTGAGACAGCAAGTCATTAACTGTTCTCAGACTTCTTCTAGATAACAGTGCTAACCCAAACATCATTAGTCAATTTATGCTAGAGTTTGCTTTGTGGATGTTTAATGCTTAATAGTTTAATATAATTTCTAGTTCAATATCTAATAGCTAATTACGTGTTGTAAAAAAAAACAAAAACAACAACGACAACAAACCGAAACAGGCAACTGTGTCAAGAAAAAAAAGCTTGCATGTTTTTATTCTCTTTAAATCTGTATAAAGCAAGATGAAGTGTCATAGATTACTCTTTATGGAAAGCAGTCAAATTTCTTCTAGGTCAGATTCTTTTGAGAAATACATTATAGTTATGGATGATGAAAAAATTAAAGATTTTAGATGGTAATTTGCACTATTAAGGAATTTTTCTTTTTGTTAGAACTGAAGGAGTATTGTTTTCTGGGGAGATTTTTACCCATTCACATTATCTGAGGCACTCAGAATTTTGAGCCTCTCAGTTACAGTGGAGCTTGAGATACGCAGGATGAAGAAACAGGTTGAAATACTTAACGATTCTTTTCACTGATTCTCCTTCCTAGAAATGGAATGCTCTTCCCACTTCTCCGTGTGCTGTTTTCATTAACTGTAGGACTGCGATTGCCCCTGAAATTATCAAGCCAGGAACATCTTTTTCTGAGGTCATTTAGGAGAATTTTCTTTTACAAAGCTATGAGGAAATAAAGGCAGAATTTTTGGAAGGTCAAGTTTGGGTTTTCCAGGGCATGATTTTGATTGTGCAAGGTTATCTGGAAAGCCTGGAGCTTCTGCCATCTCCTTTAGTTTTGAGGCACTGCTGGAAAAGTGAAGGCTGCATTGGGATAGTTCAAGAAAGTTTGCAGTAGGAGGTGTGAGAGAATCTTGCTGATTTAGAACTGGGATGCGATAGAGAGCTCCTGTTACATGGCATGGAAAATGCTTTCCTGATATGCTTGTCTTGTTATGATGATGTCTGTGAGAGTGATGGAAGTGATGAGGAGGGTGTCCTGGAGGAGGCGGACAGGGTGGTCTGCGGTGGCGAGGAGGGTGGTGATCTGGTCCATGGTGGTGAGGAGGGTGGTCATGATCTGGTCTGTCTTGTTGAGGAGGATGGTCATGATCTGGTCCATGGTGGTGAGGAGGATGGTCATGATCTGGTCCATGGTGGTGGGGAGGAGGACAGGGCGGTCCGTGGTGGTGAGGATGGTCATGATCTGGTCCATGGTGGTGGGGAGGAGGACAGGGTGGTCCGTGGCGGTGAGGAGGATGGTCATGATCTGGTCCATGGTGGTGGGGAGGAGGACAGGGTGGTCCATGGTGGTGAGGAGGATGGTCATGATCTGCTCCATGAGGAGGGGGACAAGGTGGCCCATGGTGGTGAGGAGGGGGACAGGGTGGTCCATGATGGTGAGGAGGGTGGTCGTGATCTGATCCATGAGGAGGGGGAGTAGGATGGTCGTGATCTGGTTCATCATGGGGAGGAGGGTGAGAAGAATGTTCTTCGTTGCTGTCTTGATCTTGCTTGCTGGATTTGGGGTCTTCAGGTCTAGACTGAGAAGAGGGGGGATACTCATGTCTGTGGTGATGCTTATGGCGATGTCTGTGACCAAAATGATGATGGCAATGGGGATGTCTGTGTGGATGTCCCAGAGCTGAATGTTTCCCTCTTCGACCACAGCCATGGTGCTGTTTATAAAAACACCAGGGAGGAAGCATTAATCAGGTGTTGATAGGGCAGAAGAAATTGATGAGAGAGGTGAGAGTTAAAGTTCGCATTCATAGCGCTGATGATCTTTAAGGATAAAAATCTGCATTTTTTTAATGATAGAGGAGAAGGAGTAGATAATAAAATGCCAAGTTACTGAAAATCTGCTGTAAACACTACACCATGTGGAAATTATATAACCAGCTGAGAAATATTTGTGATAGATCAAAACAAAATAAATTCACACTGGAGTAGCTGTTGTGATATAAACTGGAATACCAAATATGATATAGATCATCTCCCTTCCTCTTGCTATCTAAAATTTCTTTGAACTTGTTTGCCAGTCTATATTCACACTTAGTCAAGTGATTGATCTGAGAGAAGACAGACTTGGAGGGAGTAGTAGGGACAGCTCAATTCTGATTCACCCTTTGACTGACCTAGGACTTGCACATCAGTCTGTTCTGACATGCTGTATCACACCCAGGCAATAGAAAATTGTCATAAATGTCACGATCATCTCACAGTCTGGACTAAGCAAGGTTGCTGTAACCTGCGTGAGGATACAGCCAGAGATGTGTCCATAACTGAGTACATACCCAGGGATGGTAGATTTCACACTTTATATCTGTTCCATCAGCTTCATCTGCATCACTGATTACTCTTGCCTTGCAGAATCCGGTGTCCTATGTAAAAGACAAGGAAAAACATCCACAATGCAAATCTGGGTTCTTGTGATGGAATTAATACAAACTGCTGAATGTTCAATGTTTTACAGATTAGGCTGTTCCTTTGACACCTGAGTGTGTTCACGTAACTTAGCCAGATCCTGAGCCTCCTGACCAATGCTTGCCAGTGATTTATAATTATTAAAATATGTGCCATTTTTGAGAGTTCTTGACTATGATGCACTCTAGATGCACTTCGCCATGTGCACCTAGATGGCTACTACTCTGCATCTTGCTTCCCTTTTGATGTCTTAAGAGATTGGCCAGCTGCTAATGCCTCCAAAATGAGTACCCTTGGGTGCCTGATTTTCTTCTTCCTCTTTTTTTTTTTTCTGTCTTTGAATGTCAAACATCTGTTCAGATTGGACTGTTCTGTAATCCTGCTGGAAGTTCTCAAAACCTGGTGCTGTGTAGCTGTGCTGCTTCAGACAAAGCTCAAGGCGGAGCTTTCTTCCATTTATTTTTTAAAAAACAATTTGTCGTAAATTTTTTGCGTTACTTCCCTTAGCATCCTGTTAGCTGTGACTTTTTCCTGCTGTCCAGTGATTGTGTGTGGAATTGCTCGTGTGAAAGAGCACAGAACTCAGGTGATGGCTTCTGTGTATGCTTTCTGTACTGGGTGCTTTATCTTGATATTTTTTTGGGCCATTAGTAGCCCATTACGATCAGTGACTACCAATGGTAATGGTATTTTACACACAATCAGCAGCGATGGCAGCACTGAGAACAGAATTCAGACCCTCTATAGCCATCTGCCTTGTGCTTTGTTCTAGTGAACTTGTGGCTCCCTTACCAGTTAATTCACAACCTTTTCCAATCTTCTGGAGTATGAAAAGCCAGAGAAGGTGATGGATGTATATAAAGCAGAAGTTTTGCATATTTTATTTTTTCCATGCTTTATTTCATTATTTCAACTTAATTTCTGGGGAATTATTTATTCTGAAATTATGAGATCTTGCCTAGCTGTTTCTTTGGTGTAGACTATTATAGAAATGGAAAAATGGAGTGAAGAGAATACTTTAATAGTTTTTTGTAGATGAGCTTGAGTTATTCCACTCTCTATTCCTCTGCAGCAGAGAAAAAAGTGACCCTGAGCTTACTGGGATGACATAAGATATATTTTTTTCATCATCTAGGACTTACATTGGTGTAAAAGTTTTTATGGACATAGCATGAATAATTTGCTAGGGATTGGCCACAATTTGAATGCAAAAGCCAGATACGACCTGAAAAACTCTAGGCTTCTAACATGCCAGATTCCAATTACATTAAGATTTGAGAGTTCAGACTGTTTCCTTATAAAAGATAAAGGAACAGCTGTAAAATTAGGGTCTGGGCTTGGACATACTGGATTTTTAATTTTGAGTTTGGGTGCCTGCTTATAATAAACACTTGAAAATACACTGATGGAATCTTCCTGGTACCACCCATTATATCAGTTCTCATTCTAAGGCTTTACTTACAGCGTGCCAGTCATGCAGAAAATCACATTCCAATGCCTGATCTGTTTTCTGCATAGATTTGGAACAGTTGGTCTCTTTTATAGAGAATCCTAAAATGTGACCTTCACGGGAGGCCGTCTGAAACCAAGAAATCAAAGAAAAAGTGGTAATTAGGTGTATTTAAATTCTTGTGATTTTCAGAGCAACCATACATCATCTTATTGTCAAAATCCCATCTACCTCATGCTTTCCTTACCTGTCCTGTTCAAATGTTCATGCACATACACATATTCCGCAAGGAAAACAGGTTAAATAATTTATATCTCACACCCTTACAGCTTCCAGGAACACTTGCTTTAATTCTTTGTTTAGTATCTGTGTGTTATAAAATCTGTTAGTTTTACAGCCTGTATTTTTACGAAGCAGTGTCCTTAGAGTCTTCTCCCTAAACTGTACTGCTGCTCCTGTGAAAGCAGATGGATCTATTGGATGGCAACCACCCCTTTCCAGTGACAGGAGCACATAGAATAACAGTGCTGATGTTAATTTGAGGTGAAAGTCTGCCAGTTACTGTGAGAATGTTGCTTTCTCTGTTGTCAAGGGCATTGGTTATGGAGAAGGCCTTACTCCATATGAACATGGGAGAAAGCCTTTGTGATCCTATTAAAATCCATAAAGAGGTATTTCATTTTAATTTCCAACTATAGCAGTACTTTTATTTCAAGTCTGTGTTGAAGGTGTCCTTAGCATGTGTGCACGCACGAGTTTCACTAGTTTAACTAAATTGGTTAAAAGTGCATGCACATACTTTATGGCATGGTTTTTTATTGTAATTCATAGTTTCTGAGCGTTAAAATCCAGTGGTACAATGTAATGTTGCTGTAGCAGTAATGTTGCTATAGCTGAAGATGGTGAAGTGTGAAAACAAAGTGTTTGGGGAGTAACACACGAACTCAAGAAATGTGAAAACAATCCCTTTCTTAATGGCAGTAGGGATACATCATGCACAGGGCTGCAGTGTGGGACACTGTCAGGTTTCTGAGCAATATTAAAAGCTGCAGGGAGGTGGGCTTGGCATGCTATCATTTAGGCAGTTCCCAAGACCAATATGTATTATGGTAGGAGCCTTGGGACCTCATTACAGAGGTGTCCTAAGCTGACACATGTGTTGGCAGAATAATCCCATGCTATTTAAGTGAAAGTCTCCAGTATCTACCAACAAGAAATTTTGTTATTAATATACTTCAAATCACACAAGGGATGTCTTCATGTTGATATGGAGATATTTACCAGACCCAGAAGTTCTTCAAGAGCACAAATAGCACAAATTCACTTCCTGTTCTCAGAGTGCTTCTTTGCTCTGCAGCAAGAGTCAGAATGATGCTGAGCATGTTCCACTGTTTGTTGTACCCATGTGCTAAATATTCTAAGAGTAAAAAATTATCTGTCTGCAACTCACAAAATGTGTGACTGTCATAATACATGACTGTCCATCTCAAAGTCTGCTCAGTAGTAAATAAACTCATGCAAGTCATGATAGGTAAACAGGCATTCAAAATTGAAATATGTACACAAAGAAGAACTTGAATTATGAATGCCATCACACTGACATAGTTCTTTAGCAAATGAGAAATCCTTTTCCTTTCACACATCTAAATTGAAGTTGATAACAAGTCTTTGCTAAAGTAAGACCTTCAACTTAGATCTGATCCTAGAAGGGTTTGAGTTCTGGTCCCATGGTCTTGGAGTTGCTCACAAAATTGTGTCATTTCTAAGTAATTGTAGGAGAAAATGCCACTTACCATCTTTAAAACTCTTTCAACTTTATCCACAGCAAAGTTGTTTGTGTGGTTACCTTCACTATTGAATTTCTTCAGGGCCTTTTTAGCAATATCTTTATGTTGCTCAGTGACTTCTAAGGCTTCAAGTTTCACAGGACAATCTTTGCACTCTACTATGTCAGGTGGAACTGTGAAAACAGATAATTTACTAATATTACAGTGAATATTAATACTCTTGGAAGTGTGGCCATGCCTTTAATGTGAACTCATAATGAGAAACTTAAATGCAGCATTTCCTTGGAAGTGAAATAACCTGTCCCTTGCTCCACAAATATGGGTTTGTCCTGTAATGTGAAAAAAACCCCAAACCCATGAAAATGAGTATTCTTATAAATGGCCTTAGAATCTTACCACCCCAAATGTGCAGCCTTCCCAAGTTTACATTTGTTCTGATATTCATTATCATATTTGGGTGGACTGGAATGGTGATATCATCTGACATCAATATAGTCTGGTTTAGAGGAGTAGGGTAACCTTAATTCTATTACTCATTCTTAACATTCCATTTGAATTATCTAAAATATGAATTACAAGCAGATGAATGAATCTGTTACGGTTTCCATACACTGGTAGTGTACAGACTTTGGTAAGAGGGCTGATTTGAGGTATGCATTGGCTTACAGCAGTGGTTATTTTACCTGGACTTAATGTACAATTAAATCCATATAGTTGAGATTTCTTCAGCAGATGGTTTGTATATGTGATAATCTTACATTGCCCAAAGTCCTGAGAGGAAAAAAGAATACATGATTATGATGTTATTTTCCCTGGATTTAATTGGATGTAGGCAATCATAGAAATTATACCTCCTTTTAATGTGCAGTACCTCTAAGAATAACAAATGTGGTCATTAATGGAATGTTTGATCAAGTATCACTCAAAATTTGTCTTCAGATAAAATGGGATCTTTCTCTACAAGAGCCTTTATTTTAATTCTCAGTCTGCACGATTTAGTAGACAACGGAAAACTGAACCAGCTTTCTTAGTCATCCTGATGCTTATTTAGAGTAGGAGAAGACAAGATGGCAGGGAAAGTTAGAATGCCACATTACACAAATCTTTGTCAAAAGTGGATGGACCTTTTAATAAATTTTATTTCTCCATTTAAAAAAATGCTTTCTTTTCTCTCCTCCTGGCCTTCCTGCTTCATCCTTTGTCATAATATCACAATTCTCCTATTTAAATAAAGTTTTGGACTGGGAGTTCTCATCACTGGAGTGCAAAAGGGAGGACAAGTATTGCTGTATATCATTCATGTACTGACACTACCAATATTTCACATTGTCATACCACAAATGCTATGACAGAAAACTGACAAGATAAACCACTGGTATTTCTGGCTCATATATCAGGAACATGTTTAAAAAAATAATTTCTAGTGCCCTTTAGTTGTCAGCAAATTACCCTTAAAACATAAGTTCTGCTACAAGCAGTGGAATGTGGAGTATAGTTCCTTTGAGACAGCAAGTTAAATAAAGCTATACTTATATGAAGAGTCAATCCTTTCCCAGACCTTTAGCATGTGTTTAACAATTCTAAAATTAGATAGATTTTGGTTTAGAATGAGCCATATTAAAGCCCAGTCTTCACTGAAAGATTTTGTGACACAAATTTCTCGGCAGTTCAGATGAAGATCAAGTTAGTGCATTATTGATGTATGAGTTGGTGCAGATGCCATTACTTGCCATTGGATAGGTGTCACTGTATTCACAGGACTCCCAGTTTCTTCTGGATAGGACAGGGCATTCAGTTTCCAGCACATCCAAAGTTAGGTAGAGGACCGTTAAATTTCCCTGGAAGAGAAGCGCAAGTAAAAAAAGTTTGTAGACAAGAAGTTTGGTCTGAAACTTTTTTTGAGGTCAATGTGTTTAATCTTTAATGAAACTTCTCCAGTTCTCTATTAAGCTTTTCCAGAGCTGACAAGCATAGGAAGGGTTCAGGCTGGAAGGGACCTTTGGAGGTCATCTTGCCCAGCCACTTGCTCAAGGCAAAGCCGAAACTTCAAAGTTACAACTGCATTCTGTGTATCACCAAGACAGACATTCCACAACCTCTGTGGGCCATTCTTTCTCCATGATTCTTTTTAGCCTTATATGTAGTCAGAATTTCCCTTCCTGCAACTTACAATTGTTGCCTCTTATCCTTTTGTTGATAACCTGTGAGAAATGTCTGTTGTTAACCAGACATTCATCAAGAAGGGAAAATGCCACTGTTAAAAGGTTGCCATTCCATCTTCCTGATTTTCCCATAGAACATACTGTTCCATTAGGACATCAGTTGTCTAGGCAGCCAATTATGTATCTACATCCATTTCAAATTACCTTAGCGACCAGATACTCTTTCAGAACTTTGCTTCCTGCTCAGTTTATTCAGGAACAATGCAACAAAACTCTAACAATCCCAATCAGAATCCTTAACTCTGAAACTCTTCTGGTATGTTCTGTCTCCTGAGCAAATAGGATTAGGAGAACTAAAATTTGAATTTGGATGGCAGTGTAATGGGATGTGGTGCTAAGAATTTTCTGTGGCCCATAGAAACAGTTTTGGAGTGGATTACTTAAACTTTACTTAGCCCTTGTATGAATATTCAGAATAAACACATATGTGTTTTATTTTGTCATTTAGATAAAATCATGCAAAGCCCTTCACTGTGAATAACTGTCCTTGGGTTTTATGAAGTTCCACCCATTCAGGTTCTTTCTTCAGAGTGTTTCTGGGTAGATGTTTCTTGTGAAAGAATTTCTGCAGTCTAGTGGAATATTTTCATTAGTGAGAGTCCACCAATGTTATGTTAAACACTAGTTCTGCAACATTTGCATATCTTAGCATTGTCTCTAATTTTAAAATAGCAGTTAAGTGTCTACATCCAAAGAGGCAGTAGAAAATTCCTCTGTTCATCTGCTCAATAACTCTTGGGGAGAAAATTGGTGCCCTCTTGGTTGTTTTAAAAGCATTTGGTCACTACAGTTCTGCTCAAGTCCAGAACGGTTTTGTTGTGGATACTTGAGTGTCTTATGCTTTTAGAACTCCTGTGTAAACCCAGTGGAGATTTGGCTGGAATTGCTCTGCTTAGGTTTCTGAGGGGGCTGATGTGATAAACCTGCTGCAAAGTACCGCATGGAGAAACAAAAATAATGTTCTGGTCTTTTTTTTCTTCTTCTTTTTTTTTTTTTTCCTAAATATATACATATTCTTAATGTTATCTTGGCAGTGGAACCAAAAAAAGTTCTTGCACATTAGTGTACATGATTAATGTGCAGGAGGTCACATCTGGTGGCTTTGGGTCTGAGAAGGTACAGAGACCTTACAGGGAGGATTCCTTAGCAGTCAGATAGATAGAAGTGTCTTTTCTGTTCTTGTATACACTCTGTGACAGCTGAAGCTGTGGCTCTGGACTTCAAAGGTGGCAAAATTCATTAAGGGTACAAAACAAAACATAAATGTGGTGGTCTAGTGCTTCTAGCATTCATCTGGAAGTGTGAATCCTCAGCACTAGTCCATATTCCAAGTTATGGTTTATACTTTATATAGTTAATAGTTTCTTAAAATGTAGAAACACTGAGATTTTTCTTTTAAGCCATAACTTTGCTTTTTATCATTCATCCAATGCATTTTGCATGTCTTACTGCCTGGTGGTACCACCTCAGAGGGGTGGCACACACATAGCTGCATGGCAGCAGAATTCTTCAAGAACAGGAGACTTCAGGGTTTAAATCTCTTAACGCAGAAGAGATCCTTCCTAGATGAAGCTCTTTAACTGCCTGGCTATTGTGTAAAACCCAACGGTATAACTTGCTTCATTCTTGTTTTTGAAAAACAAAAGAATTCAGCAGGGTTTTTTGAAGGTCTACCTGAAGACCTGTGACAAGCTTGGCTATGGGTCACTTTCTGAGTCTGTACTTGTTCTTACAGGCAATACTAAGCAGCTCCATCAAAAACTAGCCTGTTTTTAGTGTTGCCATACTGAGACTTTTGGGACGATGCATGTGCCTGGATACCACTTGCATAGTTAAGCAGCTAAAAGCTACCAGGTGGATTAGTAAATCTGCCTGTCTTTCACATACTAGTTAAAGACATTTTTATTCTATTGCTTTTTCTGCTATTGATTTGTTTTGGCATTTTGGCAGTCATTGAGAAAGGTTTATGTATCTTCTCTAGGAAACAGAAATAGAAATAGGAAGGAAATAGGAAATGACTGATACGGATTCTCTATCCAGTCCCTCCCCTATTTTGCAGAGTAGCAACTCCTTTGACATCCTCTGCTTTTTTCCCTTTCCACCAGTTTATTCAGCTCTCTCTGAAATTAAGAAAATAACAAAATACCAGTCTTGCAGGATACATTGGTCTAATTAATGTTAGACATTCATGGATTAAAGAAACCTCCTGAATATAAATTTTGAGTATAACATCTGAAACCAGACAGCAGACAGGACAGATGAATTTCCAGAGTTGTATAAAGCTGTTCAGAGCATCTCTTATGCAAACATCCTGCTGACCAATTCGGCACTGCTTGAAATCAAGCTTACGTGCAATAAATCATACACAAAGCAATACTGAGGTGGTGTAAACCACAGCTGATTCATTGGATTAGATCAACATTGTTCTAGTAAAAGCAATAAACATAAGCTCTTAATGACCTGGCTCATTTAAAAATCGCAGTCTTGTGTAAATCAGCCTTTAAGTTCATACTTACTAAATGTAGTTCATGTGCATCAGCTACACGGAATAAACCAAAAACGTAACCATCTCTGCGCTGTCTGTTGACCAAATCCAGGGCCACTCCTGCATCTGTTTCAATGGTGTTACAGTCTGCAGGTGTAATTTGGGCGTTAGAGCACTGCAGTAGTGTTAGAAAAAAAGCTGAAGCTAGAAGCAGCATTTTGTTTGCCATATTAGGTCACTTGTGCCCATGCCCTGATAAAGCCAGCCTGCTTTTAAATCACAGCAGCCCACCAAAGTTATAAATGAATGCTAAAAGGGCATGGTTTTATATATATTTAAGTGTCATGTCAGACAGCCATTACCTTGACCCTGGATGAACATTTGCAAACAGCAAGTAAATGATTATATAGTGATTGAGCAGATTTTGAGTAAAGTAGGCTTTCTAACACTCTCTGGACTACCCATCAAAGGGCCTGTTTGTGTTTCTTTAAGCAGGCATTGTGCAACGGTGCTTTGCCATGGAAAGTACTTACTTCTAACAAGGCTGAGCCTGGCAGTGAGAAGGTCCAGTTTATGTGTGCAGATATTATACAATCTTGGTCTTCTGTTTACTATTAAAACAGTTGAACTGAAAATATCCTGAAATATTTGTGGTCACATTATGGCTGTATCCATATCCCTGTTTTTACAGATCCTCAGCCACCAGGCAACTAGTGAAAGGGAAATACGGAATTCACTCAGGTGTGGAAAAGGGATATAGCTCAAGGTGCACTACAGGCTGGTGGTCTGTAGCTGCTATGTGAGTACCTGCTACTCCTTCAGCTCAAGAAAATTTAGAGCAGATTGCTATCAGCTTTAAATCATTTCAGACTGGTACTTAGAAAGGGACTGGCTGGCCTAATACCCATGTAATCTAGGTATGGCAAGAAGTTACATAAAGCTGCCTTCACATTCTCAGCCTGAGCAGTTTTGTGTGCTTTTTGGCTGTGGTAGCTTTCATAGACTTCTTTAGAGAATTGCTGGTAATTTTTCTTTTTGTATTTAGTAACATAATACAGTACCTAGTAAGATTTATACATTTCAAGGATATGCCAATATCCTCTCCTATGCAGAAAGAATGAGATACTGTCTCATTGTATTCAAAATCTTTTATTCAGGATAGTTTGAAATTCTTAAAAGGCAGTAATTGCTTGTCAGTGAGTGGCTGAAAATGGAATACAAAATTCAAACACTGAGTAAGAAAATAAAATGCAAAGCGAGTCCAAAATGACAAGGTCAGACTCAGATGAAGAATTTTCCAAATCTATGTTGATGTGAAGATTGGATTAGCTTCTCACAGACAAGGTGCTGGCCCTATAATTGACTTGGGGGCTGAAAGCTACATGATCTTTAAGGTCCTTTCCAACCCAAAGCACTCTATGATTTTATGACTTGGATTTACATGTTTGACCATGAAGGGCTTTTTTACCCTTTTTTCTTTTTTTCTTTTTTCTTTTTTTTTTTTTTCCTGAGAAACCTTCAGAAATATAGTGAATAATCATTCTTATTTAATTATCTCATTTAATCAATCTTTATTTTAAAAAATCCAACTCTTAGCATGTCTGTTGTCTAAGAAATCATATTTTAAAATGAACTAAGCTGAAGCAGTAGATTTCATTCACAGTTCAGGACACACTTAACAGTTCTTTGGTAATAGATAAGCAAAGTGGAGCATCTTACAATATTAGAACCAGGGGAACCCAAAACCATGAGTAAGTTTAAAACAGTTAAAAATAGTCCACCCACTTGTGGAACTTGCTGCCACAGAAAGATCTGGATGCAGATACTGTCATTGGGGGCAGAAATTGCTTAGAAAACTCCATAGACAGCAGGTCCTTACCTGGACATTAGAAGGACTCAGCAGCAGAATACCCTTAAAGTCCCTGGTACAATGATTCTGGGTGCTGAAAAGTACAAGGGGAATGGTTTGCAGAGAGACACAGATCATAAGCTTCTTCTAACCACAATTGCCTTTTGGCACTGGGAGAGATGGGTACTGGCCTGGATGTTACATCAGCTGTTCTGATGAAATAGGGCATTTCTTTTGGTTTGGGTTTTTAATACTTCATTATAATTACTCAGAATCTCTTCCAGAAGATGGAAAAAAAAAAAAAAAAAGCAGTGAAATAAATGTTGTGTAAATAATCAAAGACATTTAAAATATATCTCATCAGTCAAAAATAAAATCCCCATTATTGCTGTGTTACAAATTGCACCTCAATTCATTTATTACAATACTGGTTAATTTTTTCAAATGGGCAGTGATACCAAAGAAAGGCATTGGATTAGGTAATTTATAACATAATTCCCTCAGCCGTCTGTTGTTTGCACATTGTTCTTTTTTTCCTCTTCTGTTCTGGGTTGTTCGTTGTGACGTTCATCATTTTTTTTGACCATAGCTTATGTATATTTTATGTATGAAATTGAAACAGTATGAATAAACAGTGGAAAACGTGCAATTCCTGCAAAATTGACTGTGGAAGTAAAGTAAGATTCTGTTCCCACTCTAGAGAGTTTTGTCCTTGATTTCTTTGGAAAAGAAAGATTGGACTCTATTATTAAAGTACAGCATTGACAAGAACTCCAGGCACAGTAAGAGCAGTTAATTAAATACTGGTTATACTTAAGTCAAGATAATGTATTTTTATCACTTCTCCTTCAGTTTGATATCTTTTTAAGAACTTATTTTGGTTTTATATTTATTACTTTTCAGTTTTGTGCATTGCTTTATTGAAGTCATCTCTGTAAATATATTGCTGGAAGGAATAGAAATATCCAAACATGGAATTTCTCTTGTGTAGTGTATCAAAACCTCGTTTATGACTTTTACCAAGGCTTGACTTACAACAGTAAGAGGTGATCCACATTCAAACTTCAAGGATATGGTAATAACCATCCATCCTAAACTTAGAGCGCTGGGAGAACACATCAAAAAGAGGCTTATCTTCACCACTTGAAAAACAATGTATGAAATGCATAATAAATATAACTTTAAACTAGAGGGATAGGAAAAGGAGAGCTGACGCATAAAGGAGATGATATGCAATAACCAATTCCTCCTTTCCTAAAGTACAGCTGTAACTATTTACAGATATCCCTGGTTTCTTGGGAGCACAGCTGCTGTGAGCAGACTGTTCTCTGCCTTCTGCAGGAGTGCTTCACACCCAGGCTGGTGTCACCACATGGCACAGCTTGGTCACCTGTGCAGGTAGCAAGGCCTTTCCCATCTTGTACTGTGCTGCTCTGCAGCCACTCCTGTCCCTGCTCCCAAGCCAGAGCCCAGCTAACACAGACATGTGTGGCTCCAGTTGCTTAGAGGTTTTTTTCTGGGCTGCCTTCTCTTTTTTTTTCAGTCTGAAATTCCCCAGAGCTTCAGACCTTGGTGGTCTTGATGCAAAAACCACAAAAGATTTGCAGTTCTTGGGGTGGCTCTGCACTTAACACGAATGCCCCCAAGTAGGAATGAAAAATATGTAAATGTGACAAGTCTTCTCTTTATCTGCTGAGTGTAAACAGGATGCCCCTAATGCAAATGCAAAGTTAGACAAATTTGCTTTGGTTATGGTTTTCAGAGCAACTCCAGCTCCAGCTTCCCCTCTCTGCCTGCAGCTTGTTTTTTTTCACCAGTCACCAGGTTTTTATCAAACTTGTAGAAGTTTCATCGCCTTGTCTATCAAATTTCATTCAAAGAGACCTTAAGTTCAAAAGCATTTGGAGGAGACAAACTGTCAAGTGAGCAGGTTGACAATGTAGTTACAGGAGTCTCATTGCTGAGGAGGTCTCAAGGACTAATACAGGGAATAAAAAGGGTGTCAGTATTCCTTGTCTTGTCCTTTGTGTCTATGGCTGCAAAATGCTTTTCAGAAGAAACAGTAATTGTAAATCGGTGACTGTAAGGATATATTGAAAGACTGACATTTTTGCAGAGGGGCTTGAGAGGCTGGGGGAAAAGGTGAGGTTAAGAATTTGATGTTAAGAATGGAGCCAGAGGGAGTTCTACATCTCAGATGCAGAAGAAAATGCTTGACTATGAAGTGTGTGCAATAGGTAGATTCTGAAGTCATACAAATAGAATTTATATTTAGTTTATTTTATGAAAACCTTGGTTTTAAAATCCATTTCAAGAACTTTGATGTCTGGGTCTTGCTTTTTAAAATCTTGTGTTTCCTTTGAATATTACTGTTCCTATTTTTGCATTCATGGCGCCTCACTTATATTCTGAGGTAAAGGCTTGAATCAGATAAAAATGTCAACAGTCCTGGAGGTCATTGACCATCATTTATCTGTTCCTGAATAAAAAACGTTGTTCATGTGAAATTGGAATGTTTGCTCAAATAAACAGACCACATTTTAGCTGGACATTGCCCAGATAACAAGTTATTAATGGATGATATTATATCATAAGATCAATAAGTGTTGAAAAACCGTAAAACAAAGTTGAAAATTGATTTGGGAATCATCTGCCCAAATCCATCTGCTTCTCATCTCCACTACTGGTTCAAGGGCTTCTTTGCGTCACTGGCATGTTTTCTGCTGGACAAGGACAAGCAGCACGTAACAGTTCACAGTCCTGGCGGGAGGTGAGGAACACTCGGGGTGTGACTGGAGGGACACAGGGTGTGTTACTGCCCAGCTGCTCTGCTCACATTGGCTGGAAGCTGAGATCAGGCCAGAAGATGGAGGTTCAGCATGGCCTGGGCATGTTTTAAAGAGAATTTCCTGCAGTCTTGTCTTAGAGAGTCACTGTGTGGAGACAGGCTGTCCATGTGGGCGTGCTGGAGGGAGAATGCTGCAGTGCTGGCCCACTCACAGATTGGTGCTGAATCAGCAGCAGGATTTGAAGTTCTGATGACTAAATGCTACCAGCTGTTAATAATATCAATGCCATATGGGAGTGCTGCAGTATTCAGGTATGTCCTGAGGACAAAGGAAACACAGAAACTATACAACCTCAGGCTCTTTATTGTAATTCAAGAATTTAATCTTGGACATCAGTACCAAGACTGTTATGGTAAACACTGGCAGTGGCTCAGGTGACACTGAAACTGGGTATGGACTCTGTGCTGGAGTGACCACAGCAAATGAAGGAAATGCTCATGACTCTGCACTGACCACTGGTGTTTTGTTGATCTGTGCTGGAGGTACAGTTACTGCTCAGATAAACAAACACCCCTTCTATTTTTAAATGGGAGAAGACTTTGAACCCAAATCCCAGATCCATGTTAGGGATATTATTGATTCAAATGTAATTTCTGAACCTCATCTGCAGAACAGGCTCCACAGTATCCACATGGAATGCTCAAAACTGTGCATCCAGACTTTCCAGTTTCCCCTGCTTATGTTCACACCAACTCCACTCCATTTATCTTCACTCACTGTGGCCGTTCAATTTACTGTTGTAAGGAGCCCATAGTCAAGAAAAAGAACTGAGTGGGACTGGGGTATTCTTGGCTGTGATTGGCAGTTAATGAGGCTGATTTCTTCCCCAGTGCTCCTTTAGGGGAAGAATCTGGTTGTGTATGTTGATAAAAGTCTCAGTAGTGTCATTAAACTGATGGAGCAGTAGTGAGAATAGAATCAACATGCAAACAGTTAATGAAAAGGGCTGTGCAGCAGAAGTGAGAAGTGTGGTGATTCACTGGAAAGAGGGGCAAAGCCAAAATTTTGAAAATCTCTCAAGTGTGAGAGGCTGTTGCCCCAGTGCTCTGTTCCCTGACTCACTAAAGGCAGCCGTGGGTGCTCTGTGTGAGGGCATGGGGCCGTGCCTGGCATCCCAGATTTTGGCATATGGCAGGTCAGCAGTTCTATCCAGGGAAAGAGAACACACTGGTTGTGCTGGATAAACCTGAGCTGGCAAAGGTGAAACTTCCCAAGGGAGAAACAAGATGCTGCAATTCAATGCAGCAATTAAAAAAAGGAATGCTGACACAACCTAGAGCTCCTACTGCAATAAGGATTAGTTAGAATTTGAATTTTAGGATTTTTCAACAACTATCTGATTTTGAAAGTTCTTCTGCTCTGGAATGAATGAAACTGAAATATATTGAACTTTCTCATAATGCAGGATTGAAATGGAATTTTTTTTGGCTCAGTTGATATGTTTCACACATCAGTTTTTGGCTTATTTTAATCTTTGAAGCAATTAAATTACTTCTCTATATCAAATTTATGTTTGTAAGAGTTTTGCAGACTGAAAGTGCAAACATAGTTTCTGTGAATATAATTCCACACAATATTTCTGCGTTATTTTGGCCCCACTCAAAACAAAATAATACTTTATATTTTATTTATAATAATAAAGTAATACATTTTAATCAACATGCATAATGCCAGAATACTTTGACAAAACCATAATTTTTTGTTGGAAGGCTCTTTAAATGTAGAAATTATCCAGGATCTCTAGGGATGATACAGTATTATAAAAGCTTCAGTAACAATATTTTATTGATTTTGTTTTGAACAAATGGTTTTACAGATCTGGTGGCAACTGGAAAAAGGCTTTATGGTCTCGTGCAAACCCCTTATTATTGCAAATATCAGTGTACTCCTGGCCACAGATGACATTTCTTTCCTACGTTCATTCTTTTTCTTCTTGTCTTCTCATTTATTTATATTTGTTTTTGTCAGTACAATTACCGTGTCTGACTTTAGTGAAATCGATTTTTCTTGGCTGCAGGCAGCCGAGTGTCCCTGTGGCTTTTATTATAAAGCAGTTAATATGACCTATCTCAAGAAAGAATTAGGCTGATTTTTTAAATCATTGTTTTTCTTGCACAGCAGCATCACTAGAGCATAACGATCTCAATAGCCTGGATTTGATTCTTCACCAGCCAGAATTATGTGCAGAGGCTTCACACGTGTATAGGCTCTTCCACACGCTTTAAGTGAGGTATGAAGCATTAAGAAAAAAAAAAAAATATTTCCTGAGGTTTTCTACGGGAAATAAAAAATTAGGCTAAGGTCTTCATATTCTAATTAAGAAGTTTACCCACAAAATAGCAGAACCTCACTAGCTTTCTATGCTACCCGGTGCTGAAGTGCTGTTCCCTGTTCATGCCCTGTCACATGCTGTGACACTCAGGCCCCGAGAGCATCCCTGCTCCAGGAGGGTTTGGTGCGGTGTGCCAGGCTCGGCACACCGGGGCTGTTCCTTGGTGACCTTGGGGACTTTGGTGACCTTGAGACCTTCAGACTGGGTCTGAATCTGCAGCGTCTGAGGCCAGGCACAGGCACAGCTGCGATGCAGCAGGAGCTGGAGCTCGGGCAGGGGCCCCGAGCAGCCTCGGCTTAAAGCAGCTCCTGAGAGGAGCGGGGCGGGACAGCCCTGGCCGTGGCCTCCCCCAGCACTGCCTGGGAGCCTGTCCCAGTTCTTCAAGTTCTTTTGTCCTCCACAGCTACCTTTCCTTCATGGTCTCACTGATGGGAGGAATTTGAGAATTAAAAGCCAAATATTTGCATTAGAAAATACACCAGTTAAATTTCTTTTCCTAATCTGTTCTTGCGCATTCATAAAACTGAGAATGCCAAGGATGAAGACTGGAATAAACAATTTTTTTATTTGAAAGTGTTACACAAATTGAAAACCATGTTGCCATTTTGGCTGTTATTTTGTTGCAGATAGTTGAGGTGCTTGGGTGCTGGCTAGACTGTGGCAGGCTTTCTAGTTATCAAAGGATGCAGGATGCCTTCTCTCTGCTTTGCTTCTCCTGGACACGAATCTGATAGAGAAGGCTCTTCAGGAAAAGGGAGAATAACTGGTCCAGTGACTGGTTTGGTCAAGTCTGGTTTGTTTACTTGAGTGTTTTCTCCATCACGACTGTGGGCAGATCCTACAGCCTTAGGAGGAACTGGCTCTCTGTCTTTATGTTCATTTTGACTTTCTCGTAGGCTATGGAAAGTGATGTCCTCATTTGAAGGGGGTAGAATTTTAACCCAGCCCACTGTTTTTTCCAGGTGTGGGGAAAAAGGATTGGCATCTGAAGGGGAAGCCTGTTGATCCTGCTTGGATTTTCCAGGTGTCTGATGAGCTTCTTGGTTTTCCTCTTCAGTGGCAGGATCCTAAATAACAAGGAATAAGCATTATCTAAATTGAAGCAGTTCCACATTCCTTCAGATACAAAGATTACTCTTCACACTAAGGATCTGCTGCACCTCTAGTCCTCCAAGACACAACAGAGGCTCAAAGGATAAACTGATGTAACTACTTCTTGTGCCAGTAGAGATGGGTGCATGAAACTTGGGTAACTACAGTAATATCCCCTTGCATTCCCTTTGTGATCTACAAATTCATTGTAGAGCATTCTGAACACATTCTGCAGGATTGTCTCTATTCTCACTCTATTGCCTTTTTATCCACCCAACAACAGTCTGTTTTATCACAAGAGAGCTTTCTTCCTGATCTGGCCTTATCACTTTCTTGAAGCATGTGTCTTTGTGAATAAGAAAACTTTAAAATGGCTAGGCTTTCAAGAGTTCAATACTTGTTTTGTAAAGGAGTATTACTCTTGCAATATTAAGATTAGATTAAGAAATACCTGCTGACTGTAGATTTCACAGGATATTGTGACAAACTGTTCCACGTGACTGTTTACTACAGAGCCTTTGCAGAAACCGATTTTCTGTAAGAAGAAAATACAAGCATTTTTTCACATGGAGCCCTGATACTAAGCTCCTATCTTGTAAAATAAGTGATTATGAAAGGCTGAATAGTTATAGCTTCTAAGTGTATTTGTAGGGATAAACAGCTTGGACAAACTTTTATTTTGGGATTGGCAACCTCACAAAGGCAGGCAGTGTTTTGATAAAGGCCTTGTGTTTGCAAAGGAGGGTTAGGTAACACAATAGCAAAAATAAGCTGGCTGCTTAAGGCCAAACTACAACAGCTTGCTTGAGTTCTCCTGCAGCACAATATCCCTATGCAGTCAAGTTGTGTGTGGAACAGAATATAATTTTCCACACAGAATCAATTTCACGCCATACTAGTGAAAGAAACCATGACAAAGATGCTGTTTCTAGTAGTTGTGTTTGTACTGGGCTGTAGGTATCATGGCTGGGATCTCACTTAAGATGGGGTTTTAAATGTTCCAGATTCCCTTACAATTATTTCCTTAGTTCCTAAATGTTTTCCTTAGCTGACCTGATTGTAGTATGAATGTACTCTTCATGCATTGTTTGTAATTTATTTTCTATGTCTGTTTCTTTGGAAGAAATCCTTTACACTCATTCAGTTTTGTAAGGCAATGGCTACTCCACCTTTTTCTGGATGGTATTTTTTTGGTTTCTG
The DNA here is from genome assembly GCA_013398615.1 of Brachypodius melanocephalos. Taxonomy (NCBI): domain Eukaryota; kingdom Metazoa; phylum Chordata; class Aves; order Passeriformes; family Pycnonotidae; genus Brachypodius; species Brachypodius melanocephalos. Next base: position 7,931,649 of record VZSR01000247.1, read on the forward strand.
GTTTCTGTTTGGATATGGACTTCTGGTATGAATTCAGAACTTCTTCTGAAATGGTTCTCAATTCTAAAACAGTCTATAGAGTTGCAAGACACTACAGAGCTATGATCCATAAAAAAAGGTGACTGTGGGTTTTGGTTCTTGTCTGCAAAAGCCAAGGAAATAAACACTAAATTTCACTATTTCACTGAGAAATCATAGTATCTGGAAAATTGGTGTTTATACAAGGAAAAGTACTCACAGCTACTTCTGCTGGAAGTGGCTCGCACATTGAGATGTCAGCAACTCTGTCATCTTTGGAGCAAGATGTCTCCTGAATCAAAAACTCCACAAAATATGCAGGACCAATGACCCACTGTAAATGAGAGGCAATTAGAACTTGTGCATGTGTCAGGAAGAATAAAGAATTCTACTGACCTTGAAATATATTAAAAACTCCTTCTAAATCTGTAAGGAACAGGTGATACTTGGGGCATTTCTGTTAGTTGTGTTACAGTGAATGGGGTTTTGCCAGTGCTGCTTTATTGCCTGGTTGTTTTTTACTTCTTTTATATGCATGATGTTAAAAAGTCATGGATTGGCATCATGGAAATGGGTTTAGATTCTGTCATAAATTAGCATCCACGTAGATCTACATAGCCAAAGACTCTCTTCAGCATCTTGTTGACAATTTATGGTCATTTTAATGAACGGGATCATTTTACTATTTCTGAAATTGGAGTTAGGAAATGGAAGTGATTAAATAGTGTATTGTAGTGACTTCTGATGGTTTAGACAAAGAAGAAAAAACACTTTGCTATCTACACATACTGAATTTTAGAGAGACTGTTTACTGTGGTAAACAAAGAGGACTTAGCTATGAGATCATGAGCTCTCTATTAGTCTAAAATTAGTTCTAACCCATGCTTAGACTCATTCAGTGAATTATAGGTATGTATTGGAAGGTATGACTGTGCTTTATTAAATACTTTCTATAAGGGCGTTGTGAATTCATGGTGGTGGAGGAAGAAGGAGTTAACAGTGAAGCTTTTCTGAACTTTGGAAGCAGGTCTATGTCTTGACTTTTGCATAAAGCCTTTCTTTTTGCAAGAAATGGCATCAGTATTGGATCAAGAAAATCAGGAGTATTCTGAACAGAAGGATTCCTGAGGGCTGAAATAAATCAGACAAGCCTTGGCTTACCTGCATTGAAGCTCTTGTGACATTGAGGACAGAGAAGTAATGAGTTTGTTCACTCTCTGCATTGAACTTGGCAATACTTCGAACAGCAGCCTCCAAGTATTCAGGCTTGTCTGGAGAATCATCAGCTGGGCAGTCAGGACACACTGACCAAATATATCTGCGGGGAACTTTTTATTCAAACACAACAGTGTCGTTAGAGAAGGCATGACCATAAAAGCATGTTGACAGTGTAGGTCACTGTGAATGCATCTATGCCCCCAACCCTGCCCACTTGTCCTCCACTCCCCTGGAGTAAGAATACATGGTTTACACCCCTCAATAATTTTGAATCTTTATGTATTTGCAGACCCATAAAAATGTTGCAGTGCAGGCAGACGCTGAAGGAAAAATTCAACCTATTGACTGTGGGCTTGCTGGTTTTCCTTGCCTTTCACAAAACCACAAAAACGTTTTTTGGTTCAAAGGGTAAAAGCCCATATAGGGGCTCTGCTGAGTGTCCCAGAGGTTAAAACAGTTATTACTGAACTCTTCTGAGCTTCAGCACCTCCCTGGCCTTATGGTCATTGACTTGAGAAAATCAGGGCAGCTGAAGCTAATGGAGATACTGCAGTGTCATAATTACATTTAAAATTTAAAATAATGCTATTTAGTAAAGAGTTTTTCCAGTTCTCTTATAAAGAGTATGTTAAAGACATACCTGGTTGTAAAGTGCACTCATAAGTATTCAGGTGAGCAATATTTCTTGCCTGATTAATATAGATAATTGCTTTGCATTGACCGTAAACCTAAAACAATATAAACATTTAGAAACAATTAATATTGCACCCTTTACTGATCATCTAGTACCTGGACAGGAGTGGTTCATTGTCTTCTTGCAATCATGGAATTCTTTTCAAGACGAAAGTTTTGTTAATACTCAAATAATAATGAAGCACATTTCTAAGCATCTCATTTAAAAATAAAGGGCCAGCTCATTCCCTGGTGTGATTCTGACCTATACAGATACAATGCAATGCACTGCTGGGTGGCCTGCCCAGGGCCACTCTTCCAGCAGCTGAGAAGTGCCCAACTGTCACAGAGTGCTCCTGGGTCTCTGTCATCTGGAACCACAGAGTTTAAACTCAGAGATAATTCAGAGTGTCTGGATCCAGTCACCTGTCCCACCTTCCCCTTTTTCCCTATAGTCACAGGAAGAATGATAGGAAGTACCATGAATCAGTTTTGTGGCATAGTAGGGTCATCCTTGCACACAAACCGTCTGACTTTATGGCTGAAAAAGAAAAAAACTGGCCTGTTAATATCCATTGTGCTTTTATATTTAAGGGTTGAAAGTATATTCTCTGAGAGCTTCTTAGATATTTCTACGTGTTTGCTCAAGGCCTCTGAACATGCATTTCTTGGCTTCACTGAAGCCATATCAACCATATATGCTTTGTGCCCTTTTTCTGCTGAAAACACTGTAATGAGAAGTGAGCAGAATTCTTTTTAATTTTTTCTCATTTTTAATTGACAAGTTAAAATTAATTGGCCTTAGAAGCAGTCCGGGACAATTTAATCATATATATATATATATTCTTTTTTTAATGAACCTTGTTTCTTGTCATTTTTTTTTTCACTTGCTCAGAACAGTTTTGGTCACCTGTAGCAACAGTCTTGGACCACTTTCTATCTTTGCAGCTTATGTTGCTGAGCTTGCCTTTTTCTCCTATTTCAGTACAATTTTTGCAAACTTGTCAAAATAAAAGTGGAATTAAACTAAACCAAAAATCACATGTTACATAAAAGTGTGTTTCTTTTATTCCCTCCTTGACAGGCTGTCTTTAAAATAAACTCTTATAGGGTTGCTATAAAAAGTAAATCATTATTCTAAATAGTGTCCTAGCATGGCTATTTAGTGTGGTCTCTTTGTTAGCTCTAGTCAAAAACTTTCTTTTAATTTTCACTTTTTAAAATAAATCTTACCAGTCTGTAAACTGATTAGAAGGTACAGAGTAAAATTGTGGACATTATAAAATGGGCTTTGTTTTTTCCTAAGCTTTGTTGCCCACTGAAAATGCAAGTGTAGGGATTTTGCAGTCATCAGTAGTACCTGAGTAACTCATCATATGTGAGATTAAATAGAAAAATAAAATTCTTACAGTTGAATGAGCAGGTCTGGTGTTACAGTTCTTCCACAACTTTTTGCTGAGTACATGGCATTCAGTATCTACTACATCCAAGGTTAGATAGAAGACAGAACCAGTGATCTCCTGAAAACAAGAAACAAAAGGGTCACATCCCAGTTTTGTATCAAACAAAGTAGGGACTCATAAAAAGGAGAGATGGAGAAATGGAAAACACCCAGGTGGAATGCATAGATATCCTGAAAACTGAAAACTCTCTGTGACAAAAGTGGCAAATCAGGTGAAATTCAGATCCCGTTAGAACAGGTTTGGTCATGCAGCTAGCCAGCTTTACATAACAAAAAGTCCTTTGGTCAGTTTTATTTTTCTGATTCTGTTACCAACCAGAACCCAAGAATAAAGACTAAACATGTTGATGTTTCCACTGTCAACTGCATTTTTTTAACAGATTTGAAAGGTAGGTTATTTTGCCTGAAATAAGAATGAGATTATAAATACCACAACTAATAAAAAACTGCTAACATTGAACATTCCCAGCAGGCATTAGAAAGAGAAATATCTTATTTCTTAGGGTAGTGTCCTCTTCAAGTGTGGATGCTTTGCACTTGCTATAAGGAGGCAAAGGCTGGGTTGGTAGAGAAGCTGAAATATTCTCTCAGCTATCAGGCAGTGCTGTGAGAGACCTTGCAGAGTCACATGGATGTCTCAGACTCACTTAAAGCTTCAGTCCAGTGCTTGAATTCTGACCTGTGCTTAAGTCCAGAAACCTTTATTCAGTTCACTGCAGCACAAGGTGCACAAGGCAATTCAGGCTCAACTTTTGGCCAAACATCTTTCCAGGCAAGAAGTACAGGGAAGGACTAGAAGTACAGCTCTGTGTATTGAGTGCTTACATCATGTAGTGCAGAAAGATGAGATGCTGCATGGTGCAGCTCCTCATTCTGCTTTCACTGTAGATATGGGTAAGCACCTTTCCAGCATATTTATCAAGGATACAGCTTAATTGGATCATGTTTTATTTATATCCTTAGTGGAAAGCTGGAAAGAGGGCAGCTGTCATTTATACATCCTAAAGAACTTAGTGTCAGCTGCGTGTTTAGACTGAAATTATGTCTTTGCTGAAGGGAGAGAAAAACCAAAACTGAATGACAGCAGTGTTCATTCATCCCTACTTTAATTTCACTTTTTTTGTGGAGAAAACACTAAATGGGGCAACAGTCTTGTGGGAGTCTGGGGCTGATATCTGTATCATTTTGGCTTTGGTTTTGGCTTCTGTTTAACAGTGCCTTAATACTGGTCCATAGGGCCTATAAAGCTGGAGTACTGCTGACTTTTTTGTCTTCATACTGCTTTAAAAACCACTAAGTTGTATCTGCTCTGCATTTCTGAGCAGATCAAGAGATATAAACTACTCTGATCACACCCCATAGAGATTTGTGGGATGGTGATTTTATACAAGCTCTACCATATATACTAGTAATACTAAACCTTTTAAACATGAAAGGGCAAAACTAATAGAAAATAAATATAAAGAATGATTAAATTCTTTTGTTATCATTGTATCTTAGTTCTACTCTTACATATGCAACTTCTCATGGTTTCTACTATTTTTTTTTTGTATTTTCATATTTTTTTCCTAAGTGTTCTATAAAGTCATCTAGTAATGCCTTGCACTGAGATCTCAGGGCTTGCTTGCACTAATCCTGAGGTTTAATTATGAGTTTCATTTTGAAGGCTGTGGAAAGATCAAAAGTTATTTTGACAAAGTGATGCTGAGGTGCAGCAGTGCTGTTTGTGCAGTGGCACAGCAACATCCCCACGCCTGGCTGCAGAGATCCTTCTGTGGAAGGGACTGATCATAATTTTCTGTTTACATACAAGATATCTAAATACCATTATGATAATTCTCTTTAATATGATAGATAAAACAGCTTAAATCAGTAAACACAAAGTAAGACCAGTCAAAGAGTAATTGCTATTGGCTTAAAATGTGTTTTTGAGTAGTGCAGCATTTGGTACAAGTTTGTAGCTTTAAATATGACTTCTGTTAAAAAAAGCCATCACTAAAGCCATGAAGAAGAAATAGCCAAGAAAAATGTGCATCTTTAAGGAGTGTCATGTTTGGAATTGGTGACTTGAGCTTTCAAACTGGTTGTTAAGGTATTCTGGAGGCAAAAGCACACAAATACCTCATTAAGGAAATGTTCTTATAATGAAATGTGTTTGGTGTTAGATGGGTTTCCTCAGATGAATCATGAATATTGATTATAAAACATGGTGATCTTAGAAACAGTAAATGCAACCAGGGCAGACCAAACTGTATTTCTTGTTGCCTATAGGTCTCTTGTATAATACCAGCTCTAATAAGCAGATAGGGTTATTACAAAATCTACACATCTTTTGGTCTACCTGCTTCTGTATGTATCATCCTCCACTGGGGAAAGGATAATTTGAGGCTTATTCAGAGCTCAGCAAATCACTGAAGGTTTAATCATCCTTATTTTAATTTTCATTAAAAGACGGTTATGCAAAGGCCTTTTGATATCTGCTTAGTATTGAATAAAAAGTTATGTATCTTTCCAGTGCCAAAAAGATCCCTTCCTCAGCACTGCTGGTGCCAGGCTGCAGTGTGCCCTGGGAGCCAGAGGAGATGTGGCAGTAGGGTGACCTGGTGCAAGGGAAAGAAATAAAATATTTTGGCATGTTTTGTAATTTTGGTTAAGTGCCTATCAGTGAAGCAAATCATGAGTATCTTGTATGAAAGCAAGCTCTGTCCTACTTGCATATAAGTTAATAGCAGATGGCTCATTAGTTTCAATTAGAGCAAACTGAACCACAGGTTGCTTAAGGGCAGATTTGAATTTGAAGTAACTTTGAAAATGTTTTCATCCTCAGTACTGCTTAAGAAAGTGAGAGGAAAGACCACTGACTGGTGTGGGGGAAAAAAATCTTCTAAATTTTTTCAGAGGAATAGGAGGTGGCATAAGGCTGTTGCTGTCTGTGAACCCCTTTGACATTGGCAACTGCTCCTTATGTACTAAGTCCCAGCAGCAGCAACAATGGGATAAAGGGTTTAGAATGTCTAGCATTCATTATTGCAATGTCTTGAAACACCTTATTTACCAGATACAATAACAGATGAAAAAAAAAAGAAAAATTATAAAAGTAAATAAATAAATTAAACCCCCAGATGAACAAAGTATGCTTGCTCTAATGCCAAAAGTTAAGTCTTTAGGAAATTGAGTGGCAGAGAAATCACAACCGAGGACCAAAATTCTCCTATGCTGAGATATCTTTGGCACAGGTGAAGGGAGAAGTAGGAAGATAACTGAGGTGGTTTGCAGCATGTCTCCACCCACCATGCTGCACTCTAGGGTGGTCATAGAGGGCTCTAATTATTGTCAATAGGAAGGGGTCTGAGCACCTAACTCCAGGCCTGGTGATGTGGATTCTGGGCCAGCTCACATGCATCATGTGGAAAAATTCTGAAGAGACCTGATCCAGTTGCTTAGTGGTCATATTCTGTCACCTGAGCAAGGCAATATAGAGAACACAGTGCAAAACACAGCAGAGCATCTTTAGCTGTGAGATCTCGGGTTGCTGGAGTCCACAGTGTGTCTGCAGGAGCCACGTCCTTGTAAGAGCAGCAGGAGGAATTGTCATATCCTTGCCAGCACAGATCTTTAGGTGTCTGGCAATGAGCCTAATTTTCTTTGGAGTTCAGAGCTCAGCCTTTCAAGTAAGCTTATGGGAAGTGAGCAGGCATTGCAGGGAATGCTAGCAGCAGGCTTCCATAGTGCCTAATCTGCTGCAGGCCCTTGTGAATTCATTTCAGGCTGTCCCTAGTTAGTGCCAGTAGATTCAGTTATTGTAGCACAAAATCATCATAAATTTAGCACACACAGAGAAATACAATACTTGAGGAAATGTGAGTGATATTCTATAGGTATTTCCTGTGTAGTTTTTGTCCTTGAACTGGGTTTCAGGTTTCTTCTGGGGAATGAGTCATCTTTTAGAGGTCTGTAAAGGAATTCCTTGGTCCCAAGCAGGATGTGTTTACACCTGTTAGTGCTCATATCTTTTGTGCAAAACACACGATGACTTACTAGCCTTTGCACTCCAACTGCTCAAGGCAGTGGGAGGAAGGTGTAAAATGAAATTAAATCAGAGTAGTGGTGTTTCATATCAAATTTGAACTGATGCCTGGAGCTATTCCAAGGGCCTGCAGCAGAGAGTCATGGCTGAGATTTGCTCTCTAATTGCCCACAGTGTTATGAAATTGTTTCTAGTCTGTGCATAAAGTTGACATGGCCTCTGGAGTCCTGTGAACAGAGCTTTGCATTTGCCTTTTGAAATATTTCTTCATTCAGATAGATATTTCTAAGAAATAGACACAGGGAGAAGCATATATTGAGCAAGAGGGTGACTTACCTGTGGCTGTTCTCGGGCGCTGACAATCCTGTAGAGGCTGAGTACATAGCCCTGCTCTCGGTCAGCATTGATCTGGTGGAGAGCCAGGTCTGCAGCCTCCTCCACTGCAGCATCATCACAGCGTGGGGAGAGCAGGACAGCCCCTGCTCCTTGGGCTGGAGGGGCAGCAATGCAGGAGCAAAGCACCTGGATGCCAAAGAGCATCCAAACAAGCCAAACCATCCTGCTCAGAGAGCCGTGCTGCAGATCAGGGCTGTCAGTCAGGATGGAGGGGCTGAGACCTGAGGGAGATCACAGACTCCTATAGTGGAGCCGTGTCTCTTTATAAACTTGTGCCCCTTTTCTATTGCATACTGACCATCACCTTTAAACCTACAGCTGTAATAGTAAACACTAAGTCAATGATTACAAGGTTTTACAGAAGTGTTGCTGCTTCCTCTGAGACCAGAGAGCACTTTTTCCTCCTGCCTCTCCATCTCCAATTTGGACTTCACTGGGCAGATCATGCAATTTTGACCTCATGGCAAGGGATAAGAATACACACGCAAAGCTGCTTCCTTAGGAAACCAGATTTGCTTGAATAAATCCATGTGCAGAACAGATCTGGCTCCAATTCTGTTCTGTCAGTGATCTAGTTCTTCTCCCAAATAAAACAATAACAAAAGTCTCAGTAATTTGAACAGAAAATGGATAAATGCCACAAGGTTGACTGATTTTGCAATTTATATTTGTTAAATGCCACTTTTAAGCACATATATTGACTCTATTATATTAGTGTGGTTGTGATAGAAAGCTCAGTTTGGATTCATTCTCTGAGCATTTCTACTCATCTGGATGCTTACAGTTGAATTCTACCTCTCAGCCCTGGAGGCGTTGAGACTCCTCAAGAGTCATGGAAAATTCTTCCCAGAGAAGTTTTAGTTTGAAATTACAGCGGTGTGCCTTGTGAATAACCTGTCAGGAACTCTATGCTGGACACAAGGGGGAATAACTTTACAAGCAGCTTCTATCTTGAAGATCTGGAGAAGTGACAGTGACAATTACTTGGGGAGGTTCCCAGTCAATGTCACTGGTTTTCTACTAAGGGGCAATTCTGCAGCATTTCACCTTGAAGGATACCAGAAGCTGGGTAACCACATTCCTGGCTCTTATTTTTTGTCATGGGACTCTGTGATTGCAGCTTTCTGCTGGAGGACGCCAAGTACCTTTAGGTTTGAAAGTTCTATTGAATGAGGAAGAAAAAGTGTAAGTGAAGGGCACTAATTGTCTCTTCAATACTACTGTGATGTTTGGAGTAGTTAAAAATTTCTGTATTGTCACTTTTTTTACTGGCTGTGTAAAGAATCTTAGGCCAGAAGTGTTCAAAGCATCTGAGGGACAGCAAAATGTGTCCCAGGGAATGTCCATAGAAAACTGGGATTATAGATACAGCCAGAAGACCTGCAACAGCACTGGGGCTGAAACTCTTCTAAGAAGACTTTGTTGGTGGCAGAGATGCAAAGCTCTGACAGCAGGACAGAAGGGGCACATGGCTGCTCGAACGAGCCCCTCATGTGTCGGGTGAGGGATAATGCAGGGACTGTATCCCAGAGGGGTGGGATACAAGGGGTGAATGTTGAGAAACACTGCTGTAGCCATAGTACAGGAACCGCAGGAGCAGCAATGCAGACTCACTCACATTGTTCCTTGTGCCTGGGGATGCTTCCCCTGCGGCTAAAGGATAATAACTCATTTTCTTTATCCTTACAGTGTGTGGCATTTCTATGGAGATGGGTGCCAGTTAGCACTGGCTGTGTCAGTGCTTCTTATAATAGGGGATTGTTATATCCCTGACTCTGTTCTTTGTACTCTTCCTCTGCCTGGAAAGGAAAAATTTCTCTATTGAAGTAGCTGACCTCAAAACATGGACACAGCTGGGAAATCTGAACATGTCCAGCCAAAGCAGCACATGAAGTACATGGGCTTTTGCAAAACAGGGTCTGCAAAAGCTGAAAAACATTGTCAGCCAGCAATGCAGACCTGGCAAAACTCTTCATGCTGCATTTCAAAGGAGGAGGCATTTGTATGTCATCTACCACCATTTCATATGTCTCATTGCCCAGAGAATCAATTGTTAAATACTGAATCTGTTACTAAGGCCCAGGTGCATGAAAATACTGGTAGGAGACAAAGTTATTGCTTCAAAGCAGTCATGGAAAACAGATCTGTAAGGGGGCACGATGTGTCCTTAAGAGGACAAATGTTAAGGAGAAAGAAGATGAAGTGCAGCTACCAAAGTGGAATGCACAGAGAAATCTTTTTTTCTTCCTGTTTTAGAAAACAAGGGAGTGGTTTCACTGAGTATAGGAGAACATCTGTGATTCTGTATGGAGCCTGCAGATGTTTCTGCAATGTATCTTTGCTTTGTGTGGTTTGTGTGGAAAAGGCAACAAGAAAATGCAGCATTTCTGGATTCCAGGGATCCCCAGGGGCAGGGTTCCTTTCTATAAACATTGTTTCTGCCATCAGAAAATTTTCTAAGCCTGGAAAACACTCTCTCTTCTATAAATTACTTCCTATTTCATTATATAGAAGACAATTTCTATAATTTGGTTATGGTGATTCCTTGTTTTGAAAAGTCTCATGGATCTGGTGTCAGTGATGCAAAACAGAATAGTTGCCATTTCATTAAATCCTGTACTGTGTCTCATGCAGCAAGATGAGAAGACCACCTATCTTACTGCATTAAGAGATTTCTACAGCTTAATACTAGCACTTTTTGAAGAACTGGCTGCATGCAGTATATACTGGAGTCACTGCTTTACAGAGAAGCAAAAACTCCCTGAGCCACTGACTGGCTGTGGCTGGTGCCATTGCCCACAACGCGCTTCCTGCAAAACTCAGCATTTGCTTGAAATGTGAGAGCAGCTACCTTCACAGGCAGAGCTTGCCCTCAGTGTGCTGCCATCACATTAGACTGTGGTTTATAGAGTCTGAGCCGATTTGCCTTTTCTTTACACACCCAGCTGACTTTTCCCTTCCTCATTGACACAGCAGAGCAGAACCTTCCTGTATTGTGAGCTGCTGCACTATCACCAAGAGCAAGTGTTAGTTGTGTTGCTTACAGAGGACTGGATGGTTGTAACTAAAACAGGACAGGTTATTTGAAACAGTTCAGAAATGACATGTGTTATGCAATTTTTTTGCTGCCTGCATGATAATTATCTTGTTGCAAGTGCTGTTCCTGGTTAAACATTCATGACTGTCTTTGAGAGTGCTCCCCAGGGCCTGCAGAATTCCAGTCTGGCTGGCAGTAAAGATCCTTCTGGCCCCAACCCCTTATTAATTCTCTACCTAGAATACATTCTGCATCTAACATGTGCCAGAAATGCAGGCAAGATTTGACTGCCAGGACAAGGGTAAATTGCCATCACTGTCTGGGTCCTGTTATATGAGATACATGCCAATCATATATTTTTTATTCCCTTGAATTGACATTTCCTCATATGCACACAGACCATGCAGGACCCCATGATTGTACTGCACCTGTGTGTCTGCTGGAGGACAGACAATACACATGTATTTGGCTGCAGGGATTGATGCTTTCAGCCTGCCAGCAGTGAGTGTGTCCTGACTCCCTGTTCTTTTCATAGACACAGATGCTCTTGTGCCATGTCCAAAAGTTTTGAGGTACTTCTGGTGGATATCAAAAGTAGGCACATGGTAGGAAATATTATAGGTGCAAGGGAAAAATTCCTTTTTTTCCTGCCACTTCTTTAGTGCTATTGGTGTGTGATCAAAAGAGAGGACTGACCTGATTTTCCGCAGTGCTCAGCACCCACACATCCCAGTGAAGCTGATGAGAAGTGCAGGAGCTTAGTGTTTTTGAAATCAAGCCCAGAATATGACTCATAATGCTGTGAAGGAGATACTTGACAACTAAATGAAAATATATCCAGATAGAAGGTAGCAAAGCATTGAACATTTTATTGTGAACTAACCTTTTGGGTGGTGTTTCTGTCACAAAGCTACAACTGTTGTATAGCTCTTACAACAGTTTCACTGAAACAATATTTTCTGTATTTTAACAAGAGCATCTCTGTATGTAAAGTAAACTACTGCTATATGTTTTAATCATCTATATTTTGGAGGAGGCCATTGCAAGACTCTGACCATGATTCTGCTCTCTGGAGGGTAGAATTCATTTGGGCTCAGAGTCAAGTGTTCTCACCTATTTGTAGGTGACACCTATTGTCGATGTTTTGGTCTGTGTTGCTGCTGCTGCTGCTGCACTGGTTTCTCAGTTTGGCTGTGTTGCATGTCTGAAACACAGCCTAGATATCGAAATGGCGGATCTTCCCAGGGCAGGGAGGAGGAGGAGGCACAAAGCCAACTGGGCGAGGCACTTTGTCATGCTGAGCAGGCGCTGCAACTGCTCTCTTTGTTACTGATTTTGCTGCGAACATGGAACGCAAAATTTCTGAAGAGCTGGATTCAGATGCAACAGGGTTATTGTGGGCAAGGCCAAGATTATGGTTTGTGAAGCCTACGTCACTGGGTGCCAGTCCTGCTGATGTGTCTTGCCCTGGATGAATGTAGGTAACTCCAGGCTGGAAAAGAAAAACAGGTTGTGTTGGTTTTCAGTGATTTGAGGCTTGTGATGTGCAGGTAATTGATACCTTACTAGGTACCCTGCTTCTAACTAGCTATAGGCCTGCAACCCAGATTCAAATGTTCCTGACTATCACAGAAGTCTGATTTGCATTGGAACACATGCACAGGAACCCAGGAACACTTTTTTTTATAGCCAGTGAATCATTAGGACCAAATTCTGTGCTATATGATCTTTCAGAGCCACCTGCACAGCTGGCAAAACATTCAAGACCAGCTGTCTCATTTTCTCTTTCATATACCTCTTAGACAGCTAATTACTGTTGAGTTACCAAGAGCTGTTGTCCATAGGAAGTATTGAACCACCACAGAGTCCTCCTGAGACCAAATGCAGGCTAAAATACCTGGAGAGAACTCAGGTCAAGTGCATACATTTCCCTCTCCTTGCTACAGCAGTGCAGGACAAGGTCCCTGAATTCAGTCATGTTTAAGGACTAAAAGCCTCCAGCCTCACAATGCTGATTTCTGGTTTACTGCGCCATCCCTTTAGCTGAGCAGAGTTTGGTTCCCTTTGCCCTGCTAGACATGTGATCTCCCAGATGGTCAGGAGGACAAATTGTGTCAATCATGGATGGCAGACATGACTTAATTCCCAGCACAGAAATCCATAGCATAATCAGAAGCTAGCTTACCTGGGCTTTTAGGATACAAAGTTAAGTTATCAAAAGTGGCTAATGCAGTCTACAGTGGAAAAAGTAAACTCAAGGTGATGGCTTGTCACAATACCAGTAGGTTAGAGTACTCTGGAAAGCAAGGGAATATGTGGTACCTGATGTCCGTACAACTGGCAGTCCACCTGAAGGTCTTGTGAGGGACCTTTTACCATCACTGCTGTGCAGAAACCAAAATTCTGGCAAAGCAGAACATAGTCAGGAGAAAATAGTTAGAAAATAGAGGGAGGCTGCATTAGAATTTTAAAATTCAGCACAATTAGAAATGGCTACTTCTCCTCATGTTTTATCTGAGCAGTAAAGTGCTTGCTTTTTAGCCTGCTGGGCTCAAAAGCCATCCTCTTTAAATGCATAAGCAACAAATAAGGGAAACTCCTGTAATCTTCTATAGTAAGATCATTTGTATGTGTGGATATGAGGGAGGGAAAGAACATATAGGAATCTAGGTAAAGAGCTCCCACCCCCTAAAACTGCTCAGGACTGTTTCATCAGAAACAGAAGAATTTTAACGTGGTAAAGTATACCGTATAATTCTCAAGAGCAAATATATCAGAACTGAGTGCACTGGAATTTTAGGGAGGAGGGAAAAAATTGTAGGAGGAGTCTGCTGGTTTGTTTTTTTTGTTTTTTTTTTTATGTGACTGTGTACTGTTCAGTACAAAGAGCCTGATTTTCTCAGTCACTCATTTTAAAAATAAGCTACAATATATATTCCATGATTAAAAATATTCTGTCTCTGGTCCTCAAGCCTTTTTCAAATATATTCAAATCCATTAAAATTCAGTCCACATACCTCAGAGAAAAGAGAAAGGTGTGATATAGCTTTAAGAATGCTATATTGAAAAACATATCATGATGGTACATATCTCTTGCACTTTAATCCCCCCAGGGGTCTATTCCTGCTCCAGTGCAAGCACATCCCAGCATTATGCTGCTTTTCTGCCTCAGAGCTGGGGGGATTGGGGCTGATGTGCTGCCATACTCACAGACTGATCCTCGGGCAGCAGCTGACAGGCCCCCACATTGGCTTTAGCTTCTTCTGCAGAGCAGTTCGTGGCACCCACAGCAAACTCAGTAGCAATAATGTGCCCTGGGTGATACTGTTAAAACAGGAAAATTGTTTAACTGACTTTGCACTTGGAAACTGCAGAGCTGCTGAGAAAAGATAAAAGGTAAATGTTGTGGCTTCATCTCCCATTGGAGTGAAAGGGAATCCTGTGGCTAAAATGTCACTTAATAGCTGGGAAATTAAAAGCAAATCAGGAGGGCGAATTAGAACAAGCAAATTGTGTCTGTTTGGAAATGTAAATAGGTAGCAGTGCACAATCACTGTAGATGAAATATTATGTTTACATGAAAGACTAGACATAGTTCTAGAAATTACCTGTATTTTGGCTCTTCCAATTTCGAGGAGTCTGAGGTAAGGTCCAGTGGTTTTGCTGTTGTAGTCATTGAGTGCAGCTGACACCGCTTCTAACACTTCTGTGTTGTTCATTCTTGCCAGCAGTGAACAGTCAGGGCAGACTTTGCGAACGTCTTCATTGGAGTCTGCAGGAGGGATGGATCATGTTTTGATCAGATTGTAAATTGTTTAGAAAGGCGTTATAGACCTATTCGGTAACACAAATCACTGTTTAAAAGTCTGTCCCAAATTAAAGTGGCAGGAATTTTTCCAGTGCAGGCTATAGATGGCAGTGTGTAACACGACTTGGCCATTCAAACCTTTCTGCAAGAAAAAGTGCTGTGGACTTCAGTAGCACATTTTATATGTTCTTACTCAGTTTTTTGTAAATTTTCTTTCTGGAAAGTTCTCTATGAGACCAGTGAATAGGTACTTCAGCTCACACAAGGAATGGTAGAAAAATAAAGATATTTTAACTTATTGGAGTTGTGTTTGTGTGTGTTATTTCAGTCATCAGTTTTGACAGTGGTACTGAAGACATCTTGTGCAGAGCAAAGAGATCTCACACTGAGCACAGAGAATAGACATTCTGCTTTCCCATGGCAGTATTGCAAATGCTGGATTTAGTAAAGAAGCTGCATCTGCCAGTGGCACTCTGATGACCAAAAAGCACAAGTAAACTCAGACCAGCAAGGAATCAAATTCTTAAGGTTAAAGTGCTGACTGAAAAGACTCAAATCTGAGACTTGCTCCCCAGTTACTCTTACAGTATCTTAATCATTACAGTAAAGAGGAGCAAAGAAAAACGGTGGGTTTGTAAGGGAATGAAACCAGAAAAGGGGGCTGGATTTAGAAAACCCATTAACTGTTGTCCTTTATGCCATGTTTATACCCAGCAGCTTAGAATCAGAAAAGCTACTGAACTGTAACCACCGCTATAAAAACACTCCAGCCTCCAGATTCAAACCTACAGAACAAAGCCTTTACCTGCATGTGAGTGGCATTTGCTAGCAAGTACAGATAATATCCCATTCACCTTCTGCAGTTTAACATCACAGTCACCCTCAACTGCCTAGAGAGAGACAAAAATCAAAGGGTTACATTGTTCAGATAAATTGGATTTTCTGATAAAGGGCCACTAAATTCAAAAGAACAGATCCTGGCTGACCATTCCTGGCAACATCGGTCTGATGGCAAAGGCACTGCTAGGCATGTCCTGATGGCTGTCATTTTGTAAAAGGCAGATCAGAGCTACAAAATCTGGATCCAAATCTGGATCTCAAAAGTATCAAAAGTACCAACATAGCAAGATTGTGGACATTGAGTACAGATTCGTCTCTCATATAGAGCAAAGAATATGAATACTTATGAATTAAGACCTTCCACAGAGCTGTTTGATAACATTCTCACTAATCTCAGCTGGTCAGTGGCCATGGTAACAGCAGAGTCTGCTGCCTTATGTGAGCAACCTGATCCAGCAGGGAGGAGATGTCAAAGGCAAAGCTGGAGTCACTGGGAAGAGGGAACAGTTAGAGTTACCTCCCCCACGATGGAAAATAGAATCTGAGCCCTGATGAATACAGGGGTAGATCATGATTCATATTTAGTGAGCTCTGTGAATTGGACCCTGTTCTAGGAACAGCAGGCTCAGACAACATTTCCACTGCTTTGGTCAGGGAAAGCGCCTCATAACTGGATCACACTTGCATAAGAACAAAATATCTGAGGCCAGTAAATTCCAGCTGAGCATTACTTCAAAGGCAGAGCCCTGTCTGAAGGGAATAGCTCATCTGCAGTTGTAACTAGGAAGAGATGGCTTCGTGGAATTGCACCAGGTAACAACCCACATGTAGCCAAGGGAAGGGTATTTTTGTACACTTGCACAACTTGCCCTGTCTGTGGTTTGCAATAAGGCAGTGACATCTGGGCTGAGCAAAGGGACTGAACCTGGGGTCCCTAAAGAAGGCCTCATGGCATTCATGGGCTGTACTATATGTGGGATGTTATGCTGGCAGAGATCTGTCCTCTTCAGATAACAGGACATGAAAGAAATCCAGGACAGAAGTCCTTCATGACATGAGGGCAGTGAAGTCAGCAAGGAGGTTACAAGTGATTGAGTGGTTACAGGGGTATGGCATTTGCTTGGGAATCTGGTGATAGCCTGGCCTCTGGCATCAACATATCAAACATGCACCTTTGGACCCAGCTGGTAATGTTCAGGTACTCACATGTTCTGCAAAGCTCCTCACTGTGCAATTTGCAAGAGGTGTAGGGCTGAGAATAGGGCACTTGGTCTCCAGTAGGTTAAGTTCAAGAAATATGATGTCATTATTTGGTCCCTGAAAGAAAAAAAAATAAACCATTGGAATCGACATAATTTCTTCACAAAACATCACCAGATTTCTTCCCTGGGGCTGCACTGAGGTCTCTTTTGCTGACTATCATGGATAGCTCCAGGCATACACCAGAGTAACTGAAAAGGTCCTTACTTTTAACTTCATAAAAAACCAAGACTTCGAATCTGGACTAAGACAAGATAATCATACTGATTTTATTCCAGCTAATAAGGAACAGGCTCATAAATTTTGGAAAGTCAAGCTTGTATGTAGTGAGTCAGTTCTCTTAAGTTAACTTAATTTTATATTGTTGGGTAGTTTTAAAAAATCAACAGCTTTCTTTTCGATGAAAAAACTTCATGTTTCTATAACCAGATACCCAACAAACACCAGTGAGCACTGAGCTGTGAGCAACCAGTGAGCATTGTTCAGTCCATTGGAATGACACATTTAAACCAATTAAGTTGTTTTAGTGTAAAAGCATTAATATAAGCAAAGCAGTGTCACCAGTGTTTTTGTGTGGGTCACTCTGGACACACTTGTAATCTCATTCATCTCTGTTGTAGTCTTTTCTAAATGTATCTTTTGGTATCTTCTCTTTCACAACAAGTAGAAAACAGCCATGGAGTTTCACTCATGTCATTGTTTGGGACTATTTTCCATGTTTTAAGAGAATCAAAGGTTCTGAATTGGCACATACATTGTATTCATGGCCATTTCTATGGCCTTTCTAGATGCCTACAATGATGGCAGTAGATCTTAGGGAAAATAAGCCACTGTTATTTCCATTTAGACCCCTTGGCAGCTCAATGGGACATTACATAAAATTAATGCCTACTACAAAATCACTAGTAGCATGGAGTTTTGATAGGTATGTATTTATCCAATAAGTAATTACCTGCATCTCAAAGATTATCCTCAGTTTTTCTCCAGATTAGCTACTGGGCTTGTGAATCAGCACCTGGAATGATCTGCTCTTGCAAACGTGCTGCACTTGTAAACCGAGCCCTTTCTAGCATTGTACAAAAACGCCTGAACATTTCTCTCTCCCCCTCTGTTCTGCTCTTTGAGAGATACATTCCAGTGACCTGGATTCTCCACTGCTACCAGGTGTCCTTGCCCCATTTAAATCAACAGAGCCATGCTGATTTCCTCATGTGAGGATTACAGCCCTCGCAGGCCCTTGCGCTGGTGATTTCCAAGCATCCCTGGGTGAACACAGCGTTCTGCCTGCAAGCTCCCCACTTACCTGGGGCACCACGCGGATGTCCTCGATTGTGTTCAAGGTAAACTTGTATCCATGATGACTCTGGCCATTAATATAATTCACAGCAACTTCAGCTGCTGCTTCAGATTCTGGGTCATCACAGCCCAAGGGAGCAGGGGGAGCTGCTGGTATAGCTTTGTGAATTGGAAGCTGAACAAGCAGTATTAAAGCTACGAGTGCCTTCATGGCACCTGAGGAAAACTGATCCCTTTCAGAAATAAAGATCTAAGAATACAGCTCAGATGGTAGCTAGGTAGCAAGAACTGGGGCCTCATTTATATAGTACATACCTCAGATTTACATGAGCACACGCCTGATACTTGTCCCAGTTCCAAGAAGCATTGCAAACAACAAAACAGAAAAGTAAATGTTAGGACATCAAGCTGACTGATTAATTTTGGCCAAAGTAAATTTTATCAAGTAGGATATTGCGAAGTCTGCTAAAGCAGCTTAAGAAGAAAGCGTCAGCAAAAATGTAACACAATTTTTAGACACTTCTACCAACCAAATACTGTCCATGTAAGAGGAATGTGATCCCTTCTGTTAAATGTATAGAGATGCTAGTGCTAATTAAGCTTTCTTGTAAACAGGACACATTCTTTTGGGGCCCTAATCTCACCAGACACCAATCTAAATTGTGAGATCAGTTGCATGATAATTTAGAAAATGGAATTTTAAGTAGTTCTAAGGATCACATTCAACAGTAAATGTAATTGAATAGCAACTTTTGCTACTGAATTTATTTGGAATAGGAAATGAGGCATAGTTCCTAAATCCTTTGCATCAGCTCATTCTTTCTCTGAATAATCTGAATATGTCCAATACTTCTTGGAGTTTTATTTTGCAAAGCAGGCATATTGTAGGAATGTTTCTGGAATATGTTGTACAGATTCGAGGATTTGGCAGAAGATCCTAAAGAGCACAAAGTGTTTTAAGGAGAATATAGAGGAAAATTAGCTGCTTAAATGCTTAGGAATGCTGGATCAAATCTTATATTTGCATTCACAGTGTACATATTTACAAAAGAGTAACAGGAGAAAAAAAATATTCTCTGTAGCAGCATCTATGATGTGTCCAGCATTTACAATCTTTAATTTAAGGTGAGATTACTTTGGCTAGATAGATTCTAGCTAGACAGTCTGGCTCAACCAATAGAAATGGTTTTCTCCCATCCATGTTAGGGCACTGATCAGGCTGCAGAACAGTAAAGGACCCATTTGGCTTTAACATGTCTGAATCTCTGTTGTCATTTTTAGAGCTGAGGAACTAGCTGCAGATTTGAGATGAATAGGAAGACTTTGGCATACTTAGAAATTGGGATTTTTTTTACTTTAGGTAATACATATTTCTCCTCTGCTTACACGATATTGTGAGAGAGGCTAAAAGTTTTGGGAAAAGAAGCAGTCTTGAGTCATGCCTCTCTCTTCTAGAATGTGTGAATACAGAAAACACTATAAATAGAAATGGTTCCATTGGACAGATTATGTGATAAAGAAGGAGAATGGGAAGAGACTAAAAAGATTGGATGATTTGCTTCAGTTGTGTGGCATGAGGTGTGTATTGGATGCTAGGATTTGCAAATTGAAGAGATTTGTGTGAAAAAGAAAGGCTTTTTCTCTCTCTTGCATTAAAAAATTGATCTGAGTATGATTTGTTTTTTCTCCACAGCTTGAAGCGGGTATTATTTGGCATTTGTTCTGTTGTGTGGATGATCATTTGTTTTTTTGACTTTGACCTGGAACAATTAAAGAATGAAAGTTTAGTGTCCCAAAAACACATTTTAAGTGTTCCTTGTGGGCATCTTTCGAATCACAGCAAATTTATTTAGAAGGATAGTATTTTACTCTTTACTGTTAATGCACAGTTCAGTTTCTAACCTGTAAATCTTTTCATTCCCCTTTTCCTTTTTTGGTATGAAACATTGAGGTGAGCTTCCACCAGGTGCAGATTGAAACTGTTTTTCACCTGAGTGACATATAATTATCCCAGTAAAGGACTTAGAATATTATTTATAAATTTCATGTGGTCATTATTCAGTTTCTTAGGTTACATCTTTTCTACTTCATAATTGCAAATGCTGTAGGATGTATAACATTTCTGCAGTCAAGCTCTACGTATTCCTAAATATAATATATAACCCAGTTCAGTCAACTTCAGGTTCCGGTTTCAAAGAACAACTTAAAGCCTCAAATAGCAAACGGGATTTATTATCTTCTTTCTTTCCTCTTTATTGTCACTCACATTCCGTATTCCATTTACCAAGCAGGACAAAAAGGAAATACTTTGAAGCCTGCTGTACCTCTCCTTGGTTTCTCTATCGGCTTACTCAAGCCCTTCCCCTCTTGGTGACTCTGTGAACTTTCTTTGTGGGCATACAGAGGATCAGAAATGTCCCCAGATGATTATTAATGCTCAGTGCTATGTGGAATGTTTGCAGTTAGCAGGTTTTGGGTGACTTGTGATTTGTGTGAGGAAATTTATGTTTGTTTTTTATGTTTGGGAAAGGAGTTGCAAAATACAGTCAGGTAGTTTGGGTACAGGTAACATGACAAAGGAGCCTTTCACCTTTTGGGTACAGACCGACATGCATCTGAATTCCTAATTATTCCCTCTGAAAGTGTGATTGCTGGTGTCAGTTCCCTGCAGGCCTGTGGCCCATCAGGACTGGCCTTTGTACAGCACCCTCACACAAGAGGCAATAATTGCAGAAATAACTTCTCACTGAATTCAGGGCAGATCTGTTCTCTCTCTTTCATGCCTGAGACATAGTAACACATTGTCCTGTATTTGCAGTAGTGGCTGCAAATAGTTCTCACAGCACAAGAAAGTGACCTGAATCCCATGGGCTCCTGCACAGAAGGTGACATCTCAACCACACTGAAGTGAACAAGTCTTTCACAGAATCACAGTATCAGAATAGTTGGCTTTGGAAAGGACATCTGGGGGCCACCTTGTCCAACCCCACTGCACAAGTAGGGTGGGCCACCTTGAAACAGAACCTGTCCTTTTGACTATCTCCAAGAAAAGAGACTCCACAACCTCTCTGGGCAACCTGTGCCCATGCTTGGTCACCCTCACAGTAAGGTGTGTTTCCTGATATTCAGATAGATCCTTCTATTTCAGTTTGTGCTCAGTGCCCCAGTCCTATCACAGGATATCCCTGAAGAGTCTTGCTCCACCTCTTTGCACTGTCCCTTCTGGTCTTTATATCCATTAAGCCCTTCCAAGCCTTCTCTTCTCTGTGCTGAGTAGTCCCAGCTCTCTCAGCCTTTCCTCACAGGAGATGCTCCAGTACTTTAGTTACCTTTGTGGCCTTTTGCCACACTGTCTCTCCCATATTGAGGAGCCCAGAACTGGGCACAGAAACCAGGTATGGCTTCACCAGTGCTGAAGCAGGGGAAGGATCACCTCCCTAAAGCAGCTGGCAGTGCTTTGCCCAGTGCAGCTCAGGGTACTGTTAACCCTCTGTGCAGCAGAGGAACATAACTGGCTCAGCTTGGTGCCTGCCAGGACCTCCAGGTCCTTTTCTGCCAAGCTGCTTTCCAGCTAGCTGGGGGCCCAGCAGATTTTCCTACGTGTGCTCCCCCAGGGGCAGGATTTCAGACTTCTCACTGAACTTCATAAGGTTCTTGTCAGCCCATTTCTGTCATGGTCCCTCTCAAGCACAGCACGACCCTGTCGCATATCAGTCCCTTCTCCCAGTTTTGCCCATCATCCAGACCACTGATGAAGAAGTTAAACAGGACTGGACCCCAGTATTGCCCCCTGTGGGGCACCACTGCTTACTGGCCTCCATCTCGACTTTGTGCCACTTTCAGCCCCTCCAGCCCCAGCTGTTCAGCCAGTTTTTAATCCACCTTTCACATCAGTGGTGTGAGGCTTTGGCCCTGGTGAATTAGGTTGCCTGAGAGACTTGACAAGGCTTCACTGTGATGGAAGCAGAACAAGCTGGGTTTACTGCCCTTGTTATATAAAATATAGTATCGATTCTATGCTCAAAACTTGAGGCTCCACTGAATCTCAGTTCTTAATAATTCATATAAACCACAATGGAAAGGTGAGTTGATGGTTTTCTTTTTTGCTTTCTCTCTTTTTTTTTTTTTTTTTTTTTTTT
>VZSR01000247.1:7953831-8005700 GCA_013398615.1 Brachypodius melanocephalos
GGATGCTTGGAACAACTAGTGATGATTGGAAAGCTGCTGCCCATGCTCAACCTCTTTTGGAAAAAAAGCAAAGAACCACTTCCCTTGATGTCAAATTGACACCTTCCTGAGCTTAAAATTCAAGCAAATTAACCAAGCAAACAGATAAATATCATCTTTTTAAAGCTTCACATCAAAGTTAAACACTTGTGGGGATTTCTGAGGCTCTCTTTTCAGATTACTAAAATGTCATTTTTTGGTAAAGCAGACAGAACTGGTCCAATTCTTTGCACCACATCAAAAGATGCATTTCTGAGCAGTCAGGCATTGTACAGTACTGCAAAACTTAATCACCTTTTGCTTTACACTTGATTAAGTACATTACTTTTGGATCATCGAGTTCACAAGATATTGGAACATCAGGGCTGTCTTCTATATAGCCATCACCTTCTCAGAAACCTGCACGCAAAGGCAAGAAAATGTCTGCAGGGAAAATGTCAGAAAGTTAAAGTCACCAGTCTTGTCAAGGCAGCATATTGCTCCCTTAAATGACAGTATAATCACCATTTAAAAGTAAAGTGTGTAAAAACCCATAGAGGTCTGAGAAAAACCTCAAGACAAATTAGACTAATTGATTTGTACAGTCTTATTGGCCCCTTTCCACTACATGGGCAAATCTTCAGCAGATGTAAATTGGCTCAGAATCACTTCAGTCCAAGTCCTGCATTGTCCCTATAACAGGAATTTCAGGCTGAAGAAAAACTGTGAAGTCTGAACAGTTTTATCAGATTGTAATAGTAGGATATTATATGAAAATTAATTTATGTTTTATTAAATATGGGAGTCTTTAAGAGACGGAAGGCTGACCATGTGCCCTAGTTTGCTGTGCTATTTGCAGTTGAGAAATTTCTTACTGTGAGATATAAAGTGTGCAGACATGGCATCTAATTTGGGAGCCTCTTGTCCTGGGTGTCCAGCTAGAGATTCCTTTTCAGTCAGCTTTGCTGATCCAAATCTATTAATCTTTATTTTCTTTTAACTGTAGGATGAAAATAAATATTTTCCCTTTTAATTCTGTGATCTGAAATAACTCACTGAATTTTGTAAAAATGTTTGGTATCACTGGGTAGAAGGACATATTCAAAACATCAGAGGAATCCAAGAGTCAGGAAAACTAGATGCCAGTTAGTAAAACTTCAGATAAGACTATTTTTTGGACTTACCAGAAATGTAGAAAGATTGAAAGGGTTGAGATTTGGTCTTCCAGATTTAGTATTTGTTATTTCAGAGACATTTTTAACTGGTTAGAGTTTCTATTTAAAAACTGTATTGCTTTTATTTTTCTTTTCCTTTGAAAGAGCATAAAAAGTTGTCAAGAATTTTGAAATTTTTACTGAAATGGAAATTTTAATTTTTGACCAGCTCTCCCAGACAAAGCCAACCAAGTCTATTTCTGTTCTGTTCTCTCTTGTTCTATTTTGCTCTTCTATTGTCTATACTGAAATACTTGAGTGCCTTCCAGAAGTACATCAACTGACAAAACTAGCATTTGTTACATGAAAATCTATTCTCCCTCTCTTCCCAGTGGGAAGATTATATAAGATGTTTTGTCTTGGTGAAGTTTTTGATTGATTTAAATTTTCCTCCCCATTTCCGCATTTTCCCTGCTCTGTGTTTTGATGTTGCAATCAGTAACAAGAGCATTTTTATGAGTTGAGGGTTTTCAAGCCCCTGATTGACTTACCCTGGAATGAGAGACGCACCCTTCCCAAATTTGTTATACTTTTTTACCCTTTTGTCGAGGTCAAAGTTATTTATGTTGCCATGCAACTCTAAACAGTGGGATATTTTTGCTTCAGCCCTGCAGGGATGTCATGGTTCTCTCTCAATATCATTCCTGTGCAATTTGATGGGTGTGGGAAAGTTGTGTTGGAGATGGATAGGTGGCAACTGTGAAATCAGAGATTAGCAGCTGCGGAAGGATTTGGGGGGTTTTGGCTATAGTTTGTTCTTCCAGCTTGTATGGGTGTTCCCCTGATCATTGCTTCATACCAGAACCCAGAACAAACAGAGCAGGATACCTGGGAAGAGCCTGCAGGGCTGAACCACAGGAGCAAACAGTGGATCAGAAGCAGGAGCAAGGTATTTCACACTGAGTAAACAAACGCCCTGCAGTCACACTGACCTCTCCTCATCTCCATCAACAGCCAGGGAATTTCAGCTCCACTCCCTGGGAGAGCCAGTGGCTGTCCTGGCATTTCCAGGGTATCCACAGACACATGGCTCCAGTTTAAAAACGCAAATTGAAACATGCCACATTAATTCCTTTTACTTACAGGAATCTTTAAAGATGTAAGTGCACAATTTGTCTGGGTGCTGTCGTGTTCTATGATGCTGTTAGTCTCTGTGATGGAGAACTCCACATGTTAACTCCACATGTTATCTTCCCTTGCTGAGTTAAATCCTGAAATTTAGTAGCAAGTGTTAGGGAAGCCTGCTGTGCTCTCTGGATTCCCACGTGCTCAGCTGCAATGACATATTTTTGATGTGAGAAACAAAGTTCACTCTTGGCACTCTTGTAGGTAAGTGCTTTTTTCCACTGAGTTTTGTAGAAAAAACTGCACATTCATTCTTATGCTGTGGCAGTCTGAGAACATGAAATTGTTCCCTACTTATGCTGGGCTACTGTTTTGAAAATAGTACATGTGTTTTCATGTGGAGGCTCATTGGCATGAGTGACAGGAGGGTCCACACTATTCCAGGCGGGGCTAGGGAATGGCAGGTGGGAGGATGGCAAGCTGATATCCTTTCTCACCTTGGAGCACTCCTTCAGGGGCATGACAAACTCAATCAATATCCCAGTGAGATTTACATAATTCTGACAAGCAAGAGAGTCTTAAAAAAATTAAAGTTATTTATTTTTAGTGAGGCAGATGATTAAGTCCTATGGGGTTTTTTTTACTGCTACATGTCCCTAAATCACCCATTTAATTCAACTCTATGCTGCCTTCCAGCCACATGGCTAAAAATCTGGAAGTAAGATCGGAAACATGAGGGGGACATTTTAATTTAATAGTGTGGAGGCGATATATTAATAACACATTTGCAACAGGGGAAGTGGGTCTTTCCAAGTTAGTGCAGTTTGAAAGAATTTATATAGACATTCCTGCTTAAGGAGTTGAAATTTTGCATGTTAGACATAAAGTACGGATGACTTTTATGACAACAAAGTAACTACACTTACAGCTTTCCTTGCTTAATTTACACAGCCTGGGATTCACAGCAGACAGGGACCCCAGGCTGTCAAGAGTAATAAACACGAGGCTCTCTGAGCAGACACATCAGTGCCCAGGTGACCTCCTCCTTAGTGTCTCAGAGAAAGGGAGATGTGAATGTGAGCATCATGGGCTGATTAAAAACAACATCCAGTGTCACATTTCTATAAAGAGCTGCATGTCAACACCTTTTCCTGATATGTTTCAGAATTTGTTAAGTTTTGTTATGCCAGGGGAAAGAGAGCTGTAGCTTTGTTTACATCCAGCCCAGATATTGTGAACCAAACAAGGATGTTAAATGTTGCCAGTTAGAAATTGTACATGTAACTGGTTAGTGCAGAGCGTGGCTATTGTACTCATGGATTTATGAATAAAACAAAGAGAATTCACAGAGCTGCTTTGGTGAGGCTACAAGGGTCTGTATTGGGCATCTCAGCTTTTGCCCCTGGCATGTCCCCTCTGCTCTTCTGTTGAGCATCGTTAGTCTCAGTAAATTTCTAATGTTTCCATTCATTTTTTCCATTCTTCTGTCTCTTGAAGGGGATCTTGGGTCTTTTTGAGTCCTCTTGTCTAACACAACTGCTCTGGGTCTACAGCATAATTTCCTTCCTGTCAAATGTATTTGAAATCTCTGTTTTATCTGTCACTGTAGCTCAGTATGTTCATATTACGATGATCTCCATATGATGACTTCCTCTACCATTGGTCCTACTCCCTAAGCAAGGCTTTATTCCATCATTTCTCCAAGTGGTTCCCCATTCACAAGAACATCAAGCTCAATTTTCTCCTCACATCTGCAAGGCCTTGGCCAGAACCAGACCTTCTCGCTCAACTTTCACCTGGATCTCACCTTGTCCTTTCTGCCATCACCATCTCTTTGAGTCATTCAGCCTTGTCACTGACAGATATGTCTCTTGCACTCTCTTCAGAAAGAATCCCACTTCTGAGCTTGTCCTTGAGGCCATCACCTCTCTGAGTTCTCACAGGACTGAAAGAGCTGCCCCTTGTCACATTATCTGCAGTAAAGTGTTACACGACTTTTAAACCCGCTTTTGTTGTATGGGTGGTTGCACTTACACTGAAAAATTTTAGGACTTCACAAGGCAAAATATTTGAAAACAATCTGAAATGGTGAATTTATCTACCACATTTCTGTTTTGACAGGCATTTTCTTAATCTGCACACATGGCAATGCCACTCTAGGGACAGTCTTATCTTCTTCCTTACCAAAAGCAGTTTGGTATGAAATGTTTCTTTGAAAACAGTCTTATCTGGCCCCTTCCTAGCTCTTCCCTTCATTTTGGGATATGTGAGGAGCAAAGAAACCATCCTGTAGTTCATACACAAGTCTTGCAAATGAAACTGTCCCTGGGGTAGCTGGATGAAAGTCTTTCACTGACAAAAGGGAACATAAAATATTTACTTTTTATAGAAGAAGAAGTAAGGTCTAGTTCATACATTTTGAAACCTTTGAGTTCCTAAGAAAAAGGTTGGTATTACTGGTGTCAAACACTGTTATTTGTCTTATTATGTAACTCACCTGTAGCTCAACTGCAGTTTCAAGTGTGCATGAACCTGGGAGCATAAGGCTTGGGTAGGATTATGGTGTTGCAACTCCCAGGTACTTTCTGAAGGGAAACAAGATCTTTTGCAAACTTTGGACCAATAAAAATATAGAAATTGTCATTCATATTAAGTTTTGTGACAATTGATTTGCTTCATTTGTGTGAAGCTTTCGTCTAATGACGCAAGTTAAAGATTCGGGTTTTGAAACAACTGCTGGGTGTTGGTAGAAACCTTACAATCTCACTAGAGAAAGTAAAAAATCTCACTCAGAAGATATTTCCAGAAACAGTCATTTTCTGAGTACAGCTGAAGATGTTAAAGGTAATTGTGTAATGTTTTGTGTGTATTATAGGAACAGGTAAAGACAGGCACCAAAAGGGGATTTCTTTGCTTGAAATTCACACCTATTATCAGTGTTCATCTCTTTCTTGGCTTTTGATACAGCCCTTCAAGTTTTTCAGAGTCAGATATTTGGGGCAGGCTCATGGAAATGCCAGGACAGATGGACAAATACACTGCATGTGCTTTGGAGAGCTAAAGCACTGTTGCAAAGAATTACTGGAGACTATTTGTGCACAGAGAAACAAATAACTCATATTCCCAGCTCTGTAATCAAAAGCCATTCTTGGCTGGGGGAGATCCCTGCAACAACATTCTTGCCTCCCCTTGAGAGAAAGAAGCCAGTGATTATTCTGTTACCCTTCATTATCATTCAGTGTGGTATAAACTGCCCAGGACTTGAACTCTCGAGTGCCCAGGAGGGCCAGTACATGAATATACCTTGTGTCGGCAGAGGCCATTTCAAATAATACAGATGATGACAGATTGATGTTGGTAGCTCATTAGGCAAAGCATTGACCGAGACATCAAATTCCTTTCAGCGAGAATATGGCTGGAGTGTTTGCTGTTGTGCATTAAAGGAGAGACACATTTTTCTTCTTTGATTTCTCTTGCTTCCTGCTTCCCATGTTTGCATCAGACAGTGCCAGCTATCAGATCTGTCATCATGTTTGACTTTCCTAATGTGAACAGCTGTGCCAGAAGAATCAAGGTGTAAAGCTAAACCCAATCTGCAGATATAGTATATATAGTATATTTCAACAAAAGATCTGTGTTCACAAGCCTCCTGTGGTGCACAGATTTTAATATAACACTTGCCTTCTAATCGTCCAGATCCAACAGTACAATCTTCTCACCCGTGCCTGAACAGATAGAGAACAGATTTCTGAAACAGTGTAAGGTGTATTCGGATTGCTGTCTCCCTGATATGCTAACTCCTGCTCTTGTGGATTATGCTTTCTCACTTTTGGGGCATGCCCTAACCTGCGTGGTTAAGCTGGTAGCCTTCTGCCTCTTCCTGAAGAAGATGGGGAGAAGTTTTCCAAGCAGCAAACGCTGCCACATTTCTCTGTTAAATGTCACAGTCCAACAGAGGAAGCCAGGTGACTTCTGCTGCCATCACGTTCCCCCACAGTGATCTGCCTGTGGAGGAAGAGAGAGTGCATTGCACAATGTGCTCTCAGAGAAGAGAGATAGGTCCAGGATTCAGTGAGGGAAGGAATCTCCAGTCCATATTTGGTCCTTGTGGCCAGACAGGATAAAATACTTCTTAGTCTGGGGGCTAAGTAAGGGCAAACACATCTGAGGCTAGTTGGTCACTGTTGTGTCAGTGCCAGAAAAGAGGAGTCCACAGCTGCTGAGAGGAACCACAGAGATGAGGTGGACACCAGAGGAAGAAATCAAAGCAAGGAGAGGAGGAGGGGAGTATTCAGCAGTTGAAAAGCCCCCAGGGTGAGGATGGGTGCTGACATACCCAAAGCTCTGTTGGCTCCTGCTGCACATGGCAGCTCATCAGCCACTGTTCCTAGCAGGCAGCCAATCCAGCATCACTGCACAGTTCTCTGCAGCCACCCAGTTCTGGGGCTTTGTATGCACTAGGTGATCATACAGCACACAGGGTACTTTATCCCCACAGTGCTTTCATATCCAAAATGATTTTACAAACTGTATCCCTTAGAGGTAGGAAGAGACAAACATTGCATTTATACAAAATACAGTATTGAAATAAACATCACTACCAGTCTAGTGTGGCAAATGTCACAGAGAGATCTGATTCCTCTGGTATAAAAATGATGTTTTAAAGTGAATGTGTGTTTTTTCCCTGTTTACTGTAGTCTGCTCTGCTCTTAGATCCTTGTCTTTCAAGTATGGTCTAAGGTATATCCATAGAGTAAATTGCAAGAGTCATGATGAATTAGTTTAAATAGAACTGGCTTTAAATAAAGTCAATGAGAAATGACATTATGGGGCAGAAGCCTGTCAGACATTTCCCACAACTCAGTGTTGGGCTAGACTGACATGAAAAGATTAGAGTTAACATTATGTTTAATGTTACTAGTCTGTTGATTCACATACCTTTTATTGATTTTGTTTGAATTGAGTTTGTAACTGTTGCTTTGGTCTTAATTTATATAACCAGTGGCCAAATGCACTGTTTTCTTAGTAATTCTTGCATTATAGAGAGCTACATGCAATGACAGTAACTGTGCCTGGCAGTCTACCATCTGGATACATGCTAATAAAATAATCATCTGCATAATTTTGGAAGTCATTGCAGATACTGGGGGGAAAATGTATTGGCTTTGAGATGAAAATTGCAGGCAGCCCAATAGAATAATAATGATACAAATAATTTCCCCTAAAATCCTGGAATGGTCTCTGTTGGGATTTATTTTACATGCACCATGAAGCTGCCTATGATAACTTTGCTTTGATATGAAAGGTAAATAGAAGATGAATGATTAAATAATTTCTTTCCAGTTTTGTTGAAAAGAAAATGTAAGTCAGTAAGAAATGAACAATTTCTCTGCTGTATTATGACAGTAATGAAGGAGGAAAACCCTTTTTCCTTGCATTTCTAAGTAATAAACTAATAGAGATTATAGATCTCAGTCACAATTGGGTTCCACTGCTAGGATGTGTTTGTCAGTAAAAGACAGTTTGCTCTGTAAGGAATATATGCCCGTTGCTGCTTCTGCATTCTGAAATCAACAGAAAGATGTCCCCTAATAAATCCAGAGAAAGTAATAATTCCATAAGAAGTATGTCTCTGTGTGAAGAAACACATGGTTACAACAGATTATGACAGAGCGCTGTACTCAGGAGTAAATTCCCCTATTCCAGCCCAAAGGCCCTTTCTGTAGTTGGAGCACAAAACATCTTATTTGGGGACAGGAATAATTTCTGAAATAGCTATTTCCATCTCCAGTTCCCACTCTGTCCCTATCCAGTTTATATTTACCAGAGACACTAGAGAAGGTGCAACAGTGCCCATGAGAAAAATACAGGAGCAATGAGCCAGACTAGTTGATATCTTGGGTAGAGCAGGGAGATGGAGTGGAGATCTTTGGATATTTATGACCTTGGATGCCACAAATTGAAACCTCTCCACAACTAAAGACTGTGAAAGGAATTGTGGAAGAGAAAAATAGGAAAGCCCACTAAATTCCACTGAAACTAATCAGGTTAGAAGGGCCAGCATGTAAAGTTTTGTAGATATTTGAAAAATCATTACTGGCCTGTCCCTTCAGACTAGGGACAATGTGGGATACTTAACACTGAAGTTTGTACTTTTGGGTGATTGATATTCAAATGGAAAGCTTGAGTTTGGAAACCAGTTTGCATTTGAAGGGACTACAGAATGGAAAATATACCAAGAGCAAAAGAGATAAGAGGATGGTGTTAAGCAGACTTGCAGAGTACTAAGGGAAGCTTATGGAAGAAGACAGGAAGAGATGAACAGACTTTCTTAGAGCAAAAGTTCAAGTTTGCTGTGTAACAAAGGTCAAAGAAACTGAATCTGAAATTAGAGCATGTGTTTGAAGATAAGCTATTAGGGCAGAAGAACCCAAGCCTACAAACAAAAAATGTTTCAGAGTATCTAGAAACTAGAGGAGGAGCTGTGCATGGGCTTAAGGACATTTTACCTGCTGCCAAACTCTCTTAATGCTTAAAATTTTTGGTGTTCAGAAAACTGCGGAAAACGTGCACAAGCAGCATGTCCCAGAGAGGCATATTCTGGGTGCAGGGGTTTGTACCTTCAGCAAGATGGTGAACATGCTGGCAGAAAATTAAAGACATGGTGCTACTAACAGGTTTTAATCACGAGGCTCAGGGACTGCCCCTGCCAACTGTTTTCAGCCACGGCTCCGTGCCTGCAGTCCAAATGCCAGGATCCATGCCTAATGCTTCCCAACCACAACAAACTTGGGGCAGTCTGGCAGATGTCCATCAGAGGAACTCAACCACACCTGTGGCACTGTGACAGGTCGGGGGAACGGGGCAGGCTCAGTTCCCATATCTGTCCCCAAGGCACGGTTGACGTTACGGGTCGCTGATGTAGCCGCTAACTGCCCCGGAAAGGGGAGGTCCCATTCCCTCCTCCTGGCCACTGGCTCTCACTCTCCTCTGGCATTTCTTCTTCATTCACCCAACCATGCAGTGCGGTGATGCAGGGAGTTCTGCCATCAGAAAACGAATCATTCGTTGTGGTGAGGTTGGTTCTTTGGCAGATTCACTCCGGGAGTTGGGTTAACACAGATCCTGCTCCAGTGCCTGTGCAGCCACATGGGAAACATCAGCTGCCAAAGGGGAACCTGGATAATCTAACCAGTCGAGTCACTGAATCATAAAAGATTTTTGGAAGGGATCTCTGGAGATCATTTGGACAAATTGCCGACACAAAGCAAGACTCTCACCGGCATTACGGCGGTGGTTGGAGGCATCGGCTGATTCAGCTTCAGTTTCTGTGCATGTGAAACAGGGGTGACACCACACTGGGGAAGATGAATACCTGTTTGATGAAGCATCTGGAGATCAACAGGTGACAAGCACTGCCTTAGCCTGAAGGACATACAAGAATACTCAATGCTGCTGGCGGTCAAGGATAAGAATTCTGGTTTTCCTGGCCTTTGTATGAGGCTTGTGATATGGATCCATGTTTTAGGCACAAGAATGCTGAATTTGTTCAAATGCTGACGTTTCTAAGCACAGCTTATAGAAAAAAATACAACCATATTGGTACATATGCCATTGAAGAGGGGATGATACAGTCCTAAATATTCATCTGTTTCCCAGTAGATTTAAAACCAATGACTGCCTGGAAGCTATTCCTGATGTGATAGTGGCTGTCATATTTGTTTACCTAAACTGAATTATGTCAGAATAGAGAGACCTCCTTTATAGTAGCTTCCATGTTTCAGACTGGATCAGGTATAAACATTTCCTTCAAAGAAAATATTTACTTTTCATCAGAAGTTTACATAACATGTTCTCCAAAGGAACAAATACTGTGTTTCAGCATAGTTTGAAACATGGGAGATGGAAAATAAGTTAATGAACAACATTTAAGTCAACACCAAACCACTTTCTTTCTCTAGTAAATACTCAGACCATCACACTGTGATGCAATAAGAAGAAGTTCATGGTCAGTCTCTTTTAACTCACTCTTTATTATATTTTTGGGACCTCACACAAAAATGAGGTCTACACTGGCCTTGAAAGGGTTAACTGCAGGCAAGGGTAAATAATGCATATGTATACTTTAAAGTGAGTCTGATCTCACTGGAAAAGTCTGAGGGAGAATGTTAAAAAAATATTATAAATAAATGAGAATGAGTGGAGAAAGCCTTCAAATCCTCTCTAGTGGAAGGAAGCGCCTGGTGATAGGTACTGTGGAATCCTTTTTTAAAAAATTACTACCTGGCTGGCAAGACAAGAGAAAGGGGAGAAGGAATAAGAAATACCAAAATTTGTGACCTCAGCCTGTGGCAGGGGTCTTGCCTGTAAGTCCTGTGTTGGGGAAGAAACAGAGCTTGATTTCCTGTCTGGGAATCGGGATCTCCCCAAAAGAAGCCCACGCTATTTGTGTTCAGTGCTGGAGACTGCTGGCCTGTGTGAGGATGCTTCAGCAGCTGAGCAGACTCAAGGCTGGATATGAGTTAAACAGAGGAGTGAGCCTTGGAAAGAGCTACATCTTTGCAGACATGCATGAGGAGTTTGCGGTTCATCCAAGAGACAATCCCAATCCATTTAAGCCTGATGACAATGGTACATAAACCTTTTGCATCTTTTCATTTTATGATGATCTGTAGCCTTGTTCCAAACATAACAGGAATTAACAACAAACTGCCTGCTTACCGCTTCCCTAAAAAGCCATTGGCAGAGATGGAAGAGAGAAAATGTCACAGCAAAATCTGTGTTTATACAGCAAAATCTGTACACTTTTATGGAGGGAAGTGGGCACAGGGGACAAGGCACTTTTTGTACTAGAACCCTTTCACACTGGGCATGAGAAACGAGCAAGCAGAAGCTCAGGCTTGTGATTGGAGAACAGCAAATAAAAAATGCCCTGTATTTCCAAACACTAACAACAGGGTTGCTCAACTTGTAACTGTAGCATGTAAGACTTATGAATAGACTTTGAAGGGAAGAATAATATGAGAGGAAGGGTAGGAGGAACAGAAAGAGGAAAGTGGAATAAAATGTAACAAGCTTTTACTAATGTTGGATCATGTCACACTACTATTTTTAAGATAATCACTTTTCGTAGTCAGGAAAAATGTGGTTGATCTCCAAGGCTTTAGTATCTGATAGCTGCTATATGAGAAATTACTAAATATGTTACTTACATGTTACAATTCTGCTGGCTAAAGAGGAGACACAAAAATATGTACTATGAATAGGAAACATATCAGCTTGGAGGAAAACTGATAGTGACGTTTCCCAGATGTCTTAGGTTACTCTTAAAACTTATCCTGCTTTAATATATTGGTTCATGTCCTCAGCACACAGGTAGGGACACTGTTATGCAAACTGCTGGTAGCATTTAGAGGACACCGTTAGTAAAGGAGGATCAGGATATGGTACACAAAGGGCCAGGTGACCTCGAGAAGTGGAGTAATAGAAGTGGAATGAAACATAACAAAGGAAAGAAAAAGAGAGCCACATAGCTGGGAACATTGTGCTGTAAACTCATCAACAGTATGAAAGAGAGGACCGGAAAATGGGGGCATTTAGCCTCAATTCAGGATGATTGGACTGTTAGCCTGTAGCATCTGGAAAAGAATTTCAGTGTCTGATGGTGAGGAGCAGCAGGACAGGGAGGTGTGAATGCCTTTGCCCAGGGAACTGGTAGAACATCTGCAGTGCCATAGCCTTGTCTGGCACCCTGCTCAGGAACAACCTTCCGTGGAGATGGGTGTAGGAAAAGGTGTCTAAGCTGAGCAGAGTCCCTTACACAGGAGCAGACTAGGGAAGAGTAACTCTTTTATTCTCGGAAATTCAAGACTGAGGGAAGCTAAGAGCAAAGAAGGCCTTTTTTGTTTTTAACAGTACAGTCTGTCAGTCATTATCAGTCACTAAACCCTGGACAGATTAAACAGTCTGTCTGAAACAGAGAGGTTCGCCCAAGCTTCCACTTGCTATTGTGCTTCCACTTTCTGCATTGTGCAGTGATCTGGAAGCCCCAGGCACGTGCCAGTCCCTGCAGAGCCAGCAATGGCCCTCCTTGGAGCAGAGACAGCCTAATCAGGTACATCTCAAAAATAAAGAAGAAATTGCAGAGGTGAGGAATGGTAATGTGGAGATAATTCCATCTCCCTTGTGTGGGAAGTCGGTGTGCACTGACTGCAGAACTATTAGACATTTGTCTATGTAGCCTTTGAAAAGGAAAGTTGGAGGATGTTGATAAGATAGCTGAATCTTGAGATCTAGTGCAAAGGCTTGTTTGAAATCTACCATCACGGTGGATAAAGCAAATGGATGTAAACTCATGCGAATGTGGATGCAGCCTCTCTGGCAAGGCAGTGTTATTTAGGAGTGCCAGTTAGGACACGTATTTAAGTCAAATGGCTTGGGCTTGGAGAGGGATGCTGGGTTGCAGTCCCCATTATGCAGACCTGAACCTGGAGTGACTCTGCCCGAGTCGCTGAGGTTTTACCAGATGGCTTCCAGCCCAGTTTGGTTCACTTGACCAACTGTCTTTTCACCTTTGCTCGCAAACAGCAGCAGATAAAAGTTGGCCTTGTCTGTGCTCTTTTGGGTGACTTAATCCCCAGCACAGGCTTACTTATCAGACCTCTGTACACAAGGCAGAGTTAATTGGCTCTGATCCACCCGAGTGGAGGTCCCTGGAGCTATGCTGATTTTTACCAGAATATGTTCTGACTTAGCCATTCGATTTCTTTATGTAAAAGAGCCAGTTGGATTTTTCAGTGAGCTTAAATTAGTGATAAAAGATAAATCTTTCCCCATTTCATGAGCTAGAAATATATTTATCGTGTGAGTGCTTGCTGGGGAGGTGAGAAAATTGTTCCTAAGCCACGGGGATGTATTTATTCCATCTCCCCTGCTCTCTAGCACCAGACTGTGTTTTGGCTGCAGCAATGTGTATCCACCTGTGAGTTCCTGAGTGTTGATGTCACAACCTCTGCCTAAGTGGCCTCTGTTTTTATTCATCTTGCCTTACAAGACAAATAAAGGATCTGGAAGGATGAAGAAGCCGCAGCCCTGGAAGCGGGGAGGCGGCGGCGGCCGGGGGTGCAGTGCGCGCCTGCCGACAGCAGGGGGTGCTGCTGCATCTCCGTCCGGCCCTTCCCGCGGGGGCTCCGCTCCGAACGCGCTAAAAAACCCCCGCGGCCAAAGGCTGGGGAATGGCATCGCCTCCGCTCCCGAGCGTGTTCAGCACCCCAGGCACGGCCCTGTGCCAGGCTGCCGAGCTGCGCGGAGTTCTCAGCTGAAAAACCGCCAGAGAGGAGAGTGGCAGGAAGCAGAGCGGTTGTTACGAGACTTTGTGAATTTTAAATCTCCTTTCAGGAGTTCATAAAAAATTCTCTCTGGCCTGTACTGGGGAAGCACTCTGAAAATTATTGCAAAGATACGAAAGGCCAAGGTGCAAAACTTGAGATCAGCAACATAGATTTTTTTACTCCTTTTTTTAACCCTACTGATGTCTCTGTTCCTTATCTTAATTATCTCTGAAGGAAATCCTATTCTTTCCTCCCTTTCTATATAAGATCCTGCAAATGTCATTAAGTCACATTGTTTCATTGCACTGGGGAGCCCAGGGAGCGTTTCTATCATCCTTATGCATGTGATTAACACAGATTTTTGTAATGGGAAGCAGTTCACCTGGACCGGTTTCCATGGTGCCGCTAAGCTGGAAGCATGGGATCTGGCACTCATTTGCTAAAAGCTGATGAGAAGTTGAAAGAGAATTTTCCCTTTGACCTTTCTTGGCAGAGGTCACTAGTGCTAATCAATATCCTTATTGGATTTCAAGCATTCAGGGACTCTTCTTAGACATACCCCCTGAAATTGCCATGAGGACTGATTACAGGGAGACAATCAGATTTGCAATATGGCAATTCCTTTCAGCAGCCACGGAAAGGTCAATCAAATACTTGTGAACCATTATGAACCACTGGACTCCTTTTCTTTAGTGATAAGGTGAGCTATGTTTTGGTTTGAGGCAGTATTGCTGCCAGCTTGTGCAGTTCAGATACAGCATAAATAGAGAGAGATGAAGATCTTAAAGAGCAGGTTTAGTTTTGACCAGGGATGGTTTGACTAAGACTGTCCCTGCCTTTCAGGAATGGCTTTATGTCAGATTCATTCTTTTATCCTGTTTTGTAAGTTTTAGAGTAACTTTCCACTATTCATTGAAATGTCTGGGAAATTAAAAATCCACTTCTCTCTATTGTGGCAGTGATAGCAACACAAAGCATGTTTTGTTTACTGGTTTAACCCTGCAGTCTAATACAGCTTGGCACAGTGAATAGGTCCATGACTTACGTGCAGAATAATTGCCAAAGATGTAGTAAAAGTCCATTTGCCAATGCCTGGTAACTGACATTTTTATCATATTTTTGTATTGCCCTTGTTAAGTACTAGTTCCTAAACAATACTTACATCAGTCTTACTAAGAATTTTAACAATTAAAATCAAAGCTAACAATCAGTCCAGATCCCAGCAAATCAGTGAAAGCCTCCAGTAGGTTGTAAGAGCAAACAGGTTGGTACAGTCTGACCAAAAGCACTGAAATCAGTGCAAGGATGCTTATCCAGTTTAGTGGATGAACAGAGTCAGAGTCTTTCTTCTCTCATACACAGCCTCACCTTTACACTCACAGCACATCCATGCTTACACAGAGCTACAGAAGACAGATCCCTGAAACCTGTTCAAAAACATTTTTGAGGTTAGGACTCGTCTTCAAGGAGTTTTGCTTCATCCTAGAACAGTCAAAATTAATAAAGTTTTTGTGTAAGTACATACACCAGATTTCACTTTAGAAGTATTGGTCAAAAACAAATGCACTTCATTAGGGGATTTTTTTCCCAGATAGATGTGAAATAAATAATGTGAATATTCTCACTTCTAGACAGGCAAAACATATTTAAGAAACGGTTAAAAATACCCGTGAGAGAGCTAGCAATCAACACTCTTTTTACTAGTTTTGTTTTGTATTCTTTTCTGACTAGTGTGTTCATGACCAGCTGTTTTTAGAGCTAGTAAAAATTCTCAAGCTCACATTAGGAAGGTTTTCAGTTACATGATCTGTAGCTACAGTTGTTGGAATACTTGGCGTGGCCTTTAAAAATGAGAAAATTGTTTTTGTTGAGTAAAGCACCAAAGCTCTGAAATAATATTTCACCGGACTTACAGAAAATGTGTTTGAACTTTGCTTTTAATGCCCTAGTGACAGGCAATTTGGTAGGCAGGGAATTTCCAAATGTGACTTAAAGCGATGTCCATTTAATCTGTGTGAACATTAGAAATTTCTGTGCATTTATGAGGGAAGAATTTGTACCAAATCAACCTTGACCAATATTTCTTTGTCCACACTGGTATGCTATCTTGTCTCAGCCAGGGTTGCCTCAGCAATGATGGTGAAGTGCTGCAGCAAGGGCATCTCTTGTCTTCGCTGCTCACCTTAAATGGGGAAGTGCCCAAATGTAGTTAAATCCTAGCAAGTTTTCCTCCTAACTGTGCACAGACTAATAATGTTTCTTGTTTTCTGGGCAGAAAATACCTATCTTGTCTCCCATCAGTCTCTGCCTGGAAGCTTATACAAACCTCTATTACAGAAGCAAGCACAGTAAGAAGCATATTTGGACTACACTGATAGAGAAACTGGGGCTTATAATGGTGCAGTGGTTTGTTGCTCTCTCAGATTACTTCAGACTCCACAGGGAAAATAAATTCTGAGAGTAAAAGGAATGTGTGAAATTCAGAAGGGTTACAGGAAAAACTAGCCTGCCATTCTCAGAGCAGCAAAACTAATGAAATAAGGCCGGATGATTGGATTTACCACTAAGATTTATTAGGCAGGGTCATTTCAAGATTCATGAAACAAGGTGAAGGGCACAAATGCCAGTATTGCCTGTACCTCTACTTCCCCAGGTGCCCATGGGGAAAGAAGGAAGAAGAAAAAAAGGTGAGAGCACTGAGATAGGCCAGCCTGCTTCCTCTTTCATACCAGTGTTTCTGCCAAACAAAGAAAATGCTACATCCTTCTTCCAGCTCCCGTGACATGGCAGGGAACAGGGAACAGCTACTGGCCCAGCATTGGCCAGGTCAGGAAAGAAATTCTGACCCTGTCTCTGGTCCCTAATACCACCAGTGTGGTGAGGAAACAGCCCTGCAGAGACAGTTTTCATGGCAGAGAAGAAGAGCTTAATGGCCCTTCTCAAATGTCCTGTGATTAATTCCCAGCCCTCCTATTTAATCCTTGAAAATCATTCCTGGCTATATGCTATAGTCACTGTCTCCATATAAAAATTCAGAAAATAAAGTTACAGAGCCAAAACAGATGAGCATAAGTAGTGTCAAAGAATCTGAATGATGGATTATTCTTAGGGTAGAAGTGGCCATTGCTTTGGATATGAGTGGACAGAGGAAACATTCAGCTTCACATTCAGGACATCACTCTGTGCCTCCTCTCAAACAATATGATGACTAAAAGTATCAAGGAAGTTAAATATCAGTGGAGTTTTTGTTGTGGTTGTGTAATGAGAAATATGGCATATTCCTGCTTTTTTTGAACTGAGAGTCAGATGGAGTGTAACTAACATTTGTCCTAGTACCACTAGTCAAGTTAAATACACTTGAGTGGAACTAGAGGGGAATTGGGACGAATAATTTGGTCCCACAGCCATGACTTATGGAAGCAGGACAGTCTGGAGATGTGACAGTTCCCTGACAATCTTTTTTTTTTGTCCTGCCATAGACAGTTGTAACAACTACACTTACACTTAATTACTGCATTTAGACTGTGGTAGGCTAAAGCACGGCATAGGATAGGAGGTGTTAAGGAGCAGAATGCGTTTTAAATTTAGAAAATCCCCTTGAGAAATATCCTTATTTCACACTTATTATTAGCAAAGCCAGCTTTGCAGTAAAAATCTTTGCTTCCATGACTGGAACCAGTGTCTTCAGCAAAAGGCAGGCATATAGAAATCTCTCATATGGGGACATTGACGTTCCATCTGCTCTGAAAATCTAAGAGCTGCTGAGTCATCTCCCATCTCATTGGAGACGTATTTGACATAATTTTTAAAGGTTATCAATACTGGGGCACTGAGTGCTTAACAGAGAGAGGTTTTTATCTTATTTCATTTTCTGTGAGCCAGAAAGTAAATACCTGCCTGATCCTGCTAGTGTTAAATTCAATGACTAAAGTCCTTGTTTGTTCCAATGGCAGAGCATTTAATGTTGCAAACTTAAATAATTGAAATAAGTGACCCATAGTGATAGGAAGCACACGTCCAACAGGCAGAAGGTCATTTTCTTCTTAAGCTGTTTATAGGTGTGAATTAAGATGCCTATGAAAAATGCTTTACCATTTCTTCCAGATTCACCCATGTAGCAAAATATATGCAGAGCAAGCAGAGTTTATAGGGGAAGGACTGGGGGAAAAAATTACAAATAACATTGTGCGGCCCCCAGTCTTGGCTGAGACTGTCAGCACCCAGCAGTTTCTGTTGTGCTGCTTATGGGCTGGGGTTTTGGGTATCCTGTGTTCACTGCACACCTTGTGTGTTGATTCCCTTTGAAAATTTAGGTACTTGTTTTCCTGCCTAATTGGAAGCAGAACTCATTTGAAAATGTATTCGCTTTCCCTCCAGGGATGGTGCTGTACCAAAATACAGTGTATGCTTTGGCTTAATTTAATAAGTCATAATCTCTTCTCATATTTTATTACGTCTTAGTGCGAGGTGATTTTTTCCAGAGATGACTCAAAATAATACAAAAGAAAAAGCTTGTCCCATGAACAAAACATGAATTATAGCTGATAAAATCAAGATAGTTTGAAGGCTTGCCAGCACAAAGAATAAACTCCCTCAGATTCCTAACTTACAGAGTAATGTTAGCAACACCAAATTTCCTGAGTAATTTAGAAGTCTAAAGGACAGTCTAAGGAAAGTCTAAGGAAATCAGTAGAAAGAAAAAAAATTCTGTTAATGCAGAAAATTGCTGCAAAATGAGGAAAAGAACAAGGTAATTTCTGCTGTTCTCATGAAGACTCACAGCTTGCAGTGCTCTTGGACACATTTAACCCGTGCTTTTTGGATATGGATGTTGTTATGCTCATTGGGAGCTGCCATCTCAAGAAAGTATGTAATGCTGCCTGTGGAAATGTCAGCATAAGCAGAATGAGGTGTTCACTTGGTTTTCTGAGCTGCCTGCACAGGGGTATTGTGCTGAGGCTCTGTGCACTGCACTTTCTCACAGCTCCTTGCCAGGTGCTGTTCAAGATGAGAGCTTTGGCTCTAAAGCCATTTATGGGTGGAACTCAGCACTGCTGGCTCGGGCTGAGAGCCTTGACAGAGAGTGTAAACTCAGCAAGAGCACAACTGAGCACTCAGAGATTTACACTCTGAGTCCCACAGGATTTGGGAGTCTGGTGGAGCTGTTTGTTTCAATCTTGAGGAGCATCTTTCAGTCAGATCTTTCTAGCAAAGGAAGTGGAACGTCAAAGAAAGAATAGATTGGATTTTTTAATA
The DNA here is from genome assembly GCA_013398615.1 of Brachypodius melanocephalos. Classification (NCBI taxonomy): domain Eukaryota; kingdom Metazoa; phylum Chordata; class Aves; order Passeriformes; family Pycnonotidae; genus Brachypodius; species Brachypodius melanocephalos. The sequence continues at coordinate 7,972,715 of VZSR01000247.1, forward strand.
TATTGAACTCACTTTTAAGAAAAGAAATCATAAAAATTCATTCTGTAAAATGTGTCAAAGAGCCTCTCTTTGTCCTCATTATTTTCTGTGTTGCAGAATGCAGGAAATGAGCTGATTTCAGTGGAGACTATATCTCATGAGCTGAAATCAGCCCTGGTTCAGTAAAGAATAAAAGCATGTATGTAAGCACTTTTACATTAAGGCTTTGGATATAGGTAGAGTTGTGACTAAAGTGAAACTCATTTTTGTTAAACACTTTTAGGCATGAAAGAGGCAATCACACAAAGTGTGTGAAGCTCTCTGTCTCTTCAGGATGTCTCACACAGGAACTTTTCTCTCAGTGCACATGATGTACAGGCCTGGTATTTTTAGAATGACAAAAGGCTGTTCTTTCTTCATCAGATCATTCACTTTTCTAGATGCCTTAGACCAGAGTTTTCAGAAGGTATCCACTGGCTCCAGACCTCTACACAGTTTGAGAGATTTATAATCACTGTGCTGCTCTGCCTTGTGCTTTACAGAGACGTTCTTGAACATTCCCCCAGCCTGATCTCTGTTGGTGTTTTTGGGCCTCTCCAAAATTATAATTCTCAGAAATTAAACCCCTTAAGCCACTGGCAATATATTTAAATGTCTGAAGATCATATTCCAGACTTCTTTTGTAGCCTTGGGCAAGTTGCTTAACCTTTCTGTAAGCTTCAGTTTCCTCACCTGAAAAGGAGGGAGAATATGTAATTGTGCTGTGCCACTTAGTTCAGGAATGTGAGCAGGAGGAGCTCTGAACTCCTGGGGGCAGAATGCAATTACGTTACCAAATATTATTAGTACTAGTATTAGTATTAAATAACGATACATATTTATTCTAAATATACCCTTGTTCTACCTCATGCAATACCATCTAAACGACCATTCATATTACAGAGAGATGTGCCCTGTGTGGCAAGGCTCAAGTCTGAGCTTCATGAAAATTTTGCCATTGGCTTGTGTGGAGCCAGAATTTCATTTCATGGTCAATCTCAAACCTGTATAAATCAGTGCAAGGACAAGACTTCTATATTGTGAATGTATGAGTGGTCCTTCATTATTATAAATACTACAGAAACATTTTTTCAGGCATAAAATACATTTAAAAGGAAAAAAAAACCCCATAACTATGCATTTCAAATCAGTTAAATATTGCTGGCATTAAATATACTTTAGTCTTATGAATAATTTGGAAAGACTATTTCAGAGAAAGATTAATCAAGTATCAGAAATATCCCAGAGTCAATGATACTCATTGCCACTGCTGTCTGAAAATCAATATGTGCTTTCTGAAATCTTCAGAGGACTGGTCCCTACCCCAAAGAATTCAAAATATAAGATGGGAAAGAGAAATCCCTGAAACAAAATAATAGCCTCTCAGTGTTTTTCGGATGCTGGAATTGAAATTGGTCAAAGCTGACGGCAGTCTACTAATGTCTCTCTCATTCTTTAGGATTTTGTTAAAAATGAAGACTGCAACACAAAACAGATTGAGAGCGTACAAAATCTGAGATGAGGAATCAGTTCCCCATTGACACATTTTTTGCCTGAGGAGTACATAGCCTCAATTTGAGTCAGACTTTTCAATTCTCCTTGTATAAGTGTAAGAGTGGTTATTTTAAATGCATGCATCATACTGAAAGGATGGTGGAATGGATGCTTTCTAGTTCAAGGTCTGCTGCTGAAAACATTTTCTGCTTTATTAGCTGTTTGCAGGCTGTGATGTCTCAGTGCTCAGTACTCTTGGGTGCCAAGATTTGCAGGGTTCAAGCCAGAACAGAATGTAAGATTAGGCTCTGAACTGATACAAGTGGACTAACTGCAGGGCTGTAGACAGTAGCAAAACTACACTTGTTGCTGCCCACTTATCACCTCCTGATGTCACTTGGAGTTTTCTCTTTCAGTCTGTTGCTGCAGCATGTTGGTCTAATAAATCACTTGTTTTACACCATATGCACCATGTGGATCTCTGCTGCTTTTAGCTCGCTAACAGTTAATATCTGTGAGCCATATTCTCCAACAAAGAGAGCCACTCTGTCATGGAGAAACTCTTTATCAGCCTGGCGACTTGTGAACTCCTTAGCATTTGATTCGATGCAGCCAGCGCCTCTGATGAAATCAATAGCTGCATTGATTGAGTAACAACCTGAGGGACTGGGCCCAGGGCTGGGCCAGCACAGCCAAGCGATGAATTCAGTGATTGAAATGTTTTCAGTAGAGTTAGGAGCTGTCCCCTAAGACAGGAGATTTTCTGCAGACTAGAGATTTTAGATGTCATCCTATGAACTCTGATATATGGACAACTCAGCCCTAAATCAATCTTTTCACGGTATAAACATGGCTCTCAAAGTTCTCAGCGCGGCTGAACTCCCAAGAAGGGCTTGAAGGTGCTGCCTTTTGTGCTTCCCAGCTGTGCTCTCCATGAGGGAAAACACTGGCTCCCTTCAGTACAGCAAGTGCAGCTCTCTGGCTCCACAGATGGATCCTCCTTGGAGTGACTGGGAACAGCAGCACCTCGGAGCTACCCCGGGCTGTGCTGCCAGAGCCATTCCAGCCTTTTGCTCTCCCAGACACGAGGAAAAGCAGCTGTAATTGCTGCAGCTCTCCAAATCTTTTCAGTGCCTCTGTGACACTTTCACCTTCCAGTCTTTCAGAAGTAATCCTGAAAATGGGCACTGTCAACTGAGAAAAAACAATGTGTTAATCTCCACAGCCACCTAAGGGGCAAACCAGACTCGGAGCAATTCAGTAGCTGGGCTTCATGAGCTCTGTGCTTCGTGCCAGTGTCGCCAGCCTCTGGAGACCTCACAGATTCATTCCTCACCTTGGTTAACCAGCTTACCCAGCAGCATGACTGGGGTCAGCTACACTCACTAAACTCCTGACCTTGGATAAAGCCTCACTGATCCCCTCAGCAGGACAACATCCTTTTGCAATACTGATAAAAGACCTGGTTCTCTGCACCTTTGCACAGTTAGTCATTGAGTTATTCCTGACCAACACTAACATTAGGAAAACACAGCAAAGATTTCTGAAATGTTTACTTGGAATATTATTTTAGTGGGGTATTTTGCAGTTTGGTTTTTTAATTGATACTAACTGATGAATATTTTTTTTCCATGGCACAGGGAGGATCGAAACCAGAAATGGGTCTGCATCTACTTATCAGTGCTCTTTCGTAGTGGAAGACACCATAATTTGCTGCAAAATATGTGATAGCTATAGGATAACTAAAGCTTTGTCTTTGTGGGATAAATTAGTGGATTAAACCGATGCATAAATTTAAGGTTGGGTGAAAATTCTGGTGTATGAGAGGTTTGTCAGAGTTCAGCTTAAAATGGAGCTCTGAGAGACAGCATATCTGGGTATTTTTCTACCATGAAAAATAAAAACAAAACCAAACCAAACCAACAACAAAAAACCAAATCCAAACCAAGCCAAACAAAAACTAAACCTTAATTAATTAACTGTGTTTTCTCTGTTTAGTCTGCCAAAATGTTGACCTGGTGTGTGGGCCACAGGAGGTGTTCTTAGGTGGGTGCTCAAAGAAGCTTTCTTTTCCTCTGTGGAACCTTTCTTACCAAGTGATTCAGGTGATATTGTGATAAGCCAGGATCAGATATCCATCTCTGAATCCAATTCTGCTAAAAAAAAAAGGTTATTGTCTCCCAGTCTTTCCTCCTCTCCCAGCTGTTTGTCGGTGTCTTCCTGCCAGATGTTATCACATCCTCAGGTTGTTTGTAGAAATGTTCAGAAGAGGGTCCTTAAGTTGCTTCTGACAAAATCCTCTCAGTTAGCAAAGAGCTATTACTTAAACAATTTTAATTAAACCTGTCTTGTTTTGATTGATAGGATTGGGAATGCTTAAAAGATCATCCCTTAAGAGGCTGCTGTGTCCGGCTTGCCTGCTGATGGGGTGGCAGGGCAGGGGCAGGTAGCTCGAGACAGTAACCACTCATGAATTTTTGGTCAGTGCATCTGCCCCACATCCCCTCAGCTGGTGGTGGTGGGCTGGGACTCCTGGGCTCTGTTCCTGGCTGAGTGCTGACCCAGTACCGAGTCTTAAGCACATCAACCATTTATGTTTCAGTTTCTGCATCAAGGCATAATCATCCTCACAGCAGGAGCACTGTGAGAGTTAATTGTAGAGTGATTTGATCCCCTTGGTGCTGAGTTACAGGTGACTGCTGCTACTCCTGCCTTTCCTAAGAATTAACTTTTTTTTTCCTCTCTGATGTCTTCAGTAAATTAAAAGCCAAATTTTTGTTCACAATGGGAAACTGTGCTCCACTTTGAAGAACGTTGTTTATTCTGATGATTCACTATCAGGAATGTTGCTATGTTAAGTGGCCCAGCAAGGAACCCTCCCTCTCAGCCCTCATCAGAACAAGCACACAATTCCCAGGAACAATGCATCAAACTATTCAGCTGTCCACAGGGAGGGCTAAAATCTGCTCTCTGGGTGCCCCTCACATCCAGTTCAACTTTGAATTGCTGGGTAAGGTTAGTGTGAGTGCATCTGTGTGTACTCAATTAAAACTCACATCAGCTTCTCAGGGAGACCAGCACTCAGTGGAGTGCCCAGCAGCACACCCAACATGTCAGTGAGAACAGCAGGAGGGAAGAGTCCCCTTCCAACAGTAACACAAGTTAGGGACACATTTCTCCTCCCAGAGACAGGCACATAAAGCTGTGTGCTGTAATCCATATGAATCTAAGGCTAGAGCTCTGCAGTATTAAATATTTCTCAGCAATGCCAGCTTGAGGAATTCCCATCCCTGGCTCGGTCCAGTGACAGCACTGTCCCTCAGGTGATCATCTCTCCTGGAAGCACACCCCAGTGCAGAGGTGATAAGTCAGGAGTCATTTCGCTGCTGAAGAAAACAGAACTTGTCACTACATCTGAAAGTGCCTGCTAAGGTGGGCATGGCTGGGTTGCTCCTCAGTTTGGCCGTTGTTCCTCCGTACACCACTCCAGCTTTGTAGAGCAGCATGGCATGTATGTGGATATGTATATATATATATATATATATAATCCATAATATGGTCTGAACATCTCTTCTAGTGCAATAGCTGGGGTAGGGAGTGTTGCTTACGTGGCTGGAAGAATCTGAAATTGAGCCCTTAAAATGAATATTAACAACTATTCCTTGGTGATGACAAAGGGTCAGTGTGCAAAGTGAGTGATTTTGTAAAACTGCTATTGCCCAGGAGTCAAAAAGCTATTTTCTAGCAAGTATCCTTTCAGAAAATTCTCACTCTTCAAATTATTATAAGATGCTTTCAGCTCTCCCAAGATGATATGATGGATGGTGAGAAAAGCAAATGAAACATACTGAGTTTAAGCTGGTTTACTGAGTTTAAGCTGGTTTACTGCTTAACTGTATCCTCTACTGGGTTTACTGTTTTTTTTTTTTTTTATTTTAAGCTGCAAAAGGGTTATTACCATCTTAAAGCTGGGAGCTCCACTCTCCAAATCCTTATAACATCATGCAAAAGTAAATGGGACAGTGAACTGACAGACACTGTCATAACTTACTTGCTGGAAGCTCACTAAAATCCTGCCTGTGAAGGCACAGAACCAAATCCCATCATCACCTGAGGCTAAGACAGTGTGACCATGGCAGCTTTGGGTGGAGCTTTGTCCACATCACCAGACACAGCTAAGGGCCAGCCCTTACCTTCTCTGTATTCCAAGGACATCTCTTCCTCTTGTGTCTGCCTGAGCAGTCACAGTGTAACTGCACCTGCCATGACTGAAATCTTTTAAGAGTACATATGGAGATAGTGCAGGAAAGTTGGAAGATTGGATTTACCAGAGGAGCTTGACCCAATTCATTGCCCCAGGGGCAGGTTGGGATTGCAGGAATATCTCCTGTCAGCCTCCTGCAAATAGGGACCATTCACCCTGGTCCTTGGAGGCCATCTCTCCTCCCTTCCTCCCTCCCTCCCTCATCTCCACCACACCAGGGCTCCCTTGGAGCAGTGTTGCCAGACATCTGTTAGCTGCTGCTACCTCTGATCACTCCTCTGCTTACCACACACTGAGCCCCAGGAGCAGCTCACATCTCTCCAGTGACATTCATTAACTGCTCTTTCTTCCTCTCTCTGTGGCCACTGCTGCCTTTGGATGGGTTTGTGATGGCACCAGGGTTCCTCCTCCCCCAGCAGCTTGGAGCCGGGGGACAGGACCTGGGGCAGGGAGGGCAGTGTGAGAAGCCTTTCCCCTCCTTCTCTGCTTCCAGGGTATAGTCCAGGCTGCTCATCTGTTTTTCTGAGACATTTCTGCTTGCTCCCTACAAAGGCTCATTTTCTCTGGCTGATTTCAGAAGCAGTGGGAGATGCCGATGTGAAGCCAGTGTTGTAAAAGCACACTGAAACCTAGCTTAGACTTGGAGCCTGGCCTAGCCAGATCAGCAGTAAAATTTTCAAAAGGAAAGAGGGAAAAAGCTATTTCCCATCACAGGAGCAGTGGGGTGTTTTCCATGGGAACAATGATGTTCTGGTTAAGTTCTAAGAACTTTTCTAATTATTAGGCCAAACCAATGAGAAAGCTGATGTCAGCAGGAAGAGCTGATGGGAGGAATTATAATTGTGTCTGGGGCCATATGAAAGCATTATACCATGTCTTGCTCCAGACTTTGCATGAGTCATTTTCCTCCTGGTCAGGATTGTGTATTGAAGTGCAGACTGGCAGTTGTCTGGATCTTTCCTTGTGCCAAAACTGCTGTGAAGTTGGTTTTGTTTGTTGTTTTTTTTTTTCCCAGTGCCACTGTGAGAAGTACCATCAATAGAATTTCTTTTCTGTGGAGGCAGCATCAAGCAAGGCATCACACTGCGTGGGGCAGTAATTGCAACACTTGCTGCTGATTTATTGTCAGCAACTTCTCTTGTGGAGAGAGTGCTTCCTCAGTTCCATCCATAAAACTCCAGTGGTTTCAGGAGGAATTATGGCTGCTTGCCACTTCTGAGTATCTGCCTCTGAGCACTTCGGTCTTTAACTGTATGTAGATTTTCTGTAGAAGCCTATTTGCAGCAGAGACCTACTTTTAGACACCACAGTGCAGGACTCTTCCCAAATTGTACTGTTGTTTCCATCTGTAAAGCTGAGAGAGCAGTTTTGCCTCTCCTTTGGCTAGAAGGCGTTTTTAAAACTAGATGCCCCAAGTGATCTACCTCTTTCCTTCCCTTTCAGCACATCCCAGCTGCTCCTGTTGTCACTGGACAAGTACCTGTTGTTTTCAGATAGAGCTGGATTGAACTTCAGGAGACAGTCATTCATTTATTGATGTTGCCAACAGGTGAAATGGGTTACAAATCTAAATTTTGTAGGAAGCAACAAAGTAAGCAGTTACGTCATAGAAAATCAGCAAAGCCCAAAAATGAACTGATAGTTGTGCCAAGCACTTCCCATGCTACAGTCCTCAAATCAGAGAGAAAAAGCCATCAGCACCTCATGCTCTGTGCCTTTCATGTCCATGTGATCAGTTAAGCCACCACAGCAGCTTTGGTGCCTTCACTCACTGTTCTGTGGGACCTGCTGAATCCTTGTGCAGACTTCCCAAGCCATAATCTGTGAGGTTTTGTTGTATGTCAGGCCTACTTAAATGTTCATGCACTGAAAATATGCAAAGGCTTCTGTCACAGCAGCAAAGCTCTGGCAGAGCTCCCCTTCCTCAAACCTCTCCTAGGCAGCTCTGGGAGAGACTTGACTTTTTAGCCACTGTGGGTGTAATTGTGTGCTCTGAAGAGTCTGTGCTCAGCCCTGGTCTGAGGTCTCTGTTCATAGTGGAGCACAGATTTTCCTAGACTCAGACACAGGGATACTCAGAACTTTTCAGTTTATGCTTGCAAGGATATGTTCTTGCACAGAATGCACCTGCTTTGCACAGAATTTTAAAGCACTATTGCTTTAGCAGCACAAAAATAGAGGGGAAAAAAAAAAAAGCCCACCGACAAAATATCTCCATTTACCACCATGGGCATTATTCAGATAATTGTAGGTTGATCAGTTTTTCTTTGCAGTTCATCTTATGACTTTTGAGACCTGAAATCTGTTTCCAGCTCTGCCTTCTGGCTGGTACCTCATCTAAACCAGAATGGGCCTGCAGAAAAAACATTTCCTTCTTCTGTCTCATCTTCTACTCCAAATCTTGTGTATTTTGCTGGAAGTATCTTTCTATATCCCAAAGACTGATATAGCTTGATTTATGTATTTGTTTTTGATGCATTTCTCTGCTGCAAAGAGCAGCTCTCTGCGCAAGGGCTGGAAGAAGTGACTTTTCTTGCTTAATCTTATCTTATCCCTCCAGATAAGCTTCCTTCCATCAGTCTTCAATGTTTTCTGATGCAAATTTGTAAAACTGGAATTAAAATTCATCCTGCTGCAGTATGTGGTGGTTTCCCTCTCGACAGTTTTCCGAGTGAGAGCAGCAAGTGTGAAGGTGTTGAAAAGCAGCCTGAGGTGCTCCATGTCAGCTGCAGCTCGAGCAGGAAACGCTGCTGTACCAAGATCAAAAACTGCTATTAGCACGGTGTCCAGGGCAATGCCTCCTATTCTTCTTGTTCTGTTAAAGAACACGCTATTTTCTTGCTTCATTGCTCCATCTGTAGCACACTGGCAGTGGTGATTGTTATTATTGTTATTAAGGGAGAGCCTATCATGCTTTTCAGTGGAAAATTGGATTCTGGACAAGATCGTTTTGCTTGAAGTTTAGTCTTTGGTGGGAAATTTTCACTTTTTTTATTAAAAATCATTCAAAGAATATATTTTTTGCCTGGAACTTTTACAAAGTATTTCTTCAGTGCAATGTTGTTAATTTTTATGGGAGATGGGGACAGATGTGTTTATATTTTCTGTCTGTTTTTATGGCTCACTGTTATAGCACTGACTCTTGTGGCTCCTCAGAAAACCGTTCAAGTGCCAAAGAATGAACAGAGGGCCAGTATCTATTTCACAGTTTTACCAGGACAAATCCATGCTAGCGCCACTGGAAGAAAGGAAGTTTCCTTGTATATCTGTCAGTCTGTCCACAGGGCTGCTTGACTGGTTGAGCACTGGGGGCAGAAGCTCCCTAGTGCAGACATGGCTTATACTGGCAGAATAATAGTAATCTTTTGCCAATCTACTTTAAACTAGTTTCCCATACTGCATGAACTATGCCTGGAAGAAAACTTGTTTCTGCTGACACTGCTTTTGTCAGAAGAAGAAAAATATCCAGATTCTCATCAAGACAGTCGGTTTGACTGGACCCATGATGTACAGGCAAGGACTCAGAGGCTGTACCTGGTCCTGGCTGTCACCTGGTTCATCCTGCAAGGGGCTTTCTGCTCTTTTTGGAGTAAAACCAAATAATATTACTCCCCATCTCCCTGACTTGGGTCAAAACTGTAAAGGTGCAGGGAGATTTGGTAGTGAAGCAAGTCTCCCTCCCAGGCAGTGACTTTCACATGAAGGGCTGGGCTCATGGCCTGACCTGCCAGCGGAACAACATTCTGTCTGCCTGGTGATAAAGCCACAAAGCCCTGGAGGCACTCCTGGCACCTCCTGAAGTGCAATCTCAGGTGCATGTCAGCACTGATTAAATGGAAGCTTTATAGAAGGCGGTTTGGACCTTGATTATTTTAGAAGCACCAGCAGTCAGGGAACTGGATCACTTGAGCTGTCAGCTGGGTGATTTAGTGCAACTCCTAGAGGGAATAATGAAGGTGGTGATAAACTGCAGTGTAAGAAGCTGGTAAATAACTTTTATGGAAGAACTGTATTTGGAAACACTGAATAATGGCAACTAATGTCACAGATCTTATGGAAAGGTGCTTTCCAGAGTTATATATTTAAATGGTCATCGTGGGTCTAAACTAGTCTTTGGTAAGTCAGTGGAAATCAATAGAATTACTTCAGGGTTGATTTAAGAAAAGAAAACATCATCAATAATGTTACATATTTATTGATAATGCGAAACAATTAACTGCTTTGGAGAGGAGGAGTAAATGTGTTTATGCTAATGCTGATTTATTACTTTATTACTTCTATAACACAAAACAAGACTTCCAAACCACAGCATCCATTTGTTTTTTTTATCTTGACCTATTTATCAGCTCTTTTTACCGTGAAGCCCACACATATGAGGAGAGGCATTTATTATGTTCTTTTTACTTCACAATGCATAATTCAAATCTGGAAAAACCATTTCTGACATAAATACACATTTATTTTTAACGCTTTAATGTGATTTAATTTTCTATAGGTTATTTTAAGAACTGGTCATATTTTGGTCTTCAATTTTATTGTTTTTAAATTCAGAAAACTCTGTAAATTAATGTCCAGTGGAAAATTAGATCTCATGTTCTGGTTGTAGACAGAATTAAATCAATAAATTCTAACTAAAAATTATACCTGAGATTCCCTTTATGCTTTCATGAGCCAAATTTCTTTGCTACTCCAGCAAAATTTGCAGAGTAAATAACTGCAGTCACTCTGAAATACTATTTGCTTTTGGAGTGCTATCCCATGGATGCTGGACACTGGACAGGTGCTTCTATTGACTGTAATTAGAATTTGGCTTGATCACACCTGAAGCATCCATACACATGGAGAGAACTTTCCAAAAATCTGTCTGCCCAGGTCAGAGGGATGTTTTCTGTGTTTCTGTGCACTTTGGGAGACAGGCAGCTGACATTTTACTGCGTTGGGGCCTGTCCTGACTGGGTGCACAGCTGTGACACGGTGATGGATGATGGATGATGGAGGATCAGGCGTGTGCTGAGCCATCAGAGCCAGTCCTGTTCCAGCTGCTGCCCAGGTCAGCTCTGGCTGCAGAGGGTGGGCTCCTGGCTGCTGCAGGCAGCAGAGGCTCCACAGCTCTGAGGACGAGTGGCTGTGATCTCTGCTTGGTCTGTGGCCACTTATTTTGTCCATGGGCTCTGTAAATCCTCTGCAGCTCTTGTTATCTGATTCCTCATTATTTACCAGCCTGAACACCAGTGGCAGGTCTTGTTCTGCCTGCCTCACACACCGGCATCCAGCCCCTCTGCAGCTCTCAGGGGCTCTGGTGTTTCTCATGATGACCCCAGAGATTTTTGTGCTGCTGGGGCCTTGCATTTCCAATGAGCTCTTGTCTCCCTTTGCAGTGCCTGTACACAGTGGGATGTGCCCCCATGAAAAAGGCTGGAGACACTGGGGACTCCAAGAGCGTCATGACACAAATACAGTTTGGAATAGGTCAGACAGAAGCCTTTTTAACTATGATCAGTGAGAGAACACCTGGACAGCATCTCCCTCTCTGCTCCCCCTTCCTCCAAGTGGTTGCAGAGCTCCAGCCTATATACTGGTTCCAAAAAAAACCCAAAAACAAGTGAAGACAACAACCATTTAGGCAAAGAAAGGCAGAGAGCCATCCCTGGGAGGGAGGGAGTCCTTAGAAAGCTTCTTAACTGCCACAGTACTAAGAATTAATCAAAGTAGATGATGAGACCTTATGGAGAGATGGCTCTTGGTGGAGCCCATAGGAGTGGCACACTCAGTATTATCTTGCCTCAGAAGTGGGGAGCTGGGAACAATCACAAGCTGGTATGCCAAAGGGAGCATTCTTCTAGTTAGGATAAACTTCTTAGCCAGCCCTCTCAGATCTTAAAAATAATAATTTTATCACCACAGAGGTAATGTGAGGTGAGTATTGGTTTTTTTTCAGGTTGCAATGAATCTGCAGTAAGTGTTGAAATGCCTTCACTGTTCTCTCTGCAAAGAAGAAATTTTAAGACCAGAATTATTAGAAGTGTCAGAAAATGTGAAGAGCAGCAGGGAGCTGCTATGGCATGTAAAGTGGCATAAGGAGAATCTGAGGGATGCCAAGAGGGTGGAAAAAACAGTGCAATGCTGCTACTCTGGCTTTTGAATTTCTGGATGACAGCTGAAGTTCAGGAGCATGATGGCCAGTTTTGTGGCCCCTCATTGCAGCTCTGTGAGTTTGACTTTCAAGTCCTGGGCAGCTTCTGACTGACTAAAGTCAGTTATGATAAACTACAGTCAGTAATGATAAAGATGTTCTTTTCTGCAAATAGGCAGTATCACTGGATAACAGCCTTGGTGAATTTTGTTTAGGACCAATCAGTGATCCTTTTATGATTTTTGTTTTTTCTTTCACTATTTTTCCCCTCTTAGAAATCCTAATTTTTCAAAATTGAAATGATTCATGAACCAGGATCTTTCTAACTCAGCCAAAGCATGGAACTGCTGTTTCAGAAGGTGTATGACAGTATTTTTTGACAGTTTTTTACCTGAAATATTAATATTTTTATTTCAATTGAAGTCACCTTCTACTTTGAAGTTTTAAGGTAATTGAGATCAGAAGATTTAAATGAAAAAAATTAAAATAGAAACAAAATGTTTAAAAATTACAACAAAACACTCTGAGTGACCTAACCTGAATGTTTTGTTCAGCTTTCAGTTTGCAAAATTTCTAGATTTTCCTGATTTGACTCCATCATAGGAGCAAAGCATTGATAAACCAGTATTCTTTGACTGGTGCAGAGGTTCCTCCTGCCCTGCAACAACCACATAAACTTGTGACATAGCAAAGTCATCCCTGAGCAACAGGACTTTTGGTGGTACCCACAGGGTATTCTGACATTTCCAACAATTTTGTGAAGTAGCAAATTTTCCCTCTATTCTCTCTATTCCTGCCTTTTGGAAGGAATACTATTGAAAACAATTTATTTGGATGAAATTAGCAAAAGGCTTTTCATAGGTGCATTAATGGATTCAGGTAGCAGCATATGTAGCATATATAATGTATATGAGAATATGAGAGAATAAGAGCAGATCAGAAAATTAACAATTGCAGTCAGATTAGTTGATCCTTTCTAAAAACCAGCTGTTCCCAGCCCCCTCTGCCTTGCCTTTCCATAATGCTGAGTTGAGCCAGCCCCATCCCTGACCAGACAGGATTTTCTGAGATCCCATCTCAGCACCAAGTGAGGGCACTGCCCTTCACGGGCAGAGGCAGCAGGTTTTGCTCCTGCCTGGGTACAGCCCTGCAAAGTGTGAGTGCAATGCTCTAGTGCTGCTCAAACCAGCATGGGTGTACTTGCCAGTCCCAGAAAATCTGTACACAGGTAAAGCAATGCAGTTATCCACGGCTCTGGGTTATGCTGTCATTCTGCATCAAGACAAATTAGTGTACTCGGAAGCAATCAGAAGTAATTACTCTTAAGAAACAATAGGCATCACTCTGTAGCTTCTACCTGACAGCTAAAGGACTTGGCTTCCTCTGAAAAACCCATACAGCTTAATCTTCTTGTGTCAGATCATATTTCCTTGTCTTCTCTTGGTAAATGTTTACATTGCAGCTGTAAAAGGGGCACTGCATGATCTCGGCTAACAGGGGACTGTGTGTTTAGAGATAGTAAAGGGAGCCTGGATCTCTGCTATCACCAGATGAGTGCAGAGAAGGTTTGCAGGTACAAAATAGCACCTCTGCGGGGGCTTGAGTGGTCCCATTCTCAGGAGTAAATTCTCGTTCCACAAAGTCAGTTCCTACTGTTAGATAAGCACAACAATGATGGGGAATAAAATGATAGGAAGTGAGCCCAGAGACCTGGCTGTTCTTTTGCTCTTCAGGGAAGATGCTCAATGACATTCCAACTGATCCATTTTAGGAGTGTACATACACACACTGAACCCTGCTTTTGCCACTCCTACTGCTGCATTCTGATCACCACTTGGCATTTTTAAGTGTTTCTTTAAAGACTGAACCCTTCTTAAAGGTTCCAGTGGCATCTTTGAAATCTGATAGAAATCTAAAGTCAATGTGTGTGCCAGTCAATGACTTCGATTTACATTCTCCAGGAGGAACTGCAGGACTCATCTCAGTGGAGATGAAGTGAAAGAATGCCAGACTGAGATCCAAGTGAGCTCCATACTTACAGGGATAAGGAAGAATGACTTTTTCTTATGTAGTAAAAAAAAAAAAGCAATTCTAAATTTCAGATCCCAACAAAGGCTGCCATCGTTCCTGCTGCCCTTAGACACTTATTTCAACTTTTTGCAACTTACCTTTGCAGTAGCTGGTGGGAAAAGAAAGCTAAGTAACACTAAAGTGATTTTGTGGTTAACTCAGTTATGCAGTGCGTAGGAAATTTGGATTCAGCTCCCAGCATTGTTTTGGATGTGCTGTGTAATTGAATATACAGTGTCTGTTCACCTCAGTTCTCCCTCCATCAGCTAAAACTGAGAACATTTCCATATCATCAGAAAGTGAGAGATTAAAATAGACATAGGCCAGTAAATATCATTCTTTAACTGGGTTTTACTCTTTTTGTGAGAATTAACAGTGAGAGAAGACTTCTAGGGACAGTCTCTTTCTTAAGAACAAAATTTAGTTGACCTTCATTAGTGTTTCACAAAATACTACAGCTCTCAGCAGACTTTTCATGCTTGATTTCTTCATCGAGAGGGTGGTGTAGCACTGGGAGAGGTCACCAAAAGTGGTTGTGAAATTTCTGTCTTTATATATTTTCAAGAGGCTGTGGGGCCAAGCCGTGGTTGACCTGATCTGGTGTTGGCAGCATTCCTGCTTTGAGTGGGAGGCTGGACTGCAGATCTCCAGAGGTCTCCTCCAACCAGCATTTCTGTGACTCTGTGAATCTAATTAGCTTCATCCTACATGGAAATATCAAAGTTATTTTAGGAAATATCTGTATCTTTGTGCAGTGGAAGCAAAGAAAATAAGTATTTATTATCCTATATTACTAGGATTGAGTAAGTATTCCAGCAAAGGCAAATAGCCCTGATTTCTGGCTCTCTCAAAGCAAAACTAAGACAGATATTAGATTAGATTGGATATGTTATCAATTTTTAAATTAATTTTTCTATTATATCCATTGGTTACGAGTCTTACATAACAATTTATTTGACAACACCATCCTGGTATCACTTCTGTATAATAATACTAAACCAAAAAATTGTCAAGCATTAGCTCCACAAACATATTGCAAACTGCAGTTTAAGTATGTCAGTGTCTTATGAGGATACTTGAGGCTGAAATATCTTCCCTACCTACAGACTTTTCAAACTAATACATATAATGCTCTACAGAGTTAACAGCTGCTACTATTCCACTAATGGGAAGTATTTTCTCTCTCTTATATTCCAAATAAATCATTATTCACATCTTTCTGTCTTATGTTCAAGGTCCAAATAGTCCCATCTCTGTAATAGAAACCAGTAGAACTTAATGAGTTCTCTCAAAACTCGGAGTGACTTGTGTGTACACTCCTCTAGCTATTAATGCTAAAAGCTCTCACATAAAGAAGAAGAATTGTAGTATAGTAACAACACGAGGTTCTCATTTTATATTTTTGTGTTGACTACTTATTACTGTTTCACGTATATGAACTGTTATAAAAAGAGTGTGCATACATATTTACAAGGATGCACAATGCAATGAATTCTGCACCATTCATTAATGGGCTTTTGAATCCTGGGGTTTTTTTGGCGGAGGAGAATTGGAATTGTTGCATTTCAGTGTCATTTGATTCCTATGCATTATATGAAAAAAAGTACGAATTACATGTGCCAGGAATTAGGGAAATGAAAGATGCAGAAATTCAGATGCACTGAGTGGATGTTGGCCTTGATTTCCTCCTGTAATCTTACTGGTATCTTACATGCATATTGAATACCTAAGTTGTCCATCCCTGCAGTTTTTGTCCTGAGAAAAAGTGTAGTAAGTGTACTAGAGAATAAATATTTTGATTCAATGAGCATTAATAATTTAAGTGTTCCTTTTAAGCACAAAGGTCTGGCTGGATACTCTGTGTGTGTGTATGCTGGGAGAAAACAGTAGGAAGAGAAGCAATGATGGCACTGTTTTGGCTGGGACTTTGGGAGCTCCAGTGCTGAGCTGTGCAAGCTGCCCCAGCAGGAGCTCCAGCCTCATGGCTCTCCAGGTGAACTGGAGTGGATCCATTTCATCCTTACTTTGGGCTGGTAATGCACTGCCCTTGGGACCTCACCACTCCACCAGCAGAACACATGGAATACAGGGAAAGGTGCGTGCTCTGCTGTCCTGTGAAGTGTCTGAAGGGAAGCGTTTTCCTGAGGATGTAGATTCCCTAGGAGGGACACTCATCTATGAGAAAGGTCTGTTACAGGGCTGTTACAGCTGGATTGTGGGGTCTCCATCTCCTACAGCCAGCTATCATTGTGGGACTAGGGAGGACATTTGCCTAAATGGCAGAAGATGAAGCAGAAGCACCAAATCAGTGTGGGATCTGCTCTTCTGTCTTGGATTTTTATTTTCTGTTTTTATGGTGAACTCAATAGACTGATCCTAGTTACAAGAGGTAAACAGCAGTGAAGGGTACTGTGCCTGCCAGAGCTGCCTGGAGGGGCTCTGAAATGATATCTGAACACAGATGCCTATGTTACTCTCTTTCTTAGGGGTCCTGGCACTGAGCTTTTTGCCATCACATGCAAAGAGTGTGGATGCAGGGATGGAGCAAACAGCTGCCTTGTGTCACTCGCTGCCTCGTTCTCTGCCTGGGCAGGGAGCAGTGCAGAGTTTCAGCGGGGGCTGTCTGTCTAAATCTGTACTCTGCTCTGTGTTTATGTTGGAAATGAAAGATCAAAGCATGTGCTTGCAGTTAAAAATGGAGACTGTGTAATTAGGGGCCTCCTCTTGTTTCGAGTCACATGTTCATGTACATGTGCTTACACACATGAGACACTGCTGCCCTCATCACTGCCGCATCCTGGGGCAGGGGACAGCTCTGAATCGAGCTGTTCCTTGCCATGGCCATCAGAGGTCAGGGCTGCCTTTGAAGGGAAGTGGCTTAACCTTATCTGTGACTAATATGTTGTCTGCAGCGAGGAGAGACCCAAGACCAGGCGATGATAGCGGCTCTGTTGAGAAGGGCCCTGCCCAGCCTGGTGTCCTGTCTCAGACTGCGGTGCTGGAAGGGTAAGAAAAGAACATAAAATGGTACTGGAGAGGACTCCTTTTTCTGATGTCTTTCCAGCTTCTGGTGCTCAGTGTGGAGGCACTTCCTGAGCTCCAGGCTGTAGCTGAATTGCAGTATGTAGTGGCTGTTAGATGCCCATGAATTTATCTTATTTTTTGAATGCACTTATTCCTCTGGACTCTACATCAGTGAACATCCACATTCAACTACCAACTGTGTAAAAAGGGTTTCTTTTTTATTATAAGAAGAGCAATTACTCCATTTGCTTTCTCCATCCCACTCCATGCTAAATACCTCAATCTCATCCAAGTTCAGCTATTGTTTGTCAAGCAAACGAGTCCTTGCGTATGAAGTCTCTTCTACTACAGAAGCCATTTGGTACCTCTGATGTTCTTGTTGCTTCTCCTCACTCTAATGTACCTTTTTGAGATTGCACAAACAGAATTGCAGGCAGTGCTCAAGACATGGGCACACCGGGGAATGACAAAATTGCAGAATAATGTTTTCCATTTTGTTGCCTTGTTCTTTCCCGTTTGTCCTTAGCAGTGTGTGAGTTATCAGGTCGCTCTGTTGTTAGAAGGGCTCACAGGGAGAGCCTTGCAGACTCCTTCTGGAGGAAGGATGTGGATAACAGGACATGATTTATCTGTTTAATTTATGGTGGACTGTTTGATTTTGCAAAATTAACTTCCTCCCTGAAGAAAGATGTCAGATGAAATTTTCAGTTGAAAGGTGCAAGGGGAGAGTGAGAGATTAGTGTTCAGAGCAGTGCAAAGTTGTCTGCTTTGATCCTTCTGCACACTTACTGCTCTTCTCCACCGTGTGTCTTGCCTATAGGACACAGTTTGGGGGCAGGACTGGGGGGACTTATCCAAAAACTGCCAACCAGATTGTTTCCCTTGGATCAGACCCTATCGAAGCAGTTGTGTCCTTGGCTTTTCACATGCAAAAGAAGCACTTTATTAAAAGAAACAAGATACTTCCCAGAGTCTGACAGCTTGCATTTTAACTATCACCCCTAACAAGGGACCTCAAAATTGACCCCAAGACTTAATTTAACCATTACAATTCCATTAGTCTAATTTGTCATGAAACGTCTTTAACTAATTACCTGCATTTGTAAGTTAGTCCACATGTCATGAGATAAGAAGTCAAGCATAGTCATAGGTCACTGCTCTGGGCTGCCATCACATAACACAGACCCTAGATGAAAGGGAATTCAGAGTTGATAGCAGGAATCCAAATGACAGCTACTCAGCCAGTACAAGGCAGATGTGGCTGTAATGTAAAAATTGGAGCATTGTCTTAGAAGTGGTGTTTTGGAAAAGATGGGCCATGCCCTCATTAGCAGAATAAGGTCTAGGAAGACTGAGCATTCCTCGTAAGCATTTGTCTTGAAGGTGGTAATTTGATAAATACAGGTCCCCACTAAAACCATTTGCTAAATTTGGCAGACAACAGTATTAAATATTTATGACTGAATTTAGAGCTGTCCCTTTTCAAAGAGACCTGATTATATCCTGAATGGCACTTTAAAAAGCTCATTTGGGAACTTTTGTTGGTTTCCTCAAACAACAAATGTTGAAACAGAGGAAAAGACCAATTAGGAGTCTGATTAAAGGTTGCTCAAGCCTTTCACTGAATAGTTTGGATTTGGCTCCCTATTACTTGTTGGAAATCTGCCCATGAATTTATAGTGGGAGCTACAACATGCTGTGTGCTACAAACACCTCTGTGTCTTAGATTTAGGCAACTGTAAACTTCCCCTCATTTCTCTTGTTCCAGTGCCTGTGACATTCCCCCTGAGACTAGATGAGGAGAAGGATATGGTACGTGATTAATGCAGGATGAAGCATTCAAAAAATTTTCTCATTCTTGTTCCTGTTTCCTTCCTCACTGAGCGGAGGTGCAGAGGGAGGTCGCCGAGAGTGATTCCCCCATCAATACAGAGTGTCACCATCACACTTTTGGCTGCTGCTGCTGGGTGTGAGGGGTAATTAAATCCCTGCCTCCACCCCAGCTCCCAGTCCCTTCACTGTTCCTTACAGACAGCAGATGCCATTGAATTCTTCACTTCCATCACTCATTGGATCAATACAAAGGGCCGGCAACGACACAGTCATACTGGTCAGGCCAGCCCTACCTTTGTACTCCCTAAGTACAGGCTCTGTCCAAGCCATAAATCACAGCTACTCTAAATTATAGAGGCTGCCAACACATCAGAGACCTGGAGTGGGAGCTCCCTGTGATCACAGCAGGGAGGGGACGATAAGGAAGGCCCTGACCAAGCTGTCTATTCTGTACTCAGGAGCTTTATTCAGACAGCAAGGAAGAGTGCCTGGGAGCCTGTGTGCTCCTCTTGCCTGCCGCAGTGGCTCAGCGGTGCTCTGGGGTTACCTGCTGTCCTCGGGAAAAATCGAAATCCTCCTTCTCAAGGCCATAAGGCAGTCACTGGGATTAGGAAGAAACTTCCTTTGCTGGCCTATTACTGCAGACTTTATACCTGCAAGTGCCCTTTTCTTGCATCTCTGTGGGGAGAGAGGACTGACTCACTGATTCTCCTCTTCCTCTTGCTATCAGGCAGCGCTGGGAGTGCTCAGTCCTGCGTGGGTGGAGGAAGGGCAGCGCCCCGCTGTCCCCAGCTCCTGTCACACAGCCCTGCACGGTCACACTGCTCCGTGGTGTGCACACCTGGCACTTCTTTCTTTCCTGTGTGGAAGTTCACCTGCTATTTTCTACCAATATTCCTCCAAATCTTTCAAGATAAATGAATCTTCAGATCTCCAAATCTTTAGCCTGTCTGAAACCAGCATAAAATATCTACCAGTCTGCAATGAAAAATCACAGACAATCCATCCTTTCGATCTCTTGCTTTTATCCTAAGCTGATAAGGGAGGCCCTCCTGTGCTTGTCAGCTTTGCATTCTTGGTGTGCGCAGCATAGCTGAGGATTGCAGATTAAAGGTGAAGAGTTGAACAGGGAAAAAATGCAGGAGTGAAGCAGCTGTTTAATGAGATAGAGGGGCTTTCCTCTTGAAAACTGCTTATCCATATCCTGTCTCTTGGTAATTGCAGAGTATTTTCTTTATGGGGAATGCTAGCACTGTTTTTCCTAGTTTAATATATTTTACTCACTTGCATGATGATCTTTTCACTTTGGTAAGTGAAAACATTATTTATGACATTGTGAATGTCAACAGCATTTTTTTTAAGCTGCTTAGTACTGTCCTGTGCATCTTTAGTCTTATAGTTAGAACAAAGTTCAAGTGTGCTCAGGAGTTAAAGCTCAATGTGTAACTAAGCTTGAGCCCTTGCCGTTCCAGGTTTGGAAACTCCTTTCCACCCAAGTCTCTCTCAATCTGTAACAGAACATATAAAGTTACTTATCCAGATATTGTTGAATTGACTTTCAGTGGTAGGATGTGCTGTGCCAATAGTTAGAACCAAACATTTGAAACACAAGCTCTGGCAGATGTTGTAGCCTGCTCATGTCACCGTCTGTCTTTCCGCTAGAAATATTTTAATTTTTGGAAACTCCTCCCTGTTGCCTTGCTCTGTTTTTCAGGTAGACCCTTCACCTCCTGGTGTCCCTAAGGATCTCAGGTGGGAGATCCTCATCACTGGTCCTGCTGCCTTCATTGGTGCTGTAATTTGCTGGGATTTACCTCCAAAAAGAGATCTAAGAATCCATCATTACAAAATCTGCATAAGCTTACGGGGGCCAGAGCAGCTAATAAAGATCACTGGGAAATGACTAATGCATGTGTGCTGCCACTGTACCTACCACTGTCTTTGCTGGTCTCTGGAGAGGAGCTGGGAGAGCACAACAGCCACTGGTGGAGAAAAAAAACAAGAGAAGAGAAAGGATTCATCTGCCAGGAAGAGATGCAGTCATGACTCTGGCTTGGTGTGATAAACAGCATGTGCTGTTCAGAGATCTGGCTGTGCACAGGCCATATTCCCCTGATCTCTCTCCAACTTGGAGATCCTTCTGCTGTGGTTGATGTGAACAAGTCTCGTTCTTTGTATCACCTCCATTGCAAATGAGGTTAGGAAATGGGAACATTTCAGGGTTGGAAGGAGTGATCTGGGATTTTTCAGATACCAGAAGTTCCCGATCCTTTTTGTATAGATAATGTCAACGTTTATATAAGTGATAACAGGGAGGTTGGAAAAATGATGGGATTTTGAGTTGGGATTGGGGGGCTGCTGTGAGGTGGGAGTTTCTGAAATGGCAGAGACTTGGGATCATAGTCTGGAGAAGATGAATGCCTTGGCTTGAAGTGTATTGCCACAGTCTGGAGCAGGAAATCATACTGGGTTTGAGATGTGGAACAGAAGAGAGAAAATCTGCCTCACAGGGGATTGAAGGAATTTATTTTAGGGACTTCAAGGATTGAAGTAACTCATTTCACATGACTTTTCCTCCTCTATCCCATGCTCACGACTGCATGCAACAGTCATTTTTGCTGATGGAAATGTGGTCGCTGTATTTTCTGTCCCACTGTCATCTCCTTGTCTCTTTACTTGTCCATACAGTATCATATACCCTATGGCATCATATAATTAAAATAGATGATTATGCAGATGTAAGTGGATCCCTAAGGAAACTTAGCACATGGACATTACACCACAGGCAGTTTTTAACTGATTATACTGCTATAAAGAAGTTTCTTCTTTTTAAACCTAAAAACACCTTAAGTTTTTTCCTTCTTTTTTAATGCGAACAGCTTAACATTTTCCTCTCCAGATAAGATCTGAAACGGAAGAGAGAGAGCAACATACCTTATGGAAGTGAAGATTGTAGGTTTATGGGTTTAGAAATCTCTGAAAAGCACAAAAATATTTCCTCCCAGTTGCAACACCCCTCCCCCTGCACGCAGAGTGCAGCCCCGTATGCATTTGGTTTCCAGATCTGTGATTCCCACCCTCCTTTTTATAAGCTGTGAATTTTTCCCCTTTCAAAGCACAGATTTTACCCCCGTCCCATGCCTCCAGGGAAGCTTTTGTCCTGTGAGTGCCCTAGGCTTTTAAAGAATGTGGAAACTCCTTGGTTTATTCTGTTTCTGTACTGCTACCTCCAGTTCCTGAATCCTGTTCCTCTGTGGCCTCTGCTAACACAGAGTCTGTCTCGAATGGGGGTTTTCTCTGCAGTTCCAGTGAAATGTGGCTGTGTGCACAGGGACTGCAGCCTTCTAGCCAACATTCTTTTCTTGTTATTTAGTAGAGAAGAGGTATCACTTTTTCCCCCTCTCCATCATCAGCCTGATTTTATTACAATCACATAATGCCAACACTGTTCATGTTTCCTCATCCCAAGACTTGGTGGATCCATTCAAACACCATGTAAATCCCTCTCTATTCTCAGTAGCACCTTTATGATGGTATTGCCTTTCCAAGCTACAGTTGATCTTGCAAGCCTTCACACCAGCTAATCCAACCTCTTTTGGCTCCTTTCCCAAAGGTGTAGAGTTCTAAGGGAACACTCAGCAAGGATATTTTCATTCAGTATCAGTGGATCCAGAATTTCTTCTTTTCTTAGACCTACAGGACTGCTCACTCCTCTCCATTACTAGCAGCTATGAGGGGTAGATACTGCTTGCAGAATACAATAATTTTAAAAGGAAATAAGACAAAATAAGGAATCTAAAAGCTGTCTGCATTTTCTATCTGTAGGTACAAGTCAGATAGAGCTGCCCTAACATTTGTGCTGCTGATTAAGGAATAGCCTGTTATGTAATGAGCAGTACATACTCTAGAAGCAATCCTGCAGTGAAGCAGGCGAAACCACCTGGGTGGATGGACCAAGGATTAGCTGCTGCCTGAAGCTGTATAGACAGCATCTCCAGCAGTATTTCTCAGAGCAGCTTGCAGAACTCTGGCAGATCATAGCAGAACTATTCTACTTTATTATGTGCTGAAAAGTAACTGGTTTTTACACATTAGACACTAATCAAGGTCACCCTTTCATTGCTGAATGCTCTGCATTCACTGCGCTCTTGGCAGGAGGGCTTGCTCTGCTCCTGTGTGTTCAGAAAAAAACCAAAATAAAATAAAAGGAGAAAAAATCCTTTGGCCAACCATCTGTTGGACCAGAGGCCATAGACACAATGCAGATACAAATGCCTGGATGCATTTTGCAGGTGTGCCCTGTGACCCATCTTTCCGTGGAGAAATTCACTGGGAAAATAGATTGCACTAGACTGTTCCTGCAACTGCAGTTAATCGTGCCTTTTCTATATTACTGCTACAGGATTAACACAAACATTGCTTCTATTTTCAGGCTTATCAAAGGCAGCAGCACATCTCTCTAATCTCCTCTTTCCCTGCTCTCTTTAAAGTGTTTAAATGAATGGAGCACTGATGAGCAGGGATGTGGTGCCAGCAGGGATGGTGTCATTTAATGCCTCGCTATTTATGCTATTTAATGCCTGTGTGGCTTTATGTGCCCTGGGTGACTTGCAAACCATCTGGCACCCTCCACCCTTTCACAGGACAGACGGAGGTGTAGACAGCACCTTCACTTGTCTCTGGTTCAGAGAGTGACCAGCAGCAGTAAAACAGTACAATTCTGATGTGCCTGCACCTGCTGTCACTGAAGGATGAAGCTTGGGGGCCATGGATTGGTGACCCTTGATACCAGGCAATCTGGATCTCAGTGAGCTGTGGACATTTACCTACATTCCTGTTGGACTCGTTGGCACACACAACCTGGATTTTTCTTACAGCTGTAAAAAGCACAATGATATCTGATCTGCCCCAGCACCTGTTTGTGCACTGTTAACTTGTCAAAAGGTTTCAGACAAGCTGGAATCAGCAGAATTGCATGTGTCGTATCAGCTCCTTGTCCTAAGAGTCCTGCAGCTGGATTTGCAGTATCATTGAATGACAGCCTGAATTTTTAGCCATATTACTTACACAAATCACAAATACTTGGGTTTTGTCCTCCAATCTGCTAGGAAGTGGGCTGAGATCCACCCTGCAGCTTTCACACTACTGTCAGCTGGCATTAACTTCCAGTCATTTTTTCCTTTGAGGCCAGATTGAAATCAGTGACCTAGAAGTAAAATACTCTGTATTTTGTTAGCAAGCAGTCCCTGGAGTTGTGCAATTTAAACTGGGATGTTTTCTCAGTGAGCTCTTTTGTATATCTTCTATGGCAATTGTGCTGTAATTACCACAATCCTCTTTCTGGTAGCAGAATTTATTAATTGATTTCCACTTTCTCCAATGCATTTCTGCTCAGATCACAGTGAAATAAAGACTTTCTCTAGTGTGTGGAAGGGTCATAATATCCTACTGTAACACATTAGTTATCTATGGTGACATAATCAGAGATTATATTATGGATTCATTGATATTCCTGCAAGGAGAGCAAACTGGAAATTGTGTTGGACACTTACTGCACTGCCTGTTAGCAGTACAGCTGTGGGATCTGACCCTGAAAATGCTCATGTCTGGGAGAATATTTGCAGAAGTAAGGACTAGTCACGTGTAGAAAAAATTTCACAGTCAGCCTTCATGTTTATGGGATGGATCACTTGTGGACAGTGCCGAGAGTCTGCTGGGAAGTGCTGGCTGCCCTTGGCAGTGCCATTGCTGGAGGTTCATTTTATTCAGCATTTTAAGAAAGCGCCCAGCTCACGTTGCAACTTTAACTGCAGTCTGTTCATATGAATAAGTTCTGTCTCCATTTTTTCTGGAGTTCAGATTCTGTGTTCAGATTCAAGGTCAAGATCCAGTTGGTCACCCTGTGGCAGTGTATAATGCATTGCCAGCATCCCAGAACATAGAAAATTGGAGATTAGAAGCAGCTCCACCTTATTATCATGATAGCAAATTGCAAGTGGCAGTGCAGTGGATAAAGGGCAAGGTAATGTAACATGTGAGTGGAATAGCTCTCAATCTGTGTGTTATGAAATTGTCATTCTGTGCCACTGTTCAGCATAAATGGACTAATCTTCAGTTTGAAAATGAGGAGAGCTTGACTGTTAAAGAATAGGTCATTTGGCTTCTGGCAGCAGCAGAAGATGCTGTAATATTAGCTGTAAGAACTTGTGCATTCTTGGTAAGGAGATAAAAATGATTAAATTGCACCGCTTGCTTCTCTATCTTTTGAAGTAATTCATATTTGGACCCGGATTCAGCTAAGCATTTGCATAATTCCTCAGGCCATTCCTATTCAGCCATGCATTTCAGTTGGTGCTTAAGCTCAAGCAAGTGCTGAAGTTCTTTTCAGTTCCAGGGGCTTCAGCCTTGCAGAACAAAATCTGGGCTGTTACTTTATGTTTCAGTAGCTTCTGAGGTTGCTGTGCTGTAGCAAATGGAACTTTGCTTTGTATGTACCAGATGGAAGTTTGTATTTGTTGTATTATGGGCTGAATACTCTTTAATGACTCAGAAAGGTTAAGGGTGAAGATGTTGGGGCCCTGGAGAGGATAATTTTTAATAGAGTCCTCTGTTGGAAATCCAAGAGCCAGAACGGGGGTCACGTCTCTGAAGAGTTTCACGGACTCTGCAAAACTGGCAGTCACACTGACTGCCTCCCTTCCACTGAGCTCTTCCTGAAAAGGAATGAGCAGAGCCAAAGGGAAGGTTTTGTTGGGCTCTTTGGGACATGGAGCTCTTCAGGCTGAATTCTGTTGCAAATTATGCTCTGTTTTCCAGAGAACCTTCTCAGCTTTGGTAGGGTTGTGCCAGGTGGTAGCCATTTGTAATGTGAATTGTAGTTTTAACATATCTTTCAAAAATTGCAGTATTACCATATGTATTTGTACTGTACAAACCTGGGTTTGGGTTGGAGGGTTGGAGAATATGCTGACTTTTTTTCTTTTGTGGGGCTGGAAAGCTCAAAACATTTTGCCTGGCATTATCAAGCTCTCGTGTGTCAGTTCAGTTTAGCAACAGAACATGTCAGCCAACAGAGTTCCACTGCTTCGCGAAGATGTGTGTGGGAACTGGGAATTTTTTTAATTTGGATTGACCCCAATCTAAAATGAAATGTTTGGTTATGGCTTTTTATAGAAAATGCAATGAAACAATTAAGGGGGTTTTTTTCCTCTGGAAAAAGTAATTTTCAAACATTTGGTAGGAAACCCTTTACAGAACAGATTTATGGCCTGAAGTCTTGTTCAAAGTCAAACTGGTGGGAATTTTGCTGCTGACTTTCATGTAGCCATTTTACTGAGGTTTTCTTTGCAGCAGGAGGGATTGTGTGACTTTCTATCTGGAGGTATTAATGTAACTTCTAAGCCTCTTGGCCCACCTCAGAAATAAAGAATATTCTTATATATCCCATTGACTTGTTGGAGGTCTTGCTTTATTGAAGGTAACATGATTTTTGTCTCTGTCCCAGAGAACCACAAGGAACTCAATCTATATTTGTTAAAATGGAGACCAGCTACATGTTCTTCTAATACAACAGTGGCAGAGGAAAGGGCAAATGTCCAGGTTAGTGGACATCTGCTTTGCTAGGCTGTTTCCACATCATTGCTTGAAAATGTTTGTTCTGTGGAGGAGAATCTCTGCAGGTTCCAGATGCAGGTGTTTACAGGGGGATTCTGTTTCAGTGCAGTGCTGTGCATGATTCTGTCTCTGTTTTCCTGCTCCCAGTACATTCACCTGCTCCTGGATTTTCCTTTCTATATAGTAGATTTTATAAACCCCCAGAAAGCTCTATCTGGAAGCTGTTTTTCCACCCCAAACTTGCTATTAACAATCTTTTAAGAGCACGGAGCAGTTCATTCCATTGCTGAGTCTTTGTTACCTCTTCTTCACATGGGACAAAGTGTCAACAATAGTGAGAGAAAGAAGAGAAAGGAGTGGAAGAACCAGAGGAGGGGGAAAAGGAGAACTCTGTGATCACTTTTCATGAGATACACACATTTGGAAATTTGTTAAAATACGTTTGTAATGTTTTTCAAGAAACATTAAATGAAAGTACAGTTAGTCCTCAACCTACCCATTTTTCCTTGGATTTAGGGTTAGCTCAAGGCAATCTTCCAGTTTTGCACTCCAAGCCCATCTCTACCTGCTTTACTGGCAAGTTGCACCACATTGAGGACAGCTCTGTCTAGCTCTGTGTGGTAGACACAAAAAGAGCAGGATCTTCATGGCAGAAGTGATTCCTAGGAGGGGCCTGAGAGCTGAGTTTCAAAAGCATCATGTTCCCAAAGAAAGGCCAAATTTTTCAGAAGGCTGAACAACAAGCACTCCTGCTGTGACAGATGGCTGAGTATTTCAAAAGATCTTGCTATTAAAGCTGGCTGGAGATTCTCTATTCTCTTGTTTTTGACAGGAACTTGGGTTTTCTGTTAAACACAATAATAATGCAAAATGGAGAGATTTTCTTTCCAGCATTCTATTTTTATGTGGGAGTTTTAATTGTCTTGGTCAGGGAAACTCTCAGTCCTGTAACACATTGATTTACACTCACTGTGCTGGAGAGCCTCTTGACAGACACTTCCCAGGGTCTGATCCCGGGTTCTGACCCCCAGTGGCAGCCAAGCTGTTCCAAAGCTCTGGCTGAACACAAGGGTGCTGTGTGTGATGTGGTGGACTGACTGTGCTGCTTCCAGACAGGTTTTATTGGCTTTTCTTTTAGGTTTCATAGGGAGGGTTTAGTTTTGAGATACTTGATTTGGGATCCTGAACACAAGCTCTCCAGTGAGTGAATGTCTTCACTTGTGGCTGCTCACAGGTAGGATTGGGAGTGAAAGGTAAGCTGTGTTTGTATGTAGCTGAACATGCAGAAAGGATCTTGGAACTTGAGGCTGTTTCTCAAAATGTGAGCTTTAACATTTCCACGATTTAACTTTCCCATCCATAAATAGGAAGTCAATCTTCATCATCAGTGAAGCACTTTAAAAGTTCAGTGTTTACACATGCAACTTTGGAGAAGCAGAAATTAAAAAAAAAGAATCCTTTTCTTTCATCTGAATGTCTCAAAGCTCTCTTAAATTGTTCGTTAATTGAGCAGTCATAATGATGTGCCAATGGGGATGAAGGGGGAGGAATAAATTACAGGTGGGAGAAATGAGGCATGAATGACTTCCTAGCCTTACCTGTGCCACGCTGTTAGTCTGTGTCAGATCCAGACAGATGCCTTCTGTCCTGTCTCCTTTTGCATCTGTGATGGGTGGCTGGGAGCTACAGTTTTCCCTCCCTCCCTGCTTCCTCCTCCTCTTCTGTAGGGAACCCAACTCCTTATCCCCAGGCTGCTGTTTCATGGAAGTACAAGGAGCCCCTGTGGCTCACCTCTCTGAGGGAGCAGGCCTGGGAGCTGGGACATTTGTTTCAACTCCCAAGTTCCATCTACTGAACAGGACTCAGCCAGACAATCAACTCCACTGCATGGGAGAAAGGAGTAAGGAAATGAAACTTCTGGATGCTCTTAGAGCAATGGCACATTCTGCCCTGCCTTCCTCCTCCTGACCTTATGCACAGCTGGATTATGGTGTGCTGTCCTCTGCACACCTTCCACAACAATTCAGTTTATACCTTGGCTGCACTAAGCAGAGTAGCTCAGGAATATCTGACCTGGCTCTGAAATATCAACTCACCTCTGAGAAACAACAGAGCCCCCTTTGTCACTGTCCCTTTCTTGTCTGAACTCCTGTATCTGGGCTCAGTACACTTTTGTACAGAAAACATTGACTCTTCTGGCATATATAGAATAAATGAGCACAAGGTAAATTCAAATTTTTTAAAAGTTACAGAATGGGCAGGTAAAACTAATGCTTAGGAAAATACCCAGTGCAGAATTTCATCTAGAGTTTGGCTGAGAATCCTGTTTAAACTTAGTTCTTAAACACAGCTGTGAAACTCATGAAGATGTCACATCAGTGGTTCCTCCAACAACCTTGAGAGCCTCCTGAGAAGGTAATCACAGCACCAATAGTGAGCAGTAATTCTAACAGGCTGCTTTGTTTCATTCCTCTGGCTACTCCTCATTGAGCTTCTGCAACTCCAGACATGAAGATTTTCTTCTACCCAACGTGGTTCCAACTGCATCTCCCTATCATATTATTCATATCTGAAAGGGAAAGGAAAAAATATTGACATAAATTGCTGGACCCTGGAATACAAGTTTTTTATTTAACTGACAGGGTTTATGGTTACCTTCAGACATAGTTTTTAAAGTAGTTTTTAGCTGGATGACAGAGATAAGCCCTCCAGGAAAAAGCAGTGGTAAAGTGGTGGGTCATTATAAATATTTTGTTCTCTCTGTAGTTGTGTTTTTCATTCTTTTCCAGTTTATGTATCTTGTAAAAATTTTCCAGTAAATCTGCCACCTTCTATGTGGTGAATTTAAGCCTATTGATTTGTAGCAGTCCTAATTGCATTTTACAGAACTCCTGCTGCCTCTGGGACCAGAGCTTGAAAAGTCCTGTTTAGTGAAATGGATTGTCTTCCACAGCTCATTGACACCCTATATTCTGCTTTATCTAAATTAGCCAGTCTCCAGTATTCTCTGATCTAATCCCAAAAGTAGCGGGGGGGTGTGTTATGTGCAGATATAATGCTTACACATACATTCCTATTGAGCAGTCATTGGAAACGGAGCTGAAAGCAGGTAGAGCTTGCCCTCAGCTCAGTGCAAAGGGGATGCAGTGCCTGCTAACAGCTGGCTTTTCTGCAGCTCGGCAGGTGATGGAGTTCCACCACTTCAGGAGCCCACTGCCAATGGTTAGCACATGCTGCTGTGAGAAACCTCATCAGTCAAAAACGTCTCATAAATAATTTAGAGAAAAGCAATTAGCACACACAGCTGTAGCTGTTTGCAAAGTCACAGTTATACCTGCCAGGGCAATCTGGAAATGGGAATTTCAAAACCATTTCTTGAAGTGGCCAGAACAGTCTAGCTTGGAGCTAAGGCTGATGGGTAGTTGTTGATGAGTAAGGAGCAAATTGCACTTTCATGTCTTTTTATGTGTAATGAAATCCAGGAGAGAATTTTAGTACTTTGTGCATAGTGGGGAAGTGATCAAAGGGATGCATAGTTTAAAAAACTCCAGCAGTCAAGGCCTTATCCTCTTGGAGGCTCTGCAACTCATGCAGCTTCAGAGCAGGGGGGACAGATATTAACAGAGACTTGGACATGCATTTTGAAGGGATCAGCTAGTTAGAGTTTGTCTATATGTACAGACTGCTCAGAGAGAAAAGGCAGGAGGAAAAAGAAGATACTGTTTGAAGTATCTCATCTGAGTATGCTTGCCTTGACAGATCGATGAGAGCAAATTGTTTGAGGACTTCTGGGTAACGATAAAAGGGAAGGGAACCTGCTCTTTAAGAGTCTCAAGCAACTACAGGGAAGGTGCGAAAATAAAGTATTTTTGTTTGTGCAGGTGAATCCTGAGAAGGGGTATCAAACATTAAATCTAGAGATGGCACAAGGCTGTGTAAATAAGGTACATGTAAATATATTCTAGGTGAGGTAGTGTCACCTACCATGACACTATATATTGGGACAAGGGGATAGACAACATAATATTGCAAGATCCTCTCAGCATTTCTGATAGCAGTGCATTCAGTCATGGTATCTCTGCTCACTGAATTCCTAAAACATGTTCATCTTCACGGGATCCCCTCTTGGCTAGGGAATTATTATTCCTGTTACCAATTGGAAACTAAATCACGGTATGTTACCACATGAGGCAATGCCAGTCCTAAACTCTAAGATTACTTCCTCTTTCCTAGAGGGAACACTGTATTGTGAAAAAAGCACTCAAATGTGGATTGCTCATAGTATGAATGCTACAAAGCATTTCAACTATGCTTAAAGACCATCTGAATTAGAAAAGACTGGAGTTAGAATTTGTAGCAGTGGCATTATTTTATTCTGCAACTCTCCTGTGGAAAAACATGCCCCAGTTCCCCCTGTTGTCTGCACTATTTGACCCATTATTCTAAATCCAATAGCTATCACCTTGCCAAGAAAGCAGCAGAGAAGCCCAAGAACCTGCCTGCCACTTTTGGGTGGTTTCCACCCGAGGAAAATTCCACGGGTGAGCCTTAGAGAGTAACCAAAAGCAGCAGCTGTTCATTGACTGTGAGCTGGATGAAAATCCCTGCAGTCAGTCAACAGGCTGCCCCAGCTGGTCTGGCCTCCCAGAGACAAGAAAGACCTCCTGTAAGTGATATTAATTGGAGTCTATCTGGAAATCTCTTACAATAGATTTTGTTTGACTGCAATGGGAACTTTAACACATCATGGCAGTGCACCTTCCTGGACTGCATAATGATTAGCTGTTAATGTGTTTAGGTAAGAGGCTCAAATATTTCATTTGCTTATTTCTTTCATTTTTTTTTTAATACTTACTAGCTCTTAGTAGAAGTGGGGAATGTGAAGAATGTCCTTCAGAACTGCAGATGAATAATTGCTCTACAGCCAGAGTTTCAGTAACTTTGAAAATCTTCCCTGAACAGAAATTCAGCCTGGGGTGAATCACTGGTCACTGGGGTGAATCTGGAGTGTTTTGTCATTTTTCTTCTTGTGAGTTAATCCAACTTTATTCCAATTTAATATGTTAAAAATATATAAATGGAATCGTTATGGCTCTTCTTAAGCCAACTTAACACATTTTTAAGATTCTAAATCACATTATCTTCTGAACCACAAATAAGTGTTCAAGAAATATAAGTTAAAATAATTATCTAACAGCCTTCAAATGAACATCCTTCCCTCCTATCCAGAGAAAAGTGAGTGCAGAATTTGGATCACTATCCATAAAAGCCTGAAGGAATACTTACAGGTATCCTTCTTGAAACAAGTTGAGCCCTTGATCTTTATACCATTATTGCAGATATATATTAACTGCACTGCAATGCAGAAATGTGAGAAACTACTAAAAATGTCAACTAGGTCAACTAAGGATGAATCAGGATTTTGTTCAAAACAATAGGCATAATGTTTTCATAATTCAAGAAAATTTTCATTGTATAGGAGAGATTACTTCTGTTTTTTGAAAGGGAATTATCTGGCTACAGGGTTTGGCTGAGCTTCTCCAGTGACTGCACTGTACATGAGTATACCAGTGTACACGGTACACTAAACATCTGCCTTAGATGGTATCTTCTGGGTCCAGAGGTTATTGCCTGAACTGTCCTATCACATCCCTGTTCTGGGAGCTCTGGAGTCTGGACTGGGATGTCTCTCCATTGTCTTTGATGATAACTTAGAGAAGAAAGGAAGAAACTTTTTCACTAAAGATAGATTCATCTCCCTCACCTTTAATTTGTAGGAGCTGTCTGGGCGTGTCCATAATGAATGCAGAAGTAATGGTTTCTTCACCTGAAGATTCATCATCTAATCTAGATTTGATTTGCCACTGGAGGAGGATATGCTTTGCTGTTCATTTCAGAAGTCCTGGCAGCAGATTGGATGTCTCCTTTCACACAGTCAGTTTTGGTTAATACCACTGTATTTCAGCACAGGGGGATCCCTGCTATTTCTTGTACTTGAACAACTCCAGTAACACTGTACAGGTTTTACTTGGGGTTTGTTTTTGTGTTGTTGGGGTTTTTTTTTTTGGTGGGTTTTTTTGGGAGTTTGGGTTTCTTGGTTTTTTGTTGGTTTGGTTTGGGTTTTGGCTTGTTTGTCTGTCTGTTTTTTGGTTGTTTTTTTGGTATACTCAAAGAGCACAAGGAATCCTTTAATGAAACCTCTTTTCCCTTTTTAGACTCAGCCACTAACAATAATCCATTATCTTAAACCATCAACATTTATCAGTGTGAAGTTCAAGTGCTTACAGTCACTAGCCATAGGCCAGCCACACTGGATATCTTTCAAATGCAAACAACTGATGCTTCAAACTACCAAGGTTCCTTGTTCACCTGGGGATCAGCCCAGCACAGAAATCTTTCAGTGGACTCTAAAGTGAGAGTTTATATTAGTTCTGAAGACACATACAGAAGAGATTGAAGAGATTCAGCTCTTTTGGCAGTGGCACCATGGCTTTTCCTACCGCTCTTCCAGGGACTGCATGGAAACAGAGGTTGTG
>VZSR01000247.1:8006095-8112615 GCA_013398615.1 Brachypodius melanocephalos
TTTTTTTTTTTTTTTTAGTAGAGATGAATAATCTATTTTATTTGTCAGTTCTAATTTGAAAAGCAAAGTTCATTCTGATTCAAAAGCCTTAGGTATGGCAGCCCAGCTCCAGACAATATTGTATAAATGTCTTCATAGGACACTGGGAAAGGCTGACATCCTTGCCTACATCATTCTGAATGCCCCATTTGACCTTACTTTCTCCTAGTGGATTCTCCCAGGCTAAGAAAAATCCATAAACACAGTTGCCTTTCAATTGTCTGAAAACATGTAGGAAGGCCCCTCCAGCACTCTCATTTCTCTCTAAAGATGGTCTTGACTTCTCCAGGCTCTCCTGAGAACAAAGATTTTCACCAACTGACACATCCTCATTTCTGTCCTACAGTGCATGTTCTGTATCCTTCTCCATGTACAGTTCTGGTGCTACAATAACTGTAGCTATATCCTGCTTTAGAAGTACTTTGGTAATTACAATATTAGTATCATTTGGGGAAGCTGATAATCAAATCTCAGTTGTTTTTTACCTCTTTTTCTTTCAAGTTGCAAGAATTGCAACAACAGCTCGGTCCTTCTTCTAATTTATTCCTTATTCCATTTCACTCTTTTGTTTCTGATGAAACAACCCCTCACAATCTGATATCAGTGAAAGCCAGCACAGTGTCAAAAGCAAGTCCCAGCTCTGGCTGCCAAGCAAAAGACAAAATGTACCAGGAGGATGCTGTGCAGCAGCAGTACTTCCAGGAGGCAGCCTTCTTCCAGATCTTGTCCCTGGTGTGTCACTGCTAGAGAGAACACAATCAACACATTTTAATGAAGAACACTGGCAGCTGACTGGAAAGGAAAAAACTGTTTATTCTTTCTGTAACACCATTTGGACTAGTGCCATTCATACATGTTCAGGGAAGATTCCCACCTGTGCTTCCAGCCTCGGCCATTTCAGCTCCTGGCTCTGGTGGTCCCTATGCAGCTCTAGAGAAAATTTGTTGGATATTGCTTCTCTCTTTGTTGTTGTTGTTGTTTGTTTGTTTGTTGGGTTGGGTTGGGTTGGGTTGGGTTGGTTTGGTTTTCTCCATGTGGATAAATTCAATCATTCATTTTCCAGTGAGCCTCATGGATAGTTGTAGTGGCATAACAGGAGACAGTGGAAGGGAACAGAGATGCAGGAGCAAAAAAGAGTGACAGGAAGCAAGAAATTCCTCCACTGGATTCACTGCTTAAATAAATATGTGGAATTGTACCTAGAAGTAGCTTTATATTACCTGCTGAGCAGCTGGTGAGCTACAGAGCGCAGCAGTGGTTACCTGCATATTTTCTGGGTTTCAGAAGTGGATTCTGCAGCCTGTGTTGGTACCATGGTGACACTGCCTGTGGTACCTGGAATAGCTCATTTAAACACAGCCTGTAGATGGTCTCTGTGAGATTTGGTCTGTGCAGACATACAGCAAGATACAATTATAGATTTTCCAAGTCCAAAGCTAAGCATTATGTTAGCGTTGTCTTTCTTTCACTCACTTCCACAGTCCCTTTTGCAGTTATATCTCAGGCCTGTTGACTTCAACCTGTTTATTCTCAAAACATCCCTGCAGGGCAGGCAAGCAGCCCTGTGTCCTGTCTACTGAGATGTGAGAACACACTCAAAAGCAGCAAGAATCACTTGGGACTTTACTACTCCTCTTGTGTGAGGGCAGCCACCAGTGCCACAGGAGAGCTGATGGTCTGTGTGGCTCCTCATTCCTCAGCACAACGCTGAGTATCTGCACTTCACTGCTTGAGGGTGGCTCGAGCTATTCTGACTTGCACACAAGAGCAAGAGCATTTTGTGCCCTGCAGCCTGGGCTAGGTGGTGACTGCTGTGGGGGAAGCACTGTCCTGAAATGCCAGATATATGGGGGTTCACTCTAGGAGTTTGTAGTGGAGCAGAATCTTGATGTCAATGCACATCATTCTCAATGGCTGAGCATCCTCTCTCCCTCATGAAAATTAGCCTTCTCTCTGAAATTCTTGTCAATGTTGTAATTATGAAAGTACAGATACTTTAAATGCAGTTGAGTAAATGTGCAAGTCATGGTGGTTTTGTGCTTTAAAAGCTCTGCCTGTATTTTTATAATAGGGTTATAATCATAGAGGAGGAACTGAAAGCCTCACCCTGCAGTGGTAAAAATGTCAGAGGTGCCCTCACCCCTACCTCTACCAGAAGCTGCTGGTGGGTGAATTGTGCGGGCCATGGAGTAGCCCTAAAAAAGATATCAGAAGTTTGCCTTGAAATGTTGTGGGTTTGGGCGTTTTTAACCAGGTCACTTTGCAAATCCAATTTGGAGTTTGCTGCATTTTTATATGGACAGTCCTTGCTTCGGGGTAACCTGCATGTACTAAGATGTGCAGCTGGAGAATTGGCAACCCCTTAAATGAAGTTTGTGTGGATCTACATGGCTGTAGTGATATAAGGCTTAATCTTTATCGAGTCCATTGAATTTGGGGGAAGAAGAAATGCCACTTTTACTTTACTGTGATATGGAAGTCAATGTTTAAATTCTAGAAGATTTACTTCTGGGACATGCTGAAGTGATCTTCTTTTCAGAAGCTGCTGTACACTTGTCCTAGGAGGAATAAGTGAACAAGTAGGGATAGAGGCAGCAGAATCCTGGGCAGGGTGTGAGCACATGGGGTGGCCATGGGGAGGATCAGCAGGGGCAGAGCTTCTCCAACTGACTGAGATCCTCTTCATTAACCAGGCAGGGGCTGGAAGTACTCAGGCAAAATTATGTAGTGGGGCTGTTTCTTCTCAGGGCAGCTTGGTCTACCTCTGCTGTATTACTGTTTCCTTCCCACCTCTTGCACCCCTGTGCTATGGAAGGATTAACCTTATGAAAATTCTTGGGGCCTGAAAAAACTTCAGAATTCCAAAGCATGGGCCAAAGAGTAGCCACATTCCGTCATTATGTACATAGTTATGTTGAGGTTAGAGTTTGCCTGCTGTGAATGTACCTTTTTTCAAGCTTTTTTACTTTGTTGTAATTTAACAACAATCCTTTCCATGTATTTAATGAAAGTATGGGTTGAGACCTACAGATATTTCTGCCAGTATAGTCTTTACATCACAACTTGAAGTTATGTGAAGGAATGTGTAAGTTCTCTGGAGTGGTCCTTCATTTTATTTTGATTCAGAAGTGGAAAAACAGGCAGGGACAACAAAGAGCAAATTTAATTTTCCTTCTTAAACCCTGCCAGTTCGAATAATCTCTTGCTGAGTTTCCTGATGTGGCTATTCACATTCCTTCATGAATTCTGACTGGCTGTTAGCAGACTCCAAATAAAACATGGTTATATGGAGATTTACCTTGGCCCTGTTCTTGCTTGGCGACATGAGACGCAGAGAGCAGCCAACTGGTTCAGCTCATGCTACATGTCCTCTTCCAGAAACTGCTTCCTGTACAAGCCCACTGCTCTCCAAATTAATGGGATTGTTGCTTTAGCTCAAGATGTAGGAGATTTAATTCTGGTGTTTGTGTCAGCGATCAATGAAGTCAGGAAACTGCCTTTACAGAGCATTCAAAAGCCCTTTTATTCCAAAAGAATCAAATCCAGGCTTCTGTTAAATGCAGTAAAGGCTGCCATCATTAAAACATTGAGGCTGCAAGTTTGGCCACAAAAATGTTACCGTAATGCAGTTGGTATTCAGTCCTTTCTATCAGCATTGCCAAGTCTGGCTTTTATTTATTTATTCATTTTCACAAGTCTCATGTTTTTCAGGCATTCCATAAAGCCTCGGTGTTTACAGGCATCTTACTCATCTGAGAATCTCAGCTTCCAGTTTTTAAAGATCTGCTATTAGCCCTCACGGACAGAGAGAAAGCAGAAACGCGTGATAAGGCTGATCCTCACAGGCAAAACCAGGAGGCTCATAAAACCTCACGTTTAAAAAGTCAAATATGATTTTTTAAGAGGATCTCATGAACTTGGTCTCCCATTTATGTGTCTCAAGTGCCTGGCGTAGACTCTACTAATGATTGCCTGGGTCAGGCTGTGATGCGAGTGCAGAGGTGCTGTTAGATGCAGAGAGCTCTGCAGCACTCAGATGGATTGGGGGAGGAATCCTCTTTCCATTTATTATATTCCTGTTTTAACTTCATGGCCTGAGCCTTGCCCTGTGCACCCTGTTTACTGTGTGTTTCATAAAGGCCAGAGGACTCATCCTGTTTCTCTGAAACTGTTTAGCCCATCTTTGGCTGGATTTACTGTTCAGGAAGAACAAACCGTTGCTTAGGAAAGTGCAGTATTTAACGAGAGAGCCAGGCTGGATTTTTTTCAAACAAACAGATAAAAGCCAGCAACTCTCAGCTTGGCATGGACTTTGCCGTTTTGTTTGTTGCATCACCCCATTGTCTTCTCTATCCCTTCTTTTTTAAAAAGAATTTCTTTGTTACAGCATTTCACAACTTACAGCCTGGATAGTGTAATTCCTGAAGGAATGCACAGCATAATGAATACTGCATGATCACAAAATAGTTCACCTCGTGCAAAGCCATAGCAGAAAACGATGTAACATGGCTGTTTCCCAATCGTCCCTGCTTCACTGGTTTCTTTCATTTGGAGAAATTCTTTCAGCTTCTCCTCACAGGGGTTACCAAGTGAGAGGAAGTGTAACCTTTCTCCACCCAGCAACAAAAATGCAATGGTTTTGGAGCAGTTCCCATTTCCATGATGTCTCTGTACAACGCAGCACACAAGTTAAACTGGCCTGTACCTTCTTCCCCGGCTGCAGGCAGGGGAACTGGGGTACAGAGATGCTGGATGACCCGCACATGGCAGCACACGGAGAAACGAGCCCTGCCTCGTAGGAGAAGCAGCTTCGCCAGACTGCTGGGACCAGAGTTAACAGCAGAACTTTTTAATTTGGGGATTTTTAGCAGCACTTCCATATATCGAGATATTAATTAATGGCTTATTTTAAAAGGTCAGGTTGTTGAGTTTCTTATTTAGTAAATTGGGTTTTTGAGAAGCACTTCCACAGATCGAGATATTAATTAACGGTTTATTTTAAAAAGTCAGGTTGCCATGTTTAAGTGTCTCATTTCCGCGGCCGTTCTCGGGCACAGCCGCGGCCCGGAGGTCCCGGTAAGACCAGAGCACCAGGGAGGGCCCGAGTCACCTTCAGCATCGCAGCTCACACGCCCCACGTATGCCCCACCAGGGTTTCCCAGAGGAGGCGGGCAGGAATGGCCGGGCCGGGTGGGGCCGAGCCCCGGCCCTGCCCCGCTGCGCTGCTCTGCGCTGGCTGCCCGGGCGGGCCCTGCCCGCGGTGCCGCCCGGCCGCTCCCCGCCCGTCGCAGGGCTGACGCGGCGGCGCCGGCGCAGCTCCGGCCCGAGAGCGGCGGGGGCGGAGCGCGGCCCAGGCGGCGGCCGGGCTGAGCCGGGCGGCGCCGCGGGCAGAGGTGAGCGGGGGGCGGCGGGCGGCGGCGGCCCCGGTCCCGGCCCGCCCGGAGCTCGGCCCCGCGGCCGTGGAGCGGCGGGGCCCGGGCGCTGTCAGCGCGGGGCCGCGGGCGGACGGGCGGAGGCCGCGGGGCGCCGCGTGTGGCTGCGCTCCTTTCCGGCCCTCGCTGCGCTCCGGCCTCCTGCCCTGCCCGCCCCGCGCTGTCCGGGGGCGGCCGGGGGGCTGTGACCGCGCCAGCGGGAGTCGGGGGGCATCCAGGCACACTGTGCCCTGGGCACTACGGGGAGGCTCTCCCTGACTATGTGCTGTGACAGTTGGGGCGTTGATGGGGTTGGGGAGCTGTAGGAGGGAATTCTCAGGTGTTGCAAGAGCAACACCTTTGTTTCTCCATCACCGGGCTCTCGACCCCCCTCCTCTGCTTCCAAGTTGGCTTCTCCCTGAGACTCGCAGTCTCTCTGCAGTGTAAGCACAGCGTTTATCTGCTCTGGTGCTATTTGCACTCCTCTCCCTCAGCTCTTCAAGCTGTTGCGGCTGGGAGGGACAGGGAGCTCAGCAGCAGCAGCTGTGGGTGCTGAGCCACGGACGGGACAGGCACAGCAGAGATTTGTTCCTCAGCTAAAGGCTACATTCAACTAATGTGCTCTACCATTTCCAAACTCCACTTGTTCTGGCCCAGACGTCTAGCTCAGAAGAGAGATGGAACACCTTTGGTAATACCATCATCTTATCTTTTCGTGTTGCTAACACAAGAAAACAAGTAGTTTTTAAAAGCTGCAGAAAAATGTGTTTAATACTTGTAGAAATACACTTTTAAGGAAGGCCTACTGAAAATATCAAGGAGATCCTTGACCTCAGACACGTTCAAGGACCTCAGACGAAATGCCTGTTTCTGTTCCCTTCACAGAGCTTGGACAGCAAAGTTTGATGGACTTTGTTTCAGCTACTTCCATGCTTCTGCCTTGCAGTGGTATTCAGGAAGGGACAAACCTTGAGTCACATTTCATTAAAATCAATCTAAAGCCTGAAGATTAAAAAACATTTATATCCTTATGCTTTGCTTATACAAAAGGATCTTTGAGTTCTTTAAGCTAGAAAATTTCCATCTCTGATTTGTGACAGTACTTCTCTTAAAAGTTCTGTTATCTAATATACATATCTCCATTAATCTAGTTACTAAAGAATGATGTTTCAGTAAGTAAATCCTGTCATCTTGCCAGAAATAAATCTAGTAGTTGTGTAGCCAACTAGGTGAGACTGTGAGTTCCCAGAAGTGCTGGTTGAGAGGAGAGCCCATGGTAACTGTAGGAGTTGAAGCCTTGCAATGTGACCATGAGGTCACCAGCTACGTGTCCTGCTGTGTTCCTCTGAGTCAGTAACTTCGGACTTTGGCTATTTCTGTATGGTCTTGTGCTAATGAGTTATGTTTTGTCAAAGTACCTTTCCCTGGGGCTTGCTTCACCTCTGGGACAAAATGTTTGCTTAACAGTCCACAGAGCTGTGCTGGTCAGAAAAGAAAGAGAAGAGGGGTTATTTGCCAGTGCTGTGAGTCTGCTTTTGCATGTGCTAATTGCATCATTTCAGACTTCCTGACCTTATCGGCTTAGCTCTGGCCACGTGGTGGTTTGAAGAGAGACACCCTTCTGCAGCTTCCTCTCTCTCTTTCCAATTTTGGATCCTGCTTGGGGAAGGGAGGGCATCTTCTTGCACAGCATATCTCAGCTGCACACCATAGTCTCTAGGCTGGCTTTCTCTTTCCTCCTTACCTGCTGTCCTTGGAAGCTGTCCTGGCCTCCACTGGGAAAGGCTGAACTCTGAATGATGTGAGAGCTGCCTCCCACGGGAGCAGGTGATGCATGAGTTACTCCTGCCTGCAGAAGGCCACACTCTCAAAGCTGTTTGCTTTACTTACATTACTGATGCTCTGAAAAACAAGCTTCTTTAACAGAAGAATTTCCATGTATCTCTTGACCTACTGGGCACCCTGACACAGCCCTAGATGGCTTGTGGTGATCTAAGCATGAAGGAGCAGCTCTTCTGCAGTGCTGTGGGTTTGTCCTGCACTTGTGTGGACCAAAGGTTACTGTGGTCAGACAGTTCAGGTGTCAGCTAGAAACCTTTGGTAGGGTCCTATCAGCAGCATTTGCTGGGACTGCTTTCTCCATTTATATGCTTTTCAGTTAAAACCTGGGGTCTCAAAAGCTGTCAAAAATAAATAGGACTGCCAAAGACTAATGAGTGGTTAAACTAAGAGGCTTATAATGGGTGAAAGATATAAATGTAAAGTATCTTTTACAGTATTCCACTGAAGGTGATGTAAGTTGCAGCCATGTAAGTTTGCAAATGGAGCGATCTGCTGATTGATCTAAGGAAAATACAGTGTGTGTGCACTGAATTTGTTACTCATAAAGGATTGAGGGCCTCATATTCTTCCATCCCCATGCAAGTGTGCAGTGCTCGATGTCAAGTTGCTACAGTCATGTTTGCTTGTAGCTTACTAGATCTCTTGGGATAAGTATTCTGAAAACTGAGTGGGAACTTTTTTAAAACTTCGATTATAAAGCAAATCTATAATCAGAATCTGTCATTAATATAGAGGTGTAACAGTCTGAGGTTGTCTTCATCCAGTGCAGAAGAGATTGTGCCATTTAATATTTAACCATTTGCAGATGGTATGTCAAACACAGCTAAAGGAGTGAGTTATGGTAAATTTCTTTCACTTTTGAGACGTGTACATCTTGGGCTTTTTGAGTTTGAGGTTTGCTGGTGTAGTACTGGCAGCATCCCTGTGCAGTCACACAGCATAGCACAGAAACCTGGCTGCCTCCACTGCCTAGCCAAACAACTCTGCTAGTGGTGCAAGTTCCTCAGTTCAGAGGTTTTTCATCTGTATTAATGAAAGGGGCAAATATTTCACTGCAGGTTCTTAAACTTGGGGCAGTGCTTCCTTTATTTTTGGCTTTACATTGCTCACTTCAGTTCCTTTTCTGTCAGTGCACTTCTAAGCTGTCCTTTTGTCTTGCTGGTTTATGGTGCCAAGTAAACCTAGTGATACTCCTGTAGCACTGGTGAAAAGTAAATTCTTCAAGCAGCATCTTGAATTAAATATTTGCATATGGATTATCTTTTGTCACTCTAAGTAACACTGCTGTTAGAAAAGTGAACTGTTTCAGCTCCTAGGGACTGGGATTAACTGCTCTTTGGAGGCCTTTACTTTAAGGGGATCCAGACTCTAAAGCTGATCATGTTTGAAAAGGGAGAGGGGAGGGCAAGAAAACTTTGCTTGGATTAAATGGCTTACTCAAGCTTTATTTACACTTGAAGGAGAAACTTTTGTACAGAAGAATTGTATGATATGGAGAAATTGGTGAGGGCATCACAGACAAAGGTGAATTTTTTTAATCCTGTAAGTTATAACTAAAGCATTTTTTAATGGTCCAAGTTAAAAATTATACAGAAGAGCAGGTAAGTAGAGTAGCTTTCCTAACATCTTCCTTTGTTGCAGTTTTAAGAAGCTGGATTTCATGATACCAATGAGCAAATTATCTATTTGCATTGCTGATGCAATTGTGTTGAAACTGTGGCATCACTCTTGTTTCCATTCAGGTTTGCTTTGGGTCCTTTTTGTTACCAGGACTTACCTTTGCAAGAATCTGATTCCGTGTTTTTCCCGCTATGATCATGAGTTCAGTCTCCTATGGGTAGAACAGTGGCAGCTGCAGGAATTTCAGCTCCTGCATAATCCATGGCCATTCAGAAATTCATTTTTCAATGTCTGAGGCAGTGTCTGTTGGGCTTGGCTGTGGGAGAGCAAGGAGAAAGGTGATGACTCCAAATTGTTCGGGAGTTTTTTTACAAGCTGGCAGGTATGTGTCACCTATTGCAGAGCCTGAGAAGATTAAACCCTTGCCTTCATCTGCTGTGCTTTCTCACTCGATGTGTTGGCAGAAGACCCTTGTGTGTGTGGCTCTGTTGAGAATGTTGAGATTTGCCTGGGTTTGTTTGTTTTACCTGGATGAGATGTGTCTGGAATAAGCTGTCCTAGCAAGCCTGTGGTTTGGCTGATGTTTACTGAGGCCACTCAAGGAATGTTTTGTAAGTGCTGCACACAACAGACAGACACATAGTTTGTAGTGGAAAAGCAGGCATAAACTGTATCTAGGGTAGAGAAATATGGAAGTGCTAGATGAGCAAATATAGGAAAATTGGTGTGATGAGATGTTATGTCCTGATTTTTCTGATGACTGTGTTGTGTGGTGAGTAATAGAGAGTTGCAAAAGAGCCAGGCCCTGTTGCAGTGCTTTTATACTGTTAAGCTGTGCTCTATATCCGTGGAGGTAGCCAGGTTTCTTTCTACCTGTAGGTTTGGTGAATTCTGGACAGTTTTCTGTGTGATGGGAATATTTTACCGAAGTGATAAATTATATTCTTTGTGCTCTCTGCATTTGCACTTCCACTCCCCTTTCATTCCTCCACAAAAAAAAAAAACAACAAAACAAACAACAAACCAAAAAAAAAAAAAAAAAAAGACAACCAACTGCTGTTTGTGTCTAAGATGAGTAGAATGAAAAATGCAGAAGAGCTTCTTAAGTCAGACTTTGAATACCTAGTTTTGCAGGTGTCATTCATACTTTCCTTAAAAGTCCAATTGTTAATGTTTTATTTTCATTTATAGACTCTAGACTCCTTTATTTTGAGTTACACATGTCTGTGTATGATGATTAGGACAGACATGGCTAAGCAAAACTTGCTATAACAGTCTGTAAGTCAGAATAAGTCTGATAGAAGGGCAGGACAAAGTCCTTGTCTGAACTTGAGAAAAATACAAACTTGTAAAATACAGGATACATAGTGAGGCTGGGGCAATTTGCATGTAGCATCCCATGTTGTGTGTGCTGCTTTTGCATTCCCTTGTGTTTCTGGATTCTTCTAACTTTTGATTAATATTTTTAGCTACATAGTGAAGATAAACAGATATTACTGTGTAGGCTTTACACGCTCATGTAGTCTCATATATCCTTATTGAACACTTTGAGATGCAGGTTTTTTTAGTAGGGAAAGGAATTTTTAAGATGATTAACTGCTGTGCTGCATTGGTACTGCTTTGTTAATGCAAAGATAAATACTGATTATAGAAGCTGATAGTGGTGGTGTCATACGGAGTGAGGTGTTGCTGTAAATATAGAGCAATTACTTCAGGAGTAAACTGTGCCATTCTTTATCTAGTCGAGAATCAAAATTTCTGTGGGTGTTTGTGTTTTGCTGTTCCTTTAAAGGAAAACTTGGTGTGAGCTTGTGAAGTGTTTTCAGAGGCCGCTTAGGTTTATTGCACAAGAGTAAGGGCTCCTTTGTACCGTGCTGATGGGGTGGGGTACCTGCACACACTTGTCGATAACTTGGACTTCAAAGTTTTGTTTTTCAGAAGCCTCTTGAGGCAAGCTGGTTAACTGTGCTTGCCCTAAGGCGTAGGCAGTGAGAGAGGTTTAACCTCAGGCTAGAGTGTCATGAATTACATACCAGGAGCATGGGATGGGTGAGAATTACCTGTTAACTGCTCTACCTCTAGGGACGGTAAATGAGCAAAGCCTGTTTACACACCGAACCATTGCGACTATTGCTTCTTTTTCCTTTTGGTGCAAGTGAAAATGTCTTAGGGAATGCGATTGGAGGAGGGGTGGAATTTTAGATAGGCATGTGGCCTGAGGAATGTGCCTTAGTGTTTTGCTATTATGTTACTGTCCAGATAACTCTGAATTCATTTCCCTTATTCTTTCAGCTGTTTTTGAAGATCGTAATGCAGCAGAAAAATGAAAAGTCGTAGAAGACATTTGCGTAGGCAAAGAAGTCAGCTGCTGGCCCAGTCTGGAAGATGGACCATTGGTTTTGGGAAGCTTGGGAAATACTGCTTCCAAGAGCAATTTTTCCTAACTTAGAAGAAAAGACAGAGTGTTCAGCTATTTGTGAGCTTAAATCACAACAGACTGCACAGAAGACTGTGGTGCAGAAGGAAGACACTTGAGCTCCAAAGCAGGTGGGCTCGAGATGTGCTTCTAAATGCAGAAACTTCTCCAAAACTTACTGTTGAGTCGCACAGCTTTCTTTAAAAAACTGAGAGCAAAAAGATCCTGTCCCTATCTCGAAGCTGAAAGCTCCTCTGGAGAAGCAGTTACAAAACTCAACAATGTATCCTTTCAGAGTGAAGATCCCTTGAATGAAGAATTTGAAACTGTTGCTGTTCTCAATAGCATCTCTGACCGTATCCATTATGTCTCACATGGCTCGCTGGAAGGTGCTGCCTTACCTTTAAAGAAAGGTGGTTTTGTA
Organism: Brachypodius melanocephalos; assembly: GCA_013398615.1. Taxonomy (NCBI): domain Eukaryota; kingdom Metazoa; phylum Chordata; class Aves; order Passeriformes; family Pycnonotidae; genus Brachypodius; species Brachypodius melanocephalos. Next base: position 8,017,848 of record VZSR01000247.1, read on the forward strand.
TATGGCAGGGGAGAGAGCAATAATGATGAGGGCAACACAGTCCTGGTAGTTTTAAACAACTTTAAAAGGAAATGCTGTTGCAAAGGGAGTGGAATGGAACTTGTGGCCCCTTGACAGCTCTAAAGAGGTCCAAATTAAATCATCATTCTGTAAAAAAGAGATTTTTATTTATGATGCATAAGAAACTTTCTATGGTTAGGTTTCGGTATAGAATCATAAAATTCCCGAAACTTCGAGCAAGAGGCAAGACTTGCAAATTAAGAAAAATCAAGCGAAGGTGGGTGCAGAAAGTTACAAGGGACCATCAAGAAACGCTTCAGCAGGATTTTGAAAGTAGATTGTGTAATTTGTTTTCCTCCTGGAAATCTAAAAGTAAGCGTTTTTGGAAGCGGTACAGCTTATCAGATATGAACAATAATACGCCCCAATCTTTAGGAGCGGAGAATGAAATCTGTGCACCCGAGATCTGCCACACGCAGGAGGTGTCTACTGAGCCGTGTTCTGAGGATCCAGAATCCAGAGGGCGGGATGGCAGTGTGGATGCTGTCCCACCAGAACTGCATGTCAGAGCTTCTCCAGAGGCAGAAACCTCGCACCAGGTGGAGACCAACGGGGCTCTGGCAGAGGATCATTGCTGTGACATTGTCGTCTCTGTGACAGAAAAAGAAATTGCTGTTTCAGATCAAGATGGTGCAGAATCCAAGCAGGTTGTGGGTGTAGATGGAATGACACTGTTGCAATCCTCCTTGGAGGATTCTGATGTCAGTGATAATTTTGCAAATGGACCTTTATCCATGGAGCTGACACAGAATGAGGACAGCTCTAGCCAGATGGAAGTAGAAGGCTCCTTAAACTCGGACATTTTTAGTTCAAAATTACTAGATCACCCTTACTGTAAAAGTCCTCTTGAGGAGCCTTCACCAGAAAGCACAGGACTGAAATCAGGAGCTCGGAAGGGAGGCAAAAGGAACAGTCAGAAAACTTCCCGGGTGGCTGATGAGCAGTTGGCAACGTGGCTTTGTGGTATACCTTTTAAATATCTTAGGGCATCCAGGAGTTCCTGAAAGCTGCTGCATGTATTGTGGAGTTTACATATTGTGTTAATTCCTTTATAAAAATGGTTTCTTATTCTGAACTGTAAAGGTCACTTAGCATAACATTTGATTAAATGAGGCTGCAAAGAGGAGAGCTGCATGGAGGAGAGCTGCATGAAGGAGGGACAAATGAATGTTTATCTTACAAGCTGTTTTAAGATTATTTTATTTTAGAGAATACAATGTCGTTTTTTTGGAATTTGCAGAAAATTATTGATAGAAGTTTTAAATGTTTTATCATGTGGAATCAAAAGGTTCAGGTTTTTAACCGATTGACAATTGTTATTCTTAATTTGGTTTTTGAAAATCCTAGGTATTCAAATGCTTCCTTCTACCCTTATACTCTGCTCTCTTGTTCTTAAACTAAATCCCTTAAACTCAGGTTTTAATAGCCAAATACTGTTCATTGTCCCTTAGTTTTCTCTGCAATTGTTCACAGAGTAAGCTTAATGAATCCTATGAGACAATACTTTTCAAAGAGACGAATCTTAGCAAAGGTTCAGCAAAAAGGCTTTGGGGTTGTCTTGTGCTATGCTGAGCATGCAGTATATGATAGTGTCTCTAAAGAGGGGCATGATAAAAATAGTAATTGGTGTCTTATTTATGTGTAGCAGCTTTCTACACACAGAGTAAGGAGCAGTAAGCTAACACGTTGTGCCATCCTGTACCATCGATGTAACTTCAGAGATGTTCTGATAACTTCTTTGGAGAAACTGGCTTTTTAGAGTCCCATAAACTTTAAGCTGGTGTCATTGAGTGTTAAAGGAATTGTTTGAAGTTTGACGTGGTCTGATTTTTTTGCCTACCTGTTTGTCCTTCAATTTTGCAATTGATTTCTCTAAAGCAAAATGTGAAGAAGGAGACAGTGAACCTCAAGAGAGGAGTTAGCTCTCCACATTCATATTTGTAAGTTAGTGTGGGATGTGATCACTGTGACTGGCTTTATTTGATCCAGCAAGGACCAGATGTGAGAGAAATTGAGAGAAACCCAGTGAAGAGATCACTTCTGCAATGGAGTTTTAAAGTTTGTCCATCAGAAAAAGAGATGTAGTCCTTCTATAACAGGCAAGAGCCAAGGTTGTGTCAGGCGGCAAAGATTAAAGTTTTGTGGTCTGATATTACAGTTTTCTCAGCTGAAAAGCTGTAAAAAAGAATTTTAGTTGTGGTATAACTCTGTACAGAAGCTCTTGCATGTTTAGGAGTGTTGTTAATAATTAACTGCACCCTAAAAGTGCTAACCTGGCAAGAGTTCCTGGGGTAGAAATATGAAGGAGGTGCAAGTGTTAGGGCTGATCTTGGGTTTTGAATTTCTCTGCAGCAGCTGAACTGGGACGTTAATGGGCTGCAATGCTTAGTGCATTCAGAAGTGCTATTAGGTATCAAACAGCCCCATGGTAATTCCTGTTCATGATGGGTATCTGATTTTGCCCCAGGGCTGAACTTTATATTCTCTTCCTTGAGTTACAGCAGCCCAAGTGAGGTGAGTATTGCTGGAGGTCTGGTGCTCTGCTGCTCTTAGTTGTAATGACAAGAACAGTTCTTCCTCTGTGTAGTAATAAAAGCTTTTAATTTTTTTATGTATTAAAACAGAATAAGGTACACTCATAAGCCCCATGCATTGTCTAGCTAGACTTCTAGCCAGAGTGAGAAACATCTTCCCTGTCACAGTTTACTGAGATGTAAGGGATAAAAGTTGTTAGGTAGAAGTGTGGCAGAGTTGCAAGGAAGGTTCTTTTCCCATGCAGAATGCTTCGTTGTAGTTTGGTCTTGCTCTTCAATCCTTCCTCCCTTCCTTCTGTCACACTTCTTATTATATCTTCACTGCTATTCTCAGCTCGTTGTGTTTTGGGTTTTTTCTTGGTCTCTCTCCTTTGTTTTTTGTTCTTACTCCTGTTCTTCTGGCACTTTTTTTGTCCAATGTTTCTCTGATCTTGCTTTTTCCTATCCTGATCTTGAAAGTTTCCAGGAAATGTTTTTAAAGCCTTAGTAAGCACACACTGTCCTATCCAGTGATGCTCTGCCATCACACCCCAGCCTCAGAAGAGTCCTGGACTTTGGATTAATGCAACTTTCCTGGACTCTGATCTCAGACCCAGCTTTCTGTACACACCAGCTTTCTGTACACAGGACACAAGTTTTCTGCTGCATCTGAAAATTCATTTTCACAATGCTGAACAACTTGGTCTTTTTTCTCTCGTTTACTAGCAAGTGTTGAAATCCTGTTCTCCATTCTCTTTGATTCTCAGAGTAGTTTTGGATGCTTATGTGGAATTTATATCTCCAGTGTTCCAATCTTGTGTTTGAGAAAGAAAAAAGTCTTATTTCCTAGGTTTTTCAATTCCTCCAGCATTCATCTCTTCATGATTTCCAAGTTAATGTCTTTCTCTGGTGTGGCTGCTCAGTGTTTTCCTGGGCAATGGCAGGCTGACATGTCTGTGTCACCTTAAGTGCCATCCCTAGGATACAAAGGTAAAGGAGTTAAACTTGCTGGGAGTCTGTCTGGCGTATTTTCCGTTCACTGTGGTGCGGCAGCGGAACTGAGCAGACTGCAAACCCTGCCAGCTCCAGCTGCCTGCATTTGAGGAGAGTCATTCTGCCTGCCATAAGGACAGGATACTGGCTTTTCAATGAAACGTGTTGCAGGAACTGATGGCTTTTCACGTTACAGTAAAATGATTTAAAATGCTAATTGAACTAGGGAAGGGGATGGATTCTTCTCTAGCACTGGTATAATTAGTTTGCTGTAGATATGAATGTGTAAGGCAAGAACAGGGGCTGATCTTTTCCTGTGAAGCTGAGTGATCAGATTAATGCATTTTTATTTTTGTCCTTCTTCCTCTACCCCCGCTTTTATTTAATGTTGCCAATTTGAGCTTAGTTTCCTTAAATATATACTTGCCGTGTGTGATGCTGCGTGTTGGTTGGGTGCAGAATAACTGCTGCTTGTACCTGTAAGAGCTGAATGCTTTATTGGATTGGTGAACTCAGAAGGTTTTTATATGTTTGCACTTTAATTTTTCTGGTATATTTAAAGGATTCCTAGATGAAGTTATGAAGAAATATGGCAGTTTAGTACCACTCTGTGAAAAGGATGTCATGGGAAGATTAAAAGAAGTCTTTAATGAAGATTTCTCCCATAGGTGTGTAGCAGTATCACATTGTACACCTGGTAAAGAAGAAATCACTTGCATTGCTGCTGCATGCTCTACATCTAACAACTAGCAGAGCAGAATCCATTTGACATGACCTTGACTTGATTTTTCTCTACCCTTTCAATCCTGTTTTAGAAAACCTTTTATCACCAGGGAAATCATGAAGTATCGGGAAAAACATCCAAAAACCTCCACTTGCAATTTCCGGGTCTTCTATAATAAGCACATGCTAGACATGGATGATTTGGCTACACTGGAAGGCCAGAACTGGCTGAATGACCAGGTCAGAGATGCTTGGTGTTTATGTGCTTCCCTAACCCTTTTTAGCCCATTTATATTAGAATATCAGTTGTACACCTTCTGCTGACATTACAGGTGGGCTGTCCTTGCTTTACACTTCACCGTAAAAGGAGTGGTGGGCAGCTTTTACAGTGACAAGTGCAGTAAGTCTGGAAGCTGAGAGATGTCACAATTAGACTGTTTCCTTTTGAAGAAATGATGTTGTACTATTTTGATAAAATAGGTTTTAGTAGCTTTCCCCATCCCCAGCTTGAGCAGATTACAAGAATGACAGAGTGAAACAGCAAACTATGGCCCACATCCAAAAGAGCAGGAAGGCTGGAAAACCCAGGGCATGCAACAGTAGATTTAAATTGAATTAAACTGCATTTAAGATTGAGGCAGACTTCAAGCAGCCAGTTACAGTTTCTCTCCAGGATGACCACTATTAATTGCAGAGTGCTTGTGCTTCAGACATTGTGGCTCTAGAGGCTCTTCTCCATATTGCTGGTTTAAGTGGGTAGGGGCCTATGTTTTGTGGGCGTTTGTGAATTTGTGTCTTAAAAAATTGTGATGCATTTAACTATTTACCAACTCTTCCAGATAATTAACATGTACGGTGAACTCGTAATGGATGCGGTCCCTGAAAAGGTGAGGGGGTTTTGTTATTACACAAATGTACCTAATGAGAGATGGAGAGGGGAGGGCAAAACTTTGCACACTTCAGATCTAGAATCAGAATTCAACTCAATGATGGTCTGAGTTGAGTTCCACTATAATTTGTTGCTATGTGCTGCTCAGATTTTCTACCTTTCCTTTTCCCTTTTCAGTGCTGTTGCTCTTGTTTCAGGAACTGACTGTATTAGCTCTGCAGGTGGGCTCTGTGGCAGCCTAATGTCACTGATGTACCTGTAGAAGATGTGCCCTGTTTTGGCCCATCCCTCTCTGTTTACTTCCCTAGAGGTTTCTCTTTCCAGCTTATCTCCTTCTAAAGTGCTGTATTCATGCCTTTGCTCACCAGCCTGGTGTTTCAGCTGAAATTTCTGATGAAGATGGATTTCTGCTGAGATGACAAACCATGAGTGTTAGCATCTGAACCATGCACATGTGCTGCTTGCACTCACCCTCCCGCCCACCTTGTAGCTGTGGGGGCTGTAACAGCTCAAGCTGTGTCAGCTGCCTGCCTGGTGAATGAATTTGTGTGGAGCTGTTTGGTTCCTTGGCAGTATCGACTCTGCAGGACTCTTGTTTTGTGCATCCTCCTCAGAATGCTTACAGCTTTGCAGCTGCAGTGCCTGACTGTTGGTGGCAGTTGAGAGAAAGAAAGCAAAGAAAAAGTAATCAAGATTACACCCCCCACTCCCCCACCCCCATTTTGTGGCTAAATTTGCAGCAGTGACAATTATAAAACCCCATCTGTTTACTAATAGGGCAGAACAGTTTTCAGGTGAGACCACAAAGGAAGAACCAAACAAAGCCATTCTTAGATGAGCCCTGCACAATGTAACTCTTAAAATCTTCAAGCTCCGAGGAAAGAGCGTTGTTGCTTTGATTGGAGGTGATGGTGATTCTTCATTAGTATTCTCTGTATTTCCTGAGTGTGCTAGGCTTGGGGTATTGGAGATTGTATCTGTTTGCTTGTGTCTGCTTTTTCTTCCTAGTGCATAATTGAAATCCTCATGGGAGATTTTGTGCTGGTACCTCAGAATGTGGTTTTGAAGTCTGTTGGCATAGCTAATGGATGTTAGACTGTGTTCTCAGATGCTGAATTTTATAACTTTTTTTCCAAGTAACAACTCAAGCCTTCTACCAGCTCTACACTAGCAGAATTATTAAAAACAGATGTTGCAGATTTCTATTTGTATTAATCTGTTTCTATAATTGAAAGAAGCTAAGCACAGGGAATAATAGTGTTAACCTGGAGCTAATTTTTTTTTTTTTTTTGCATAAGCCTACATCTTTTTGTCATAAATGTCTGTTTTCACTTACCAAGTGGATCGGTCATACCTTAAAAATACTTCTCAATAGCAGAATATTGTTCTTATTGGGAGTTGGTCATAAGAGTTGAATACCAAAGACAGTGTTGTTGGACTAAATTTCATAACTGTTTTGATCAGTTTTGTTTTTCTGAGTGTCAGCTTCCAGCAACTAAAGCCAGAAGTTACTCCCTTCTCCACCATCCCTGCTTTTCCAGTCCAGTGTTCTCTTCCTTGATCCCTGTAAAGAACATCAAAAACTAACTCCTTGTCCTGGTGTTTTTCTCCCATGTCTGTCCCCAACAAAACAATTAAACATGATATGCCTGGAGATACAAAAATGTAAATATAAATGCTGCACTGGCTCACATGATATAGGGAAATAAGGCTTATTTTATTAGCTTGCTGAAGAACAGTAATAGTTGAGGCTTGGCAAAGCCTCTGTTTGTCCCTACTGGGGTTCTGTTTCTAAACCTGCATTAAATATTGCCTCATTACAAGTTGTTTTGTATAAATTATCCTGGGAAGGGGAATGACTGTGCATGAAAATTTCTGTGCTCATTCCTCCTCTCTCTCTCTCTCTCTCTCTTTTTAGGTTCATTTCTTTAACAGCTTTTTTCATAGACAGCTTGTAACCAAAGGATATAATGGAGTAAAACGATGGACTAAAAAGGTACCTTTAAAATGGTGTCATCAGTGCTGGGGTTCTGCTGGGCTGGACTCAGTCACTAACTTGAAGCTGGGTTGCAGTGTGTTATTTTCAAAGGATGGGTTAGCAAAGGAGCTGTACAAAGCAGGAAGGGCTTGATGAGAATAGTAGTGTGGCACTATTCAAGTTAGTACGGGTATGTTGTACTTGGAATGGCTAAATCTTCAGTGGGAGGTTATCTCTTTGTGTATGTTCATGCAAGTTGTTAATTTAACTGCAAGAAATGTCTCTTACTGCTCCTGACAGTGCCAGGTACACTAATCTGCAGGAGAGCAGACTTAATTCTGCTTCTTTCTTTTATCTCACACTGGCATTCTTTGACAAAATCAAATTGTTACTCCAAGTAACACATACCAGGTTACTAGAAAGCAGAAAAGAGACCCATGGTTAATAAGCCAGACTGTTGTTCTCATGACAAGAACATAATTCACCTTGCTTTCCAGAACCCACACCAGATCATGGGTGTGATATTTTCAGAGGTAGCTAATGCAAAAAGAAATACTCTCTTTTTTTCTTTTTTTTTTTTCTATGAACATTTGTCCTTTCTAATATGGGAGATGAGGCAAGACTAATCAAAGGCCATGTTTGAATGTATGATCTTTCTGCAGAAGTACTTAAATAGCACACATCTGTGAAATGCTAGAGATGAACTCATTATCCAAATATAAAATCTATTCATATAATTTATTAAAAATCTCTTTAAAGAGAGATGGAATATCAGTGCTTAATATTCCCACATATTATTTTTTAAACGTTCTTTTTCTCCAGTAACCCAACTTTTGTAAAAACCTCCAAAATTAAGGTAGATTCTGGAAGCAGGATCTGTATTGTTGTTGTTGCTGAGAGGTACTTGATGAGACAGGACAATTTTTAGACATTTGCACTTAAATTCCTGCGGAATCTCTCAAGCAAGAATGAGAACTAAGCAGTTTCTATGGGAAGGATTCTGTAGACTCCTTCATCCTGCAATGTGTAATTAAGGGGAATTTGTTTCTGCTCTTTAAACACACCAATGTATTGCACCATGTTTTATAAATGTTCTCTCCTGGGGTACAGGGTATGCTGTGCTGGCTCTGGCTGCAGTGGTTTCAGAGCTCCTGCTTGTGTCTGTCCCTTCTGATCCCCCATCACACTGGCACTCCTGATCCACGCTCATGACACAGAGCTGACTCTGCTCTCCTGGTGAAGTGAATCTGGGTTGCCACCACTCTTCCTGTACATCAGTTCTTAACTAAAGACCCCAGTGTTGGCTGCCTCTTTCTACTCTTCTGCTGCAGGATTGCACACCTGCAGTAATCCCACAACTGGGGCCACATGAGGATCCTTGAATTTCGTGTGATTCTGCTGTTGCAGGACATCACAGAAGATGTAGTTCATTTATCTTATTCCAGTTTTCCTTTGTGGTCTCAGCTTGCTGCTGGCTGCCATCCCTCTGCTTCTCTCCAAGAATGATGGATGTGTGTGTAGCAAGTGTGCTGTAATCCGGTCAGGAAGCAGTTTCTGCAGGTGGGAGCAGGGTCGATGCTTGTCACAATCAAAGGACTGTTTGTGAGCCAGGCTCTGCTGATAACTGCTGTGAATGCCCAGACCTTTTTGTCTCTTCAACTTCCCATTGTTACTCAAGAAATAGACTTTTCTTTCCTACAAAAGACCTGCCCTTGCCAGTAGTGTTGCAATTATGTACTGTTCAAATTGCACAGTGCTTAAAAAAACAGGAAAAAAGCTTAGAAATCTTCCCACAGGATGAGTTCATTTAGTTCAGTATTCTATTTTTGCTTATTTTCTGGACTGTGCCACCAAAACCCCAGTAATTACACACTCATTTCAAGAGGAGCTAGGAGAAGGAAGATCATGAAAAGCCCTGGCTTGGCTGGCTTCCAAAAGCATAAAGGCTCATCTGCCATACAGACACTGGGGGTGTTGCATCTGATTTACTTGTTCTGTACTTCAAGACCTTTTCCCTTGTTTGCTTGCCTGTGACCACTGTACATCTGCTACAAAGTTAGCTTTGAGAAAGGATGAATCTGCTCTGCCTTCTTCTCCTCCTTTCCTCTGCTCACCAAAGCATCCTGCGCTCCTCTGCCTTCCTGTGGCAGTCCCAGAGCCTGTGTTAGAGTAGAAGGGGTCAAACTGCAAGCTTGCTAGTTTTGGGTGGGGTGTTTGTAATTACAGCTTCTTCACAGAACCATGGAATAGTTTGGGTTGGAAGGAACCTTACAGATTGTCCAGTTCTGCCCCCCTACCATGGGCAGGAACACTTTCCACTATCCCAGGTTGCTCCAAGCCGTGTTCAGCCTGGCCTTGAACACTTCCAGGGGTGGAGCAGCCACTGCTTCTCTTTGTGCCTATGTGTTACCACCCTCACAGGGAAGAATTTCTTTCTTACCTCTCATCTAAACCTGTCTTCTGTCAGTTTAAAGCCATTCCCTCTTGTCCTGTCATTCCATGCCCTTGTCCAAAGTCTATCTCCAGCTTTGTTGTAGCCCTTTAGAAAGTGCTATGAAGTCTCTACAGAGCCTTCTGTTCTCCAGATTGGACAGCCTCAACTCCCTCAGTCTGTCTTCGTAGCAGAGACACCCTAGACCTCTGAACATCTTTTTGGCTTCCTCTGGACCTGCTCCAGCAGGTCCTTCTTACACTGGGGGCCTCAGATCTGGGCATAGCACTGTAGGTGTGGTCTCCTGTGAGAGCAGCAGAAGGGCAGAATCTCCTCCCTGACTTGCTGGCCTCACTGCTTGTGATGCATTCCAACATGCATTTGGCTTTCTGGGCTGTGAATGCACGTTGCTGCATTGTATTGAGCTTCTCAACAACAGCCCCAAAGTCTATCACCTACTCAAAAAGCAGCTCTGATAGAAATGAGTGGTGCTCACACTGTACAAGTGTCATTACTGAAGAGATGTAGCTAACCTAAACTGAAGCTCGATTGTATTGCCATCATTACCTAATGATGAATCCCACTTCAACACAGATGTTTTAGTGCAACATGAGCAGGATTTTGTCACAAATACAGTGGTGATAAATTCTGATACTGTACAAAGTTCCTCAGCCACTTTCTGGACTGTAACTGTATTTTTGTGCCTGCTGATAAGTTGTGTATTAGGTAAACATGAAGAATGTGGTGGAAGAGTGGAGGGGGCAAAAGAAGATTTCAGTTCTGGAGTGGCAGAGAGGAAACTTGGATACAATTAATCTCTTGCTTTGCTGTATTCTGCCTGTGGAACTCTCTAATATATGTTGTTCTTTTTGCCAGGTGGACTTGTTTAAAAAGACTCTCTTGTTAATTCCTATTCACCTGGAGGTCCACTGGTCCCTCATTACTGTGAACATCCCCAGTCGAATTATTTCATTTTACGATTCTCAAGGCATTCATTTTAAGTTTTGTGTAGAGGTAAGAGTGACAACTATGTCTGCAAAGTCTGAATTGTTTTCTTAAACAAAACACGCCCCCTGTGTTTCTGTCCAGCCATAAACTTTAAATGTGGTGTGTCTGTCATTGTCTTGCTGTGTATGAAATGAGAATCAGCCTGTCCTGCTGAGGAGTCTGAAGCACAGAGCTCGAGGGTCACACCAGAGCCGGGACCTGGGGTCAGATTGCCTATTGCCCAATTAGCCTGACCGTGTAATCAGCACAGCTTTGGTGACTCTGACTTGGCACTCGCACAAAAACAGGAGCTCAAAGCCCAGTGCCATGGGGAAGCAGAACCCCAAGGAGAGTGAGGGCATTTCTTTCATCTGTTAAGGGACTTGTGTTTAGGATAAATGATAAATTGTGGTCCTTTAGGAGATAGGTTGCCCGGGTGAGAGCACAGGACTGAAGATGCCATAGTGTTGCCCAGTGGGGTTTATGTGTTACTGTGCTATTAACAGCGTGTTGCCTTTTTCCTTGCCCTGCATTGAAACAGGGTGTTTGCCTCTGGTTATAACCCAGCAACCTTTCAGGGCTGCAGCCTGAACACTGGAGTTAAATTATCAGTCTTCTTGATAAAGAGCAGCCAGGAAATTTTTGCTGGGCTTAGCAAATTGTAATGACCCTCTTACAAAAGCTAATTTTGTCAACTTAATTGCTTGCTTGATGCAGCAGCCCTCTACTTTTAACTGTGTGTGGTTGTTGGCTTACAGAGGAGTAGTAATTGTTGTACCCAGGAGAGTTCCCAGGTAGGACTTCTGAATGAAGATAGTGTGCCTGCTGGCATTTGCTGAGGATGAAGCTAATGTTTGTCCTGGGAGCAAGAGATCTCATGCTCTCTAGCTCGTGAATGTGCAGCACGAACCAGCCATCCCTCTCAGCAGCCTTGCAACGTGGTCTCTCCCATCCCATTCCAGGCAAGGCATTTGCACCTGAATGTCTCACAGACATGAGGAACTTTTATTTGTGCCTGTTCTAGGGGTAGGAGGGGAACAATACTCCAAAATTCAGTGATCCGCACTAAGGTGAATATTTGTGTGCTGCAGTGTTTAAATTGTGCTGTAAATGCCCAGCCTGTTTACAGAGAAGTAGGATTTGCTTAACCCAAGACCATAGTCTCATTTATCTTGCTTCCTTCTCTTCGCTTGTGTCAGCCTATTTTTTTTCCTGTGTGTCACTAAAACTCTCCCTGGAGCTTTGTTGATTAGCTGCAGAACTCGAGCATTTTGTGTTGAGACTCCAGCAGGAAAATGCAGTTGTATTTAACATAAGGGCCTTGGTGTCAGCCAGTAAGCCAGGAAAGAACACGTGCCAAGCTGCTCTGTTTTTCTCTGGATGTCTGGGAGTACTCTGACCTTGTGCCTGCCTGAGCTAGTCTGGTATGAAGGAGAGCAGTGTACAGTATGGCTGAGGGGTGTTAGAGCCCTCCTTGATAGACTAAAATGAGCCTTGATGGCAGAAGGCACAGTATCCACCAGAGTTAATTTCTTTACCTCTAGATTTAAGCTCAGCTCCTAATGCTCACCTGAAATTTGTCCTCGTTGTCAAAAGGATACCAACTAAGCAATCAGTGTCTCTCTCCTGTTCTTTACTGGGTGAATAATGTTGCTTTTTTTCCCTTTTTTCTTTGAAGAACATTCGAAAGTATTTGCTGACTGAAGCAAAAGAGAAGAATCGCCCCGAGTTCCTTCAGGGTTGGCAGACTGCTGTGACAAAGGTAAATGACAGCACTTTGAGCCCTGGGGTCTGACTTTGTGGGAGATTTCATGAAGCTGCTTCTAAATTCATATATTTGTACAAGTAGAAAATGGGTTTATACTTCCCACATGAAGGTTGCTGAGAGAGATGCAGGTAGTTACACGTGGGAATTCCAGCTCTCTTGCTCATTCAACTCCCACCAGGGCTTTAGCACTTTTTGCTAAAGTGATGTGGTGATTTGAGCCTTTCTCTGGACAATTAACTGTGTGCACAGCAAAACCTGCAGCTGGTGTCCATAGTGACACAAGGTCAAGGACTGAATGAGCTGGACACTCAGCTGCCCCCCTTCTCCTGAAAGAGCTGTTCTGAATGGATGTGCTTTGGTGAGGGAGGGAACAGGCTGGTGATGCTACTGCTGCTATTTTATGTTTGCTGTGGATAGAGGGCTTTGGTCTCCAGGGCTGTTTGTGGCACATTGCGTTTGATCGCAAGTAAACAAAGTCTGGCAACAATAAAAGGCAATAACTTGTGTGTAGTGTAAATGAGGGAATATGTAATTTGTGTAGCCATCCCATAATGGCTCCAAAGATGTAAAACAGGTCATTGCACACTAGACATACTTCCAACAGCTCCCTCCTTGCACAGGTTTATTTTTAGATGCTGATACGATGATGAAATGATTCCTCACCACACTCAGGCACAACCTGTGCAGTCAGTTCATCCTCCTGTATTCCGTGAGGCAGAAGATCTAGGAGTTGCGAAAAAACAATTACTTTGCCTTTTCAAGTGCCAGAGACATAATAGCACTAGTGATTGGGAGTTTTTAGCTCTGCATATCAAAATTGAGCATGTTTGAGGAAATAATGAAGGTTGAAAGTTATCATTTGAGACTGCCTTGCTCAGTCCTGTTGCCTGATGATGAACCATTTGTCACGTTCTCTGAAACCCTTTGGTGTGGCTGGGGGAGGAAAGCCACTGCTGGTAGCATGGATGCTGAGAGTAATCTTCCTCTAGGCCTGCGTGACTTTGCTGATATAGTTTTGTCCTGTGTAAAGTAGATAATGCTGTACAAACATTTATTTAAACTAATTGAGAAGCTGTTCTGTGTAGGTCACTAAAAGAAAATAAACTTGAAAGAAAGACTTGTAATTTATTTTCTGTCCTGCACTATATATTTTTCTAAATATTAGGTGTTATTCTAACAAGGTGTTGAGTGTCACCTTGCAAAGTTTGTGTGAGATCAAGTAATTACAACTCCAGTTTCTGGTGCTGCAGAACAGCTAGCTCTGAGCATGAGACAGCTGATCCTTATGCTGAATCTCCTTTTGAACTTTGAGCAGGAGTTAGAGAACAAAAGGATAAGTAAAAGGATAAGGATCTGACATGTCTCTGGTTGTTTCTTTTCCTTTCAGTGCATTCCACAACAGAAAAATGACAGTGACTGTGGGGTTTTTGTGCTCCAGGTAAGAGTATTCCTTTTTAAAAATCATTGGCCTGTATTATTCATGTGGTAAATGTCCTTTTTTTCAACCAAGCCTTTTCCTTTTCCCCAGTACTGCAAGTGCCTCGCCTTAGACCAGCCTTTTCAGTTCTCCCAGGAAGATATGCCCCGAGTGAGAAAAAGGATTTACAAGGAGCTGTGTGAACGCCAGCTAATAGACTAATAAAATGCAGCCAACCTAATTTCTCTGGCATTTCTGACAAGTTGCAGCTGGTGTTTGTGTACTTGAATTTCTGAAAACTTCCATGAATTTTGAGCGATTCTCAGCTGAGTGGTGTGGCCACTGTTGTTACCTCAATCTTTTGCAAAGTTCTTTAATTGGCAGAACAAAGCAGAGCTGCCACAGACTATTCCTAATGTCAGTTTGGTTCTCTTATGTTCTTTCCTGTATTTAATATTTATTATTTCAGCATGCATATAGGCAAAGCATGCAACTAAAACCATGAAACAGTAGATTTGGGGCACTTTTGAGGTGTAGCTAGAAATGACAAATACAGGTGAATTTGTCTGGAAAAATAAAGATGCATGATATGTTTTCTGATGCAATAATGCTTTGAATGTATCAAAAAAAAATTAATGCCATAAAAAGAACAGCTAGAACCTATTTGATAGTTCCATTGTCCCTGTTGTGGCTGTGTAATACTGAATACCACATTTTAGGGTGGCTAAACTCATCTACAGTTTTAATTTGCAAAGACCCCTTTTCCAAATAGTTCAAGTTGCTAATAAAGTTTCTCCTGTTAGCATTTCTCTGGCTGTCATTATCAGCCTGCCCCTATAGATAAAAAGCAGCCTTTGCACAAATAAAGCTTCAGCACTCATCTGTATAATAGAAAGTACAGAAGTGTTCAATCAGTCAGATGGATGGTAAGTTCCTAAGATGCTGCAGAAGTCTCCATGATGTATATTAAAGGGGAATTATAAAGCTGGCCCTGAAGAGTCACAGCTTAGATAGTAAGATAAACTACTTGGCTGTAACTGTTTACATCTCAGATGGCTTTGAGTCGTTTCTCAGATCCACGATAATGCAGTGAAAATGTACCATTTCTCCCTTCAGCTGTCTTCAAAGCTTGTTGTCTTTAACTTCCCGTTGGCTTTTGCTTTTGTTCAAATGTAAATGAATTCATTTCTGCTGCATCTGCTGTTTGATTGTCTCGAGCATCCCTGGTTTTGTCCGCGGTCAGTAGCGCCGGTGGGTTTGGTTGGGAGTTACAGCACTGGTGGTGGGTGCAGTGCAAACGCAGCCAGGTGATGTCATCCTGCTCCAGAGGGGTGGGAGCCCACGAGCCCGGCCCTGAACTTTGCAGGGTTGTTGTGCTGGGCAAAGGATGAGTGAGAGCAGTGCATCTGCTGGGCTTTCACCTTGATCTGTAAACTGTGATGTGCTCCTTGCTGAAGAGAGCTACTTCTGTTTGAAGAGATTGTAGTCTGGCACTGCTACACCAGCAAATGTCTTTGCTGTGTTTTTCTGCTAGATACAGGAATGAGCCCAGAGGAAAAGTATTTTCATTGCTGAACAATCATCTGCTGCACAGCTTCACTTTGTGTCCGTCCATAGCCCTGGCTTCTGATGGAGGAAAACCACTTTGACTTCCCTGTCTTGCAATTTAATTCAGACTTGAGCTAAGCCAGGTGCAAATCCCTCCTAGATGATGGGAGGGAGAAGGGAGGGAGTGCCAAGCACAGTCAGGCCAGGAAGTGGAAGCACGTGCACACTATGCTGTGCTGAAGGAGTTCCTGCAGTATCCTTGCATGTTCCCACTTCCCCTTGTTGGCAGCTGGCAAGGACTGGCTTAATTTAGCAAGATAAGGAAAGCCTTAAGCACTTGGTTAGATAATTTAAAGGAGGAACTTAATGAATCAGAAAGAACCTAAGACCCAGACAGGCAAGATACATCTGCCCATTGTATGGTGCAGAGCACCCCACAGCACATGGTTTATTTGTGTTTCCCTGAGGTGTAACTGACAGGTGAGTCAGTCTTGAGGTGAGTGTTTGTGAGCAGTGGAGGGTGACATCCCTGAAAATTGAAACTTGGAATGTAGTTTCCCCTGTGGGGTGGCACATAGAAGCCAGTGCTGCCATTCTCATCTTCTCTATGCACTGGTGTCACATGAATGGTTCCAATGCTTATGTGGTGGAACAACTGATCCAGGCCACAAGTAAGCCCAAGGACAGTTCCTCAGGATAACTTGCTACTAAATGTATATCCTGGTATGAAGGAATGCACAGAATTGGGTGGCCAGGAAGAGAAGGGGAGGTGGTGCCACTTTGGGTGCATATGAATGAGGCTTTTTTTTCAAGTAAGGCTCCTGGCAGAAAGGGAGTGGAACAAAAAGAGAACTGCATGAGCAAATTGCTTTTATTTTCAAAATATGAGCAATTTGGTAAAGAAGCTTGAAAGGTGTCCTGTGAGACAACCAGTCTGGGAGGCTCAATGCCTCAAAGAAGACCCTTTTTTTTTTTTGTGCAAGTTGCCTTGTTGATGGATATTTTTCTTTGCACGGGAATCTGCTGGAACATTGCACTACAGACAGTTGTTTCGTAAGGCTTGGTGCCTACTACAGATTGGTAGGCATCCATCTTGCTCTGTATGAGAGACCGTGAGGAGTCTTTAATCACAATCCCCTTATCAGCAGCATCAGCCAAAGCAGGATTTCTGTGAACTGTATGTTGAACGTGGGTGCTTTGAAGCAAGTGCATGTGTGTCCCAGATCATTTGAGGGGAGGGGGCTTGCATTTGAATCTGCTGCCTTGTGAACTGGGGAACAGGGTGGGGAAACATGCATGTTGGAAAGTACTTCTTATGTGCTTTCTTGTCATCTAGAGGTTTCCTGACAAGTGTTCCAGTTGGTTATGGGGCAGCACAGAGGAGTTGCACTTGAGTCTCCAGCTGTGAACACACCAGTGAGGGGCCTCTGACAAAAAAAAGGAGGGGAAATTGAAAACAGATCTAATGTAAGCAAAGTATGTTGGTGCAGTGTTGAAATTAATCACAGGCAGTCAGGATCTCAAGCTCTGTAATGGTGTAGCCTGTGAAACTGGACTAATTAACTCCTCCTTGAGAATGTCTTTGATGCCTTAAAGGAGATAGACTTCATAATCTGTAGTCATTTTACTAGTTCTTAAAACATTCAGAACTATGTAGAGTGTTTTTATTATGAGAGGCACATTTATGTGGATGTAGTTATGGCTGTTAGCAATTCCATTAATGTGATCTTCAGATTTTCATAAATCACTCTGAACTGGTTTGGCGGATGCTTAAATTTCACGACTTGTTCCAAAGAGATTGTCTCGCTGTGCTGATTTATACAAATAGTCCCAGAACTGGTGGAGCCTCTGCCTTGTGCGTGACAAATTTAAGCTACCTGAGTTGTAATAAACCTTAAACAGAATTGAAAATTAATTATCAGTTTCCATTTCATTTGCTTTAATCTATAGTTTTAAATGACTGTGCCCCTGATACGAATCAATAAATGCTGAGTGTGGCCTGGATTCTGCACGGTGAGTGGAGAGATGCCTATTGCTTAGCTGCTGGTACTTGCAGAATGGAGGCTGCACCTTTGTGCTGTCTAATATGCAGTTTTTCTGTTCTTACCTGGCTCTCTTGAGTGTGAAGGTGATATTTTGAATGTTTCACATGCACTGATCACCGAGCCAGATAGGCTTGCACAGAGCTGCTGGCTTGTGTTGAATCTCCAGCGTAATGCTTAACCTACCTTTACTTTCTCAGAGTTTTGATTGGCGTTATCTACTGTAGCATTTACTCAATTCAATGTGAAAATTTAAACCTTGGGAAGTGCTGCAGAGTTAACTCCACTGAGCAATGACTGTCTGCTGTGGGTATGCTCTTGCATTGAATGAAGCCCATGTTCCTGTGAAGTAATAAAATCGAGTTTTACCATAAACCCTATTTTCTTTCAGCGGTTTGGTTTCATTTTAATTTTAAGAGCAACCGATGTGATGTTTGAGGGAATGTTTGTAGCAGCTTGTTTTAGGATCTGTGTTATTAGGAGAAGCCTCTCCAGTTGATTAGTTCAATAACTCTGAGCTGAACACTAATGATGCTCTCTGTCTCTCAGTGATGTAACTTACTGTGGTTTAAGTTCTGACAACATACAAGATTGGAGTTGTCACCCATTGCATAAATAAGGGTGGAAATCTTGCATTAGACACTTTCTTCTAAGGTGGCATTTTAAAATCACAAATCTGTCAACAGAACACGTAGGACTTAAATTGCTTTTCTAGATCAAACTACACGAATGCCCTTCTTGTACTGCTTGCGGATTTAGCTGTGTAACTATAGAGTTAAATCTTGTCTTTTCCACATGTTACAAAGCTATACAACTTGTGAATTTGTAATAATGGTGAGAATGAAGGCTTAGCAAATGACTCTTTAAGCTATTAATCATGAGACTGGCAACATCATTGTCTTTATTACATTCATAATTTAAAAATCCTATCATGGAGGAGGAAACATGGATGCTTGTTAAATATATTCTTCAGTGGAAAGTACTAAGAAATCAGATCATTAAAGTACAGAATCATAAGAGACACTAGAGCCTTGCCAGGAACAATAATTACTATTTATATGTAATAGGCACTGGGAGGGAAAAAGATGAGTCTGTTTTGCTTATGCCTGAACTTAATGGGTTTTATGAGTAACCAGCTAGAAGGATTTGGGGATTGAATTTCATTTCAGAGTATGTAATATTACAAACTATAGAACTAAAAACTGTTGTAAACGGAGTGAAATATCTTGAGAAATCAACTGGTTTGTTTTCTCTCAACACAAGTAAGCAGAACATGTGTGAAGCAGCTCCAGCTTCTGCCTGAAATTCTGATGAGTTCTTAATTCTTGGGTATAATTTCAGCATTGCTGGTAACTCATCTCCCTTAACCTGTCACTTTGAGGTTCCAGACCTTACCTAAACACTGAGGTTACCTAGGGCATTTTGCAGGCAACTTTGGGAAGTGGCTGAGAGGAGGAGGGATCAAAAATCTGTTGGGGAATCTGTTTGCACCACTTCGTGATAAATGTTATATGGGAGGAAGGGCAGTGGAGAAATTGAGCTTTAAAAACATGTATTTAACTGGATAATGTGGGTCAGGTTGTGTTTATGGTATGTGTAGAACTTGATGCAGACAAGGAGCCATCTTGTTTGTGGAAACCTTTGAGATGAGTGGGAGAGAAATACTGAGAAGAAATGCCTTCTGCAGGGATCATTGCTCTGCACAAAGGGACATCCTGTCTTGATTCAAGCCCGTGCATTTTACATCAACTTAATGCAGGCAACAACTGCAGCAAAGGAAGAAATTCCCTCTGCAGTGTTCAGCTGAAGATCACGTTTGTTTAGGGCAGTTGGGGCTTGACAATTTATCCTCAGCATCTCTTGGCAGCTCCAGCCCATTGAAGAGCTGGCAGGCATTGCTGCTCCAGGCAAACACAGGGCTGCTCCAAGGGAAGGCGCTCACAAATCCAACAGATTCCAGCTCACCTTTCAGGTCTGGCTTCTTAGGAATTTCAGGTTTGGGGGGGGGGGGGGGGGGGGGGGGGGTGGTTATTGTTCTTTGTTTTGTTTTTAAAGAAGTCTGAATTACAGAGCGTTTTAGGGTAATTCTTCAATTAGTATATTCCCCTTTCATTCAGGAAACTTGGCTTAGGAGATTGCTCTCAGTTTTGCATACTGAAATGTTTCTGTTTCACTACTACTGGGCAGAAAAGAGTCTTCAGGGCAGAATTTTTGGCAGAGTTTTGGATTTTGTCCTCTGGTGAATGACTCTTCAGGTGAATAGGTTTTTTCCTTTAGAACGTGAATATAGCTAAAATATTCTTAAGTAATGAAATGTAATGCCTTGAATTAATGGCCACTTAAGATTCTTGTAAGCAATTGGTTATCCCCAGATGGGATGTCCTAGTCTTTAGAAGGGACTGGGAAGTATTTTGAGGGGATAAGTGCTATTTAGAAAACAGAGATCATAAAGGTCCAGCTCCCAAATTCACCCTTTGATCATTTTACCCAAACAAACATCAGAAAGACCATTTAAATCGTGGTGCAGTTCTTAGCAGGGCAGTAGCTCATGGCCTTTCCTGGGGCTGTGGGGGTTCTCTGGGTGCAGCCTGAGTCAGATGGATCTTCCCAGGGTACTCTTTGGCCACCAGATGTCACGCAAGGACCACCAGAACAGCATGAGCTGCTGTGCTCCAGCTCCCAGCTCACAGGTTGACCAAGCCATGGTGTCTCCTGGTTGCGTGTCACTGCCACGTCGGTGGTTGTCTTCTCACACGTTCCTCAGCAATGTCTGCACTGCACTTGGAGAAAGAATGTGTGTGTTAAACCAACCCCCCCAGCACCACCTTCCACCCACCATCAAATCCACTGAAAATCCCTCTGTATCAAACATGTAAGTGTTTGGCTCCAGTGCGATTACTCCAGAGTCCCATCAATTCTACAAATTGGCCGAAACATTTTTTGGTAGAGAAGCCTTGCATACCAGAGGTCTTTAGTCTGATCAAACTGCTACCCTACCATAGATCATGACTGTTATTTTTATAACTCTGTATTACCATGGCAAATGTTGGGAGAGGGGAGAAACCACATCAGTAGCAACTCCTGTCTGATTTGCGGTCATATGCTTATAACTTGACATGGTTTCGCAAATAACTAAACAAAACCAGGAATTCATTTAGGGGGAGAAAAAACCCTCCCCAAAACTGAAAAAAACGGCTGCATCAAGTATCTTGTGTGAAGGGTCTGAATTGCTCACAATTTGGATCTTTTAATGGAAAATGGTTCAATGCAGGAGTGGGAACTGGTTGTCCTCTGTTAGTGAGCTGGGTCTGTGCTGTGGCTGTCAGCCACTGCCAAACACTGTGACAGCCTCTGGGCCATGCATTTTCTTGAATTTTTATTTAATTGCTGGTGTGTGCTCAGGCTTTATCCTAAATTTAGTAACATTCAGTGCTCACTTTTCTCTGCAATACCTTTATAAATTCCCATGTAATCTGATCTCTAATTTTAAAGCCATCTGTCATTTTTGAGCTGTATACATTTTCCAGCTTTGAAAGGTCTTGTTGAAGGAAAATTTAAATTCATGGCCTACTGAAAATGCATTTTTCTTTAAATTATTCATCGGTAAAATGTCTTTGAACTTGTGTTTGTGTAGCTGGTGAGTCGGGGACAGATGTTGGAATTCCTGGATGGTCCTTGCACTGATGCCGTATCCAGTGCACTGCTCACCCCATGGCAGCAGTGGGACTTGCTGCATCGGCACCTCACCCAGGGACCAAGCTTCAGAGAGGTGTCCCCTGTCTGTCACACGCCATCCTGTTCACTAGGTGGCATTGCTTCCCAGTCTAAAAGCCTCTAAATACTTCATTAATTATGCTAATCCCCGTGGTGGACCGAAAGTGAACTGCACTGCCATGGCTTCACTCTTGTGTCCTTTTATTCTCCTTCGCTGATGGGATTTTTTGGGTTGAGTGACCTGCAGCATCCTCATCCCAATTGTTGAAGTTCTGGGTCCTGGGAAGGCTTTGGCTTGGAAAACTTGAGCGAGCCTGTTGGGAACACTCTGAAGGTGCTGCCCTGGCTGTTGGTAGACAGCTCTGTGGTGCCAAGTCCACCAAAGTCATCGTTCTCCTCAAGTTATTGACCTGGGTTATCACCTTTAATAAAAAAAAAAAAGTCAGTGGAATTGCTAGAGCAGGGATGGTGAAGCCTTGCCTGTCCTGGAGTGGGAGTAAAACGTGCTGATGTGGGAATCCTTCCTGACATCAGACCAGCTGTGGGGGCAGCAGGAGAGCAAGGTGCTCTGGAGGATAATGAGCTGCTACTCATCACTTGGGTGTTTTGAGGGAGATTTGTTCATCTCTTTTCCATGTAGCCCAGTTATTTTATTTTATATTCTTCTGCCCTTCCTTGTCTTCCTCCTGTCCTTACCCCAAGTCTTAATTAAGGGCTGAAACATAGTAGATTTAAGAATCCTGTCTGTTGCCAATGGGAATTAATTGCTGCCTTTTGTAGGCTTTAAAATGAGATGAATTTTGCTTTTACAGTCTCGTTTTAGTAGCAAGAGTACTTGGTTTCTCTGTGAGACACATGAGGAAGGTGAGGTGGCAAGGTCTCTGTGAGGTGCAGCTCTCACCTCCGTCGGTGTCAGGTCCCAGGTGTGTGAAATCACAGGAACCTGTGAGGCTGAGAATGACCAAACCCCCTGGAGGCAACTGCTGCAGCTGAGAGCAGGGTGCTGCCTCTCGAGGGAGGGGGATCCTGCCACTTCCCAGCCCTAAATTCCAGCAGTGCTTCCCAGCCTGCAATATTGATCCCCCTTTCTCTTTGCAAACCGTGGAGATGCCACATCTGAGTAAGACCTGCGAAAGCAGCTCCATCCTGAGCCAGTCAGGACAGGCGAGTCCCACACTGGGCTCAAGAACATCCTTGTTTTGCTCTCATGAAAGACAAAGTAGTTTTTGAGCAAGACTTTTAATGAATAAAAAGATAAAAATAAATGCAAATTGAAGATCCTGTTTCTCGTGTATTTTATTAGAGACTACAGAGTTGTTCATTCTTGCTGTGTAGTATAATTGCTAAAACATGATTTGTAACCAAATATAGCTGCTTGCATTAAAAATGGCATTATTTCTTACTAGGGAGGATGATATGGTAAAGGAATGCTCATTTAAACAATTACATAGTTCAATTTTTGTATTCAAAACCTCAGCTTTTTCACTTCTAAAAAAGTGAACATAACCTTGAGATGGTTTTTAGCTTGAATTTTGTTGGACTGCACTTGAATGAAGAACGGTATGCAATTAAAATAAACAATATACTTTTAAAACTGGTTATATACAGAAATTAAACTTGTCAAATCATGTTTTGCATTTTGCAATGATTGAGCACAAGATAATGAATGTGACAGATTCTGGTCACAACAGGACGATGCCTTTCATCATCTAGGGCCTCTGCAGCCATGGAAAGCATTTCCAGAAGCAATTTATGAGAGAGCAAGGGCATACATTTACTGGTTTAGTACCTACAGCTTTTTGAAATGGTTTGTGTGGCTTTTTTCCTCTGAAATTCAAGAATTTCTAGCTCTCACCCTTCCATTGTGGGTTCAGATTTGCCAGGTGAGCAAGGATGGGAAGAATGATTCCCTGTTTTCCCAGTTCCATCTGAGCTGGGCTGGGTGAAGACCACCTTGCCCTACATTTGGTAGCTGGACTGCAAACTGGTGGTGTGAGGAGATGAGCTTTCTGTGTGACAAAATGTGCAGATATTTACGCTGTAGTAAATAAATCCATCCTTTGTTCCAGTCTAAAGACTGACATGGTGTTCTAGTGTGGGACCCAATGCACTTAAGTTGCACTTAAGGGTTGCCTGTCTTCTGAAGGCAGAGGTGCTCCTTTCTGGGTTTGTAACCTGCTAAAAATCCCACATCCATTGCCTGAAGCTGGCCTTTGTTAGATCCCTGGTTGTGGATGATGTGAGAGCAGACAGTCTGTGCTGTTCAAGGCTGGGGTCCCGAGCCCTCCTCGTTGCTCTCTTGCCCTCAAAAGGTTTAAATATTTGCTGGCTCGAGCTCAGTGTTGGCTGGAAAGAGGATGTGTTGTGGCAGTCCTGGCGTGCAGGAAAATGCCTCTTCAAACCCCCTCTCTGCTGTTTCCCAGGGAATTCAAGAGCCAGTTGTATATCCACACCTTTCATTCCTAAGTACCCCTCTCTTGAGAGCCAGATACAAACTGTTTGAGAGATGTCTTTAAAAATCAATAGTCCTGGAGAAAAGTAAACAACTTCCCTCTGATTTGAGATGGTGTCTCTGGGGAGGATCATCAAAACCATCCTCAGCCCCACTCCCATGCCAGTTTTCGTCTGGAGGAAAAGAACAATTGCATTTAATTTTAAATGCTCTTAGGAGATGATAACCTTTTTTAGAATTAGAATTAAAATCAGAATTTTTTTAGACTTGGTAGGAAGTTTTGGATATTTTCAACCTTATCTAAAACATTGATTTTTGGTTAGATGTCTCCAAAGCCACACTTCTGAAAGCTCATTCAACAGAATGCTTAAAGGTTTTATTTCTATCCCAAAGGTGAAAGAAAACAACTTCAAAATGTCAGAAATGCTGTTACCTGATGAGCTCTGTTTTTCGTAAGGTCAAGAAAAAATGATGGATACAGTAACAAGTGTTTCTACTGTTACCTTTTAAAATATATATGTGATGCTCAAGTTCATAAGCGAAGTGTGTGCCTTTCAGAAGCTAAAAAATAGCAGCGTAAAGCCAGAGTCCTTGGTGTGTCCCTCCTTGTTTCTTCTGAAATCGATTTTTGTTTTAAGTTCTTCTGGTGTAAATAATTTTAATGAAAAGGAGAAAATTGCTAGGTGGAGTTTATCATCTGGAATATATAGGCTTAGATGGTTTCTTGGAATACAGAAGACAGCTGAGCAGAGCTCTAAATGCCCTGGAGGAATAGTGCCCAACCCTTTAAAAAGAAAATAATAATAAAAAAAATAAATAGTTGTTATCCTGCAGTAGACTGACCTGGTGCCTTTCTGTATGAATGAAGGGCTTGGGGCTGTGGGTGCAGCCCTGGCACGGCCAGGCTGTACCTGGGAGTGTGATGGAGCTGCCCCCAGGCCCTTTTCTCACGGCCCTTGGAGCAGGGGCAAGAGCAGCTGAGGAGCCTCATCCTCCCCAGTTCATTCCCTTCAAACTGTGGTCCCAAGAGATGGGGAAGCACGGGTTTGTGGGGGCAGGGGGGACAGAGGGGGTTTGAGCAAGGTCATGATCCATCCCATGATGGATCCATGCGATCCATGATGGCACTTGCTCCGTGCTCCTCATCTCTCCCTTTTATCCAGCTTTGATGAACACATACCAGTTTGAAGGAAAAAGAGAGAGGAGAGGAAACACTTGAGGTAGGATGGGACCACCTGGTCCCAGCCCATCTCCTTCCCTGGAGAGGGTTGCATGCAGGAACATGAGTGACTACGGAATTTTGTGCTCTCAAAATCTCTTTGTGCCTTTAATCTTTACTGCTGGTAATCTTCTGAGGCGGTGGTTCAAAATTTAGCTCGAGTCTCTTGTCCCACTCCCCCACACCTTTATCAGGGTCCCTCACCCTCCTGTGCCTCCACGCCAGCCCGTCAGGGGCTGGTCCCTGTTCCCAGCCCTCGTCGTTCCCCCCAGACACCTGAATTCCCCTGAATTTGTGACCTGAGCGCTGCCCCGGGCTGTGCTGCTGAGCCTCTTCCTGTGCCTGTGCCATCAGCAGTGACCGTCCCCAGGGCAGCACGGCAGGGAGCAGGAACCTCTCTGCTGACACCAGCGGGCGTTCCAGGGGGTCCGTAATGCTTTGCAGACAATTTTCTCTCTGTTATTGTTTTAAACTCCATGTTAGCCATTCCTGCTTCCCAGGTTTCCGCGTGTTTCAAATTATTTTCCCCAGAGGCATCGACAGCATTTTTCCAAATTGAATCTCATTTATTTTCTGCCCAGGTTTCCAATCTCTCTGGGGCCTTTTGTATTATTTCTCAGTCCGCACTGCCGTGTACAATATATCCTAATTTAGTATCATCTGTGAATTATATTACCATGCCCTTTAGTTCTTCTTCTATTTAATGAAGATATTTCCAAGAAAAAAAAAATCTAAACTACATTTTATTAAAATAGGAAGGTAGAGTCTTAAAAACTCCTTTGTGGGTTTCTAGTATGAATTCTAAATCTTTTTCAAAGGAATCTTCAGCGTTTTAAAGAGAAATTAAAATCTTCCAAGTACCAAAGTTCGTAGGTGTAAAAATTAATCAGTTTTTCAATTAGCTGAGACCTCTGTGTAGTGAGCTCTGCATGGTGCACTTTCCCTGACATAGACACCATCTATGTACTTGCAGCAGATTGTTTTTTAAACCTGCACCAAACATATGTTTCAATTCCTCAATAAATTTGTTCCCTTTCCCTTCCTGACCTTTTCAGGTTTGCTCTATGTGGCTGTTCTAGCAAACATGTACACTGTCAGGAATGGTGCTGAAGCAGCGTATTTTAATGCAAACTATGCAGGCTTATTCATAGGAAGTGATTTTCAAATTCAGAATCATGAATATTTGCACTGTAAGGTTGATTCTGTTATAGCTTTTTATTTATAAGCTAAGAAATGCTGCCTGTTTGTGCCCGGCTGGGAGAGCACCACGCCTCTGTTGTGGGGAATGCAGCGTGCTATGGGAGCTGCATGTCCCATCAACACAGCTCAGATTTCCAGCCCTGGATGGGGAAATAGCCCTGGCAGCAG
Source organism: Brachypodius melanocephalos (assembly GCA_013398615.1). Lineage (NCBI taxonomy): Eukaryota > Metazoa > Chordata > Aves > Passeriformes > Pycnonotidae > Brachypodius > Brachypodius melanocephalos. Next base: position 8,043,950 of record VZSR01000247.1, read on the forward strand.
GCAGTTTGCTGGAGATTCATATCCTAAAACATTTGCTGCATAATTTCTAGCAATGGGCAATTTCATGAAGACTATGATCTGCTTGTGAAGAGAAATAAGATGTAAATTGGATTAATAAATTGTTCTCTGCAAATGGTTTGCTGGCTCCAGAGGGCTTTTCTCTTTGAGAAGTGCTGGGGTCTTTGCTCCTCTGTGGATTGGGGGTTTGGCCCTGCATGCAAACCAGTGCTGGGGGAGGCTTCTGAAACACCTCAAGCTTTGACACGTACTGGCTGTACTGACCCAACACACTCTGCCTCTGGCTCCTGCTCTCCGGGTGCTTTCTCCCCTCAGCTGGAGATCACCACGTTGAGCAGGGCTATGGATGCTGCTGGAAAAAATTGTGCTCTGTTTTATCCTCGAGAACGTGTGGGCTAATTGGGGTGGGTAGTGCTGTGTCTCCCCTGCCCTCGGGAGTGAGGAGTGCTGGTGTTGGAGCTTGGAAACATCCGCAGTGTCAGAGCACAGGCTGAGCTGCCTGCGTGTCCCTGTCCCCTTTGGGTCGCTGTCGTTCGTTTCGGTGTTAAAAAACGAGCCTTGTTCTCCACAGGTGTAGGGACTTCCCCAGGGATGAGGAATCCCCGAGCTCCGGGGGCTGTGCCACCGATATTCCTGCCACCACCGAGGGGGATGCTCCCGGCTCGCTGCCACGCAGCAGCTGTAGGAAATTAGAGGAGCCTTGGGGCTATTCTGGGAAACACTGAGGGAGATTCCCGAGGTTTCCAGAGCAGAAAACTGGCTCAGAACTGCCTGCCTCCATGCCAGGCAGGATGACGTAGAGCTGGGCGCAGAGCCCCGCAGAGAAGGATGTTTGATTGACAAATCAATGGGATCCTGCAGGAGCCATGCAGAGCCAGGGACCACCAAGAGCGGTGCTGGAGGGCCGGGCCCTGTGCTCGTGGGCTGCTCAGCAGGCTCCAGCTGAGATCCACATCCCTTGTATGGCACGGCAGGCTCCCTCAGGATGGCTGGCATGCCCCTCACATGGGTGTGTAGGGCCCATGGCTGATATGGCACAGGGGGTGGAGGATATCATGTGCCTGTCCCCTGGGTGAGAGAGAAGATGTTTGATGCATTGCCTTGAGGGCTCCAAAGGTAGTAAAACTAAAATCTTGCCCTGTTCACCATCACTTTGTGTAAACTTTAGCCCTCAGGACTTTTCCATCTCATTCTGACTCTTGTCTGTGGAGAGGTGCCCAGCTTTAGAAAATACTGCTCACCTTGTGGGCAGGGACATGGTGCCCTCTGATTTCACCTGAGTAGATGACAGCACAATTGCTCACCCCTCATGCCAATGCATGGAGCAAAAACCTTGCCAAAAGAGGGACTAAAAGCCACATGTGCAGTGCTGTTTGCACTGCCTTCCACATGAGCACATATGGGTGTGGAAAACACTGGGTCCAGACACCTCCTTGGTAACATCAGGTCTGTTGAAGCTGTTCTTCCTTAGCTCTACAAAAGCCACCTTTTGTTTCCACAGCCACCTTTCCTTTAAGTCCTGGTCATGACAGGAAGCTCCAGCTCGCTGGGCAGTGCTGTGTTACTCAAGCAAGTGCTCAGAGAGCAGCGTGTCCTTGGGGACAGCGGTGCCCTTGTCCCAGGGGACACACCCAGACCTGTGCACCCCTCTGTGCCATAGGCCAAATACCAAGTTCTCTGACTGAGCACCCCTCCTCCCCTTATCAATAATTTTAATCGTTTTAATAATGTCCCCTCGCACGGATAGGATTACGATTAGAAAATGTCAGAGCCTTGTTATCATCTAATTAGAGTCACATTTCAGCAGAATAGAAAGGAAAATCTTCAAGCACTGCCTTGTGCAGTGAAATGGGAAGAAAGTGATGATTTAAACCAGCTGTGGGCCGGGCCCGGCTGCAGTCCCGGCTGGGATGGAGGGCATGGAGCAGGACATGGCAACGGGCCCTGGTCAGAGCCCTCTGTGCAATCAGTGCAAACTGCTCCCAGATCACTCTGGCAAAGCGAAAAACCCCGGCACAGTCCAGTAAAAACAATCAGGCTGTCAAGTTTGCCGGCTAACAGCTGAGGGGGTCAGAGCAGCAACACAACACAAACCAAAATAAACACCACCTCGCTCTGCCAAAAAGCCTTTATCACTCTTCTGGGAGAGAGGCAGGCACTTTCAGATGGCTTTAACTTTTCCCTTTTTTTGGTTGTTTGTTTTTGTATGCTTAAATGTGAGCTGAGAGTTAGGATCTCTTTCCGCCCTTCCCCTAATGCCATTATGGCAGGCCGAGGTACTCACGGGAGAGCCTCTTTGTTTGCCTTTTGCAGGAGGAGGTTGGAAAGGCAGAGGGGAGAGTGGGTGTGCTTAACCCCGTGGAAGGTGCCTGGGGGTTTGCTTTGGCTTAGCTCATCTTGGGCCTTTGCAGCACAGCATCCCATTTGGGGAGGAGGTTGCATGGCTAGAGTGAGGGACAGGGCTCTGCCACGATGCTGGAATATCCCTGTCTGTGTGGGATTTGCACCGTGCCTGGTGCAGGGGAGGCTCAGCTCCTCCAGACTGAATGACCCCGAGGGCTGCAGCAACACACGAGTGATACTGTGCAATGTTAGGGCACAAATAAGCAAGTGTGACAAGTGCCATGGCTGCAGGGACAGTGATGCATGCCCTGGCTCCTCAGTCCCTCCATGCAGAGCCCCTTTGGCTGCCCTCCCATTGGGATGTGTCCATCAGTCTGCCCAGGGAGCTCATGTCTGGTAGCTGAGCAGGGGAGCCAGCAGGGAGCTGTAAAACCCAAACCTCCTGCAGCTGCTGTGAGCCTGAGCTGGGGATTGTGGTCCTGCTGTCATCCCAGTGGGACAAGCAGAATTGGCTGCACTTGGCCAGATCACAGGGTGGGGAGGAAAAAAGGGAGCATTTCTCTCAAAAGAAATGCCTGCTTGTGCCTCACTCCACTCTGTAGGGGTAGAACCATAGATTCATAGAATTCAGGCTGGAAAAGACCTCCCAGTTCATCAAGCCAAACCAAACCCAAGAGATGCACCCCTTGCAGCCACATCACGGTGCTTTGCTCTGGAGAAGCAGCCATGGTTCCCCCATGGGTTTAGCAACATGAATGCCTCCAAGGGTCTGGGATTAACCACCCTCCTTAGGGCCAAAAGGGTCTTTCCCCTGCAATTCCTGCCTTTGGGAGCCTGCTGAAGGAGCAGGAGTACTGTGGCCACCTGCTGTTGTGGTGTTTGCCTGGGGCTGGCCCACCTTACACCAGCATTTTGTGCTGGGAACACCTGCTGTGCAGAGGGGGCCAGACCCCAGCACTGACCAGCCCCACATAATAAATAACCACAGCAAATACAGCTATCACTTAAATAGCACTTTACATCCTCAGGATGCTGTAAAACCCCAACTGCTTAATCACAAGCCACTCTCTCGATGTTTAGAGTGAAGTGATATTTTTGGTCTTGGAGGAGAATGTATTTTCTGGTGCCAAGAGCTACAGTGGGCTGTGTCAGCAGCTCTGCCGGGAGCAGGACAGGGCCACAGCAGAGGCAATTAAAGCTCAGGTGTTACACAGCACATGGGAGTGACCCAGCCCGTGGCAGGGACAGGTTCTGAGCCAGCACCCAGCACTGAGCCCTGCCTCCCCCCTGCTCCGTGGCCGCCTACGAAACTCCTGACATTTTGGGATTTGCTATATTTAAACGGGTGGACAGTTCAGCCCTGGCCAGGAACCCACCTGTGACAGTGATGGCTATTGAGAGTGGCACTGGGCTGCCCCCGCTGTGCCCGGGGCCAGCGGTGCCATTTCTGCCAGGCAAAGCTCCCCCTTCCCAATTAGGGGCGCTGCTAATTTTAAACGAGCTGCTGCCACCAAGCAGGAGCACTTAAAATATCATCCAGCCAAAGTGCCTGTGGTGAGAGCCGAGGGTTGAGTGTGAAGTGGAATCTCTGGTCGCTGATATTTCAGGGCAGGGAGAGCTGTTCCCCTCTGCCTGCTGGAATGGGCAGGTCTGGGAGAGGAAGATTTCCTTTGGATCCATGTTTTTCCAGAACCTGGGGAGGGAGAGGGAGGTTTCTTTAATCAAAGTGAAAACCAGCTCTGATTTTCATTTTATAACTTGTGAAAATGTTTAATTTGACCTGATGCAAAATGTTGCACTTCATTTTGCATTTTAATTAATTTTGTGATCTTCTAATTAGACTAATTTAAAAGAAAAAAATGTGTTTCTCTCAAAACTGGAAGTCAGAAGATTTTGAAGATCATTTCTGCCTCTGAAACGTTGCTTAAAAGCATCAGAGACTCTTTCTAGAAACCCGGGTTAATTCCTGCCTTTAAAGAGTTTATGAATGTCATGGGAGTTAAACCTGAGAAGTGCTTTTAAAAAGGACCCTTGCTCCTCAGAAGGTGAGCACTGCTGCCTGTGATCCTGGGATGAAAGGGGAGACGGTCTTTTCTCAGACCTGTTCTGCACCTGAAAAAATTCAGGGCACTTGTGGGTGTAGAGGGAGCTGGAACTCATCACTGGCCAAGGGCCCCATGACTTTAGGAAACCCCAGCAATGGCAAAATCTCACACTGCCCAAGTCACTGCTCATAAAGGAATGCAGCAAAGGACCTGGCCTGGAGCCTCTTGGGATATTTCCCACTGAGGAAATATTTTGTTCCCCCATATTGTTTAGCTGCTGCAGTGGCAGTTTGGGGATGAGTCCACCTGGAGAACCTTCAGCCCAGTACCCAGACGGCTGAGCCTCCACCAAGTCCAACTTCAAGCCCTGCTGGCACTGTGAGTATCTAAGGTCATCTGACATTGCTCAAATCTTAGTTTTGCTTAAATGCATCATTTGACTGATGCTGATCCCATAAGATGAAGGGAAGCTTTGAGAAACTAAAAAATGTTTGGGAATTTAGCAACACCCTCATCCCCGACGGAGGTTATCATAGAGCTGTTCCTTTTTCTAGAGCCCTGTTGGTGTTTCACATCTATTAACTTCAGTTTTTATGATTGGATTGCGGGTATCCATCCAACTTTGTCCATTTTGGACATTAGGGAAGTGGACAATGGAGGAGCTGCCTGCTGTTGTACATCACTTTTTGTACATGATATTGAAAGGACAACATGCCTCAACTGCTTTTGGGAAGTTTAGACTGCATTTTGGAAAGTGTTAGGGCTGCATTAGCAGAAGGTAATTTTATGCAGCATGACAGGGGCATCGAATAAACTCTGACCCTCGGTGGGCACAGAGCAGGGCTTTGCTGAATGTGCGTGCCCTTGGATCGACTCAGCTGGTGGGAATGTGTTTCCCTTTACCACTGACCTGCCCTGAGCCACCCCCAGACCCCTTTCTCCATGCTGGTATTCCTGGGTGTATTTTCTCTGCTCGGTGATTAGAAGTCAGCACTCTGAGGCTGCAGAACAAAACACTTTCCTTGAGATGGCATTTGCATTTGAAAGGCACGATGGCTGTTCCAGGGACTTCACTACTTCACTAACTTCTTCTGTACAGTCTCCTGTACAGTCTCCTGGCTCCGTTCTCACAGTGCTTAATTTGGGGCTCCATGCTCTGATCCCAGCGACCTGCATCTGGCTCACAGCCAGCCTTAATTGCCCTGTCTCAGGGTGGTTGGGAGAGCCATCCAGCTCCAGCACAAATTACAGTGCTCTGAGGACAGCTGCAATTTCTGTCCTGCTGCCCCCAGTTCCTGGGAACTCTCCTGGCAATCAGCAAATGATGTGACTCACGTTCAAAGAAGCCAGATCCACTCCAGCCTAGCATGGTATTTTGATTAGTAAGAGGTTGGCATAAGAGCTGAGAGGTTCCTGTGTGTGTGACAGGCTATGAGTGTTATTCCCCCACTGCACCAGGCTCCTGATCTCTGCTGTAGCTTTGGGGAGTGCATAAGGACCAAAGTGGGGTGCACACTTGCACCTCACCTTCCCTGTGAGGAGCTCCTGCTGGCCAGCCACCCTGGCAGGACCACTCACAGCCCTGCCCTCCCTGCAAACTGGGCTTTGTCCCCTTGGGGCAGGTTTGGTGATGCAAACAGAGCTTTGGTGGCAAAGTTGTGTAACCCAGCCCTGCCTGGCTCTTCCTTTCTTTGCACAAAAATTCTACAGCTTTGTTTGCCCAGAAACCCAGGCAGTTTGCAGGAGAGCGATTTAGGTCACCTGATGTGTAGGTGAGATGGGAAATTGCAAATGCTCACACCTATAAATGTGTGTGCAAGCTGGACGTGCTCAGAAATGCTCACTTTTATCAGCTCTACCGAGTTCTGGAGATGCCTGGTTAATTTATCAACTGAGGAGCTCCATCTCACTAAAAGTCTCATTTCCATATTCTTTCCAGATGGTCAAGATGCCACAGAGACAGTTTCTAAGTAAATAACTTGCTTCTTCATGCAACTCACTGCCAGCCTCTCAAGCAGCTGCCCCAGATGGCTGGAGCATCCCAGACGGTACCTGGGTTGTGAGAGAAAGTGCCGAGGCGCATGAATAATAGACACAGGGTGCCTCGGTCCAGCAAATTCTGTTTGCAGCCCTGGATCTGGGATGGAGAACTGCTGGGAAGTGACAATGCCCCTTCCTCTGTGGGCCCAGCACAGGTGGGGGATGCTTTGGTGGTACTCGGGATGGGGATGCCCTGTGGCTGGGCTGGGTGCCGCCGTGCCGAGCTGCTGCTCCCGACGCTTCTCTTTGCGCTGCCGTCTGAGCACAAGTTAAAACCGAAAGGTTAAAAGCATTTAATTATGCTGATGCTTTCCCAGCGGATTAAACAAGAGGATAAATAGACTACAGCGTGTTATTTTGGATTTGATTTTGTTTTTTAAACAAGGGGAGGGAGGCGGGAGGCAGCGGCTCCTTGGCAGCTGTCACAAGTTCCGCTTTTGATGGTGTCAGTTGTGTCTGTGAGGAGGTGTTTCTCTTGCCGCTGTCAGCATTTTCCGGGGGAGGCTGAATTCATTGATACAGTCTGTTTGCTGTCCACATATTCACAGTTCATGTGTTACATTTTACATAAAGTAAACTTAGCGAGGGGAAAACCTATTCTGCAATTCTTCAAAGCTAATGCACACTAAATATATTCTGACACTGACAGGTATTTCTTATTAAATAGCTCTGAACTGCAGTACCAGGTTTTGCTTAAGTGGCATTATTCTCCCTGAGCAAAGACAGTTCATTTATTAGTCATTCTAAAAACCAAATAACAAATATTATTCTCTAAGCAAACTAAACAAACCATTTAAAAGGGGCCTGTCTGAAATGATTAAAGTACAGTGTCTGAAAAGCAGCTGACATTTTAGTGCCAAAATACCATATGGAGGCTCAAGTGCTTTATTAACATCCTTTGACCTAAGCTGCAAAATCTCCCAACACCTTTGAGCGTGGCGGAGCTGCCTTCCTGCGTGCAAGGGAGAGCGTGGAGCAAATCTTCCTGCCAGTTCTTCAGATGTCATTTTGGCACACGGAAAAGCGAGGTGCAATAATTGAGGGGCTGGATGCAAGCAGGTCTTTTTTCGATTTCTACCAGAGATACAGCGTAAAATAATTCAACAAAGCTGAAAGCGCAGGCTTTTCACTTACGCCATAAAAAATAAATATATAGTGTTTTTCTTTTTTTCTTACAGCTCTCTCTTTTTCTCGTAACTAAATATTTCCTTTCTTCTAAGCATCAGACATTATTTCTAGCTTTCAGGCGTGCAAAGCAAAAGAGCACGTGCACCGATATATATTTATTTATGGTCTACATGGAGCTGCCTTTGTGTATCCCCAGCTCTGCTCTGAAGATTTCCTTCACAAGCAGGAAAACAATTTTGTGCTGCAGGTCAGACAGAATAACTGATACTACTGTTTACAGATCTGCGCTCACTGGAGAAGCTTATTAAGCCACAGCTTGGTAAGGAAAAGCCTGTTCATCCACACTGGGATGATAAAGCTGTGGGTAAGGGCTTACGTGGCCGCCGTGCCAGGCGCCGCTGGGAAGGGCCCTGTGAGCATGAGGGAGGCTCTGGATGCCAGGAGGAGATGCTCGCCAGAGGAGCTGCTTGGACAACCTGTTGTAACATCATTCAGTCGATTGTTCTCAGCCTGTTCCACCCGTAAAATGCTTGGGATCTGACCTGCTTTTTTATTTTTTAAACAGATGTTTTCATTATTAATAAGAGTTGATCAGATAGTGAGAGGAAATAAGTTTTAGCCTGAGGTCTGCTCACGAAACATCTCCTGTGAGCACATCCTTGCTGGCTCTGAAGCTGGGCAGCTTGACTTGGCAAGGATCAAAATAATATAAAACTTACGCAAAGAGTTTAATAAAAAACCTGCAGATACTGAGCTGATGTGTGTTATTAACTTGCTTCTCTGGGATTAGGTAGGTCTGGGTAAATGAGGAGATATTGGTCCAGGTTTGCTTTTTGCTGGTGTTGTCCTAGTGACAGGGGATTATGCACCGCTGGGGATTAGCCTGATGACATGACATCGCCGGGGTAACGATGCACATGCTGATGTCACTGAAGGCATTCGGTCAGGTCCAGAGTTTCTGGCATGAACTGATGATTCTTCCCCCCATTAGCATCCCGGGAGTGCCCAGCTGAGTGGCACATCCCCAGCACTCTGCTGGGTCCATCGGTTCTCTCCTCTCCCTGGCAGGGGCTGTGTGATCCCAGCAGTCGCTCTCTCCTTGCTGACAAGAGCGCACAAACTGCATTTTCATAGCTGGCACCGGCAAGAGCTGTACAATAGTGGGAGCATTCGAAGTTCCTCTGTGGGCACATGATATGGTTCAATAGGATGCTTTAAATAGCTCCTCTTTGGAGAGAGGGAGCGGGTCAGAAAGACACAATGGCCGTGGCTCTGTGTAGCCATCCCCGAGTAATGATACGAGCAGCAGATGCGGATTGTGCTTTCAAAGGCACTTCTGCCGGCAGCCTGCGTTAGGGAAAATGAAAGCCGGGCTGTTCCTGCGGCTCATGGAGGGGTGCAAGGCATCCACATGACACAGGGAATAATTGGGATCTGGGGAAAATCAGCAGAATGAGCGCTGGAGAGCAGCCTGCGCCCCGGTCGTGCTGCTGCCTTCCCCCAGCGGTGCCAGGTTCCTGTGGCTGGGATCCCTTCCCACACTGGTGCCAGGCTCCCAGGCTGGTTTCTCATCCCAGAGCCAGGCGGTGGCTGCAGGTGAAGCCATGGCCCACGCTGCCGAACGGCGCCGGAACAGCTGCAGCTCCCGCCAGGGCTGTGAGGGAACAACTTCGTTAATCTGACATCGAGAGCAAATGTTGCTAATGAGGAGCCCAGGCTTTGGTAACCATGGCAATTCATGTTCCTGAAAATGTGAAACAAAGTCAGAGAAGGGGCCAATCCTGCTCCCCTCTCCGCTCCAGTGCACTTTGCTTGCCGGGGATTGCCAGAGGAATACGGGGTCCAGCAGCAGCGAGGAGTGAGGAAAGCTGGAGAGCAGGAGCAGCCTGGGGGCCTCATCCACCCATCACTGGAGGAGCTTACCTTGCTTTCAAAACATCGCCCTCCCACTGCCCACTCGAGCCCCATCAGCCTGGCGCAGGGCAGAGGCTTTGGCTGGTGCCAGGATTGCTTTAGCTGTGACTCCCCGGCTGGGAAAGGCAGCAGCACTGCCAGCACGTGCTGCATGGTCACCTCTGCCAAGTGGCAATTCACTGTCTGCTCCTCACACTGTGTCTCTAGGGCCAGCTGGGTTCCCTATAAATTTTTATAGAAAATATAAAATGACATCTGGAAGCCTATGGCACTTGGGCTCTTATTCTTCCTCTAAGCAGGGAAGAGCATTGCCCTTTCTTAATTTTTCATAAATCTTGTTGTCGAGCTCAGTGGAGAAAAAAACCTGGTAATTGGGTAATCCAGTCTGCTGTTCCAGCTGCAGAACCACCACCAGCTCCACAGATTTTCAGAGAACAAACACAAATTCCAGCCTGTGCAATGGCCACAAAGCCATTTGCAGATACAGGAGCTAAATTGCGATGCACTGAGCCCAAAGCAAAGCCAGGGTTAAGACCAAAAATATCATTTCCCAGGACGAGGCCAGTCTCAGTTCAATGAGCAGATGCACCCAGGTGCATCCCTGGGTGCCAGGACATCCCACACAGGTACCCTCAGAGGAACCCTAAAAGCAGGCTTTGCCCATTCTCCCTGGGCGAGCAGGGCTGGCTGCGCTGCTGGTGGAGGAGGAGCAGGCAGAGAGGAGCGTTCCGGTTGATGAGGCCTTAGGGAAATCCACTGGTAAGCGAAAATCTCTAAAGCAAGGAGGGGTTTTGCCTTAATTAAACTGCAGTGGGGCCACTGATGCAGAAACCTGACAGAGCTTGGGGGATTATTTGAGCTCAGGAATGCGGGAGATGCCACAGAATCATCGGGTTGGTGGGAGATGTCTGTCCAAGGCAGCAGCCAGTGCTGGTGCCAGTGGTGGGGAGCACATGTGCTGCTGGGGCGTGGGGACACCCCAGTGAGGGAACAGGACTGCCAGACAAGGCAGGAAAATAAAAAGACTGGCAAATAGCAAAAAAAATAGTAAAGCAACAAAAGCAACAACCCATGCAGGTTTGTAACCGGAGTAAAGCTTAGAAAGAAGATCGATTAGGAGCCAAAACCCCCAAAACCCCAAGGCTTTGGGGCAGCCAAAGTTTCCAGTGCTGCACAGGATGAGGCACAGCTGCTGGCTCTCCTGCTGTGGCCCTGGTGCCTTCCTCAGGAGCTGTCTCAAAGGCACCAGGAGCAGGGAGGGGTTTGTATGATGCCTGCAGAGATGTGGCTGTGCTGCCTGCAGGGCCAAGGTCTCCCTCCCCAAAGGATGGCCCCTGTTCTCTCAGCTTTTTCCCTGCTTGCCCCATCTCCCTGCCAGCAGCATTCCTTGCTTTCTCTGCCCACCACCCTTTGCAGGATCAGGCACGTGTTTCCCCATCTCTTCTACCCCTCTAATCTTACTCATGTTTATAAGCTTCAGGAGGCCAATTCTGGTAGAACAGCTTAGGGTTTTTTTAAAATATTCTCCTTTTTGATGAAGTTCGGTTTTGGGTAGTCCTGGGGGACTGCCTCAAAGGAAGTGTTAGGTTTATGTGCAGAACAAGGCAAAAAAAAAATAATAATCTCATTTTACTCTCTTTGGAGCAAGAATTGTCATCTCTCTCCCCTTGACTCCCCTCCCTCCCATGGCTGGGAAGAGAGAAAAAGCTCCTCTTGCAGCCAGTAAGCATTTCCAGAGCCTGTGGTGTTATTCCCTGTAAGCATGGCACATCGTTGGACCTGCAGATGCTCCAGTATCTTTCAGGAACCGGTCCTAGTGAGTCACTGCAAGAGCTCCAGGGCCCAGGAATGGTTCTCACCCCATGGTGGGGCTGCTCTGGCCCTTGCTTGGCTCCTCCCCTCAGTGGTTGTGCCTAAGGACTCTCACACCGCCCCTGGTAGCCCCTCTCAGCCTCTTTGGCTGCTGAGGTGGCTTGGTCAGGAGGTCCTTTCCACAAGCTGCTGTCTTTGCTCCTGTGTGGTACCATAATTGTTCCTTTCTGGGTTTGGGGTTTTCTGGTTTTGTTTTGTTTTTTTTTTTTTTAAAGGGGTGATTACTTTTCTCTATTTTGACCTGTTACTAATTGCCACCCATCAGACTGTCCTGCATCAACCACCAGCACCTCCTGCCAGGGTGGGATCTACTGTTTTGTTCTGCTGAAGAAGGAATGGAGGAGGACGAGGGGTCCAAAGTGAAGAATCAAATTGAAGCATCAAAGCAGAGAAAAAACCTCAATTAGGAGGAAGAAGGCAGGGAGGGAAGGAAAGGAAACCTGCAGCTGCAGCTCAGTGGAACTGCTAGAGATAAAAGCCCCTTCCTGGGCTGGACATGTCCTGTCCCACTGCTTGGCCAGAAGAACAGCAAGGCTCCCAAAAAAGCACCGGCAGAGCAGCTGCCCACCCTGTTCACATCTCAATGCTTCACCAACCATCTCACACTGCTTACAGTGGTGCTGGGCAGGGGCATTTCTGGCATTACCTGCAAGGGCCTGGTAGCCACAGCAACCACTGCTGCCTGGGGGCTTCTGGCCATCGAGGCTGGGGTCCCCCTTTGCTGTGTGTGTGAGTGAGTGACCTGTGCCAGGGATAATGCCCCAGCCCAGGGCAGGGCTCCTGGGGCTGCTCTAAGTGCTCATCATGCTCTTGCTACCCGAGCACACATTTTGGCAAGACATTCAGCCTCCCCATGACTCAGGGAGCTGACAGCTCTCAAGTACATCCCAAGGATGAATAAAAAGCAACAGAACAGGTAGTGATTTCTGCAGTCAGCCAGAATCTCTGAGAAGACAGTCTCAAAACTGTCTCACCGTCTTAGTGGCCAGAGGATGCCTGTCACAGCCACTTGACCTGCAGGCAGATGGTTACTGTCTGTCTAGCACTGTCTTTTGGGGCTTGATAGGCACTTCTAAAATGCAGATAGACAGCGAGCCCTCACTGGGAGAAGGGAGCAGTGCTTGGCAGCTGAATGCCAGCATTAGGATGTGCAGGGCAGGTTGGTGGGGAGCATGGCACGTGTCTGTTATCAGGGCCAACCTGATAGCCCCCATCCCTATTCACCCTGAGCCTGGCAGGGCAAGGGCAGAAGGGTTTGCAGAGCCGGATGGAAGAGCAGAAGTGTCATGGGGCTGATGTCACCTGCCTGTGATGTCATCACCGTCTTCTTCAGAGGAGCACTTCCAGTGATAGCAGAGCTTCTGCAGTCTGTCTGCCAGCCTGGCACTCGCTCTGCACAGTGTAATCAAGCAAATATATGAATAGATTGGGAGCTGGGGCCTGGGCAATGTTCTTCTGTGACAGACAAATGCAGAGACAAAGCAGACGCTCCCTTCAGAAGTCCTGCAGGATGCTATTAGCGGGTACAAACTCACATCCCATTAATGCCATTGCTGTTAGGCAACACCGAGTCATTTACATTTTAAATGAAGCTCCCAGACCAGCTCCAGTCCAGGATTAGCTCCAGGAAACCTGCAAGATTCTGTCTGCACCTGGGGAGCCTTGGGGTGCCCACCGGGGAGCCCTGGGGTGTCCAGGAATACCCTGGTAGTGAAAACAAACCTTGCAAGAGCTCAGCTTTTGTGCTGATTGCAAAGTCACCCTACAGAGGTGACACAGGACAGGAACAAGAGCGTGGGGGATGCTGGCAGGGCTCATCCTTGCCAGGGTTTTTTGGAGGATGGTGGTGACGGTCTAAGTTGATACTCCCTCATGGCCCATTAGTGACTTAAATGTAGCCCATGGGGCAGCCAGTAGGGAAGGACTCTGCCAGCTGCATTTGCAGGGACAACTCCTGAACGTCTGCATCACTTACAAGGAGAACATGTTGCTCGTCTCTGCCAGCCCTGAAACTGCCAGTTTCCAATCCCTGGCCTTACATGATGGTCTTAACAAACTACGGCATAAACATGCCAGGCAAGGGAAGGCAACTTTCACAGAGGATTGGAAATGTCATAAAACAGGGGATTTTTTTTTCATCGAAAGGGAGATCTACTCATTTGAATGGACAGTGCTGCAGAAACAAACAGTTCAGAGGTGGTGGAAGGGGAGGAGAGGGGCACTGCAGCCAAAAACCAAGGGGCTAATTGTGTAAAGCTGGTGAGGAGATGCCTTGGTCTGAGCCACCAGTGTGCTAATGGGGAGGTTGCTTAGCTACAGTGGCAATGGTGCCTCAGCAGCCCCAGGTAGGGGAGGGAGAGCCCAGCGTAAACAGCCAGGAGGAAGAAGGGTCATTAAACTGTTCCCTAAAGACCCCTAACTAGTGCTGGTTGGAGGAAATAAATAAGGAGAAAAAGTTGGTCTGAGTGCCAGGGAGGAAGCCAAGCTGTTCAGGAGATGGCTTGTCTGCTGCCTGAAACCGCCTCTTGTCACTAATTTCAGCTGGAGACTTTTCTGTAGCATGGTCTCAACCCTCAAGCATTCCTGCTTTTTTGTCTCTCTTCCACTTTCCCATTTAACTCCTTCCCCTTGGAGGTGAAGGCTGAGTGGGGCCGAGGTGCAGCCGGGGGAGTGGAAGGGTGCCCGGGGATGGGAGCACACACGTGTTGCCCCTTCTCGTGTGCCTCAGGCTCCACAGGAAGAGCAGCCAGGTGGCTTTGTGTGACCTTTCCTCTGTCAGCAAACATCACCCGAGCTGACCTGAGCCTGCAGCCTGTGGTACATTAACAGAAACTCACCAGTGAAGCTCTGCCTGTGTCCTGGTCCTGTCTGGCAGTGGATGGTGGGCAGGGAGAAAATCACGGCGAGCGGCACTGACAGCACCAGCTCTAAACAACAGTTAGGAGGAGAATTATTTTAATGAATACATTTCCTTTCAATTGTATGCGAATAGCGAGATCCCATTAGAACGGGGAAGCAATTAAAGCTAATAAAGATGAACACGCAGCACTGGGCGCATGTGGAATAACAAACAGCGAACAAAGGATTCAGGAGAGAGCTGACTCTAATCCAAATAAATGAGCGGCGATGAAAGGGAAAGCAGCTCGGGTCTCCTGCCGTGAGACACGCTTCCTCCCCGCCGGCTCCCTGCCCGGCTTCACCTCAGCGTGGCAGGGAAAGTCATGCTCGGGATCAGGATCGGGCATGGAGGCGGCTGGTCGGTGCCATGGTCCCTGCCCTGCCGCTTGCCCAGGGGCTAGAGGGTGGCCGTGTTCCCTGGGGAGATCCTGCTGGATTTTGCATGAAGGTGGCAAATGGCCCCAGCTGGGGCAAGAGGGCTCAGCAGCATTTGGTGAAGCTGCAGTGGAGACAAGGGGCTGCACTTGGAGGGTGGCAGGAGCACATAAACTCGTGCCATTCCCTGCCTTGTATTTGATTATTGGTGGTGAGCGTCCACCAAAATTGACAGCCCTGAACTCAACAGGCTCGTGACCAGCCCAAAACGATCAGTGCTATGGTGAGGTGGAGCATGGAGGAAATAATAGCCTCTTACAATGGTGTATTTACACAGTAGGCTCACAGGAAAATTGGGTAAACTGATAATTACCCAAGGATATTATTGGCTTTGGCAGAGTTAATAATAATTAGTACTTCTCCTTTTCCAGGCTGCTTACAGGAGAGACCTTTTATAATCCACAGAATACAAAGGACCCAAACCACCAAGAACTGCTTCCACGTGTGGCTTTGAGAAAAAAAAAAAAAAAAAAAACCAACACACCAACTATTTCAGCTGGCAGGCTCCAAGGGTGAAAATCACGCAAAGACACTGGGGAGGCAGACTGAGAAATAATAGTAACATCCATAATAATAACAACAGCAACAATAATAATAATAAACAACTATTTTCTGTATTTGAAAAAAGCCTTGTGTCAGGACCGCATTTTCCCCAGTCTATCTCATACAGCCAAAGCCAGAGATAAACCCAGCACTGACACTTGACAGATTCGTGGGATGCTGGAAGCTGCCCTGCTGTTCCTCTCCCAGCACTGGCAGCTCCTGGTTTGCTTTCTAGCTGTTGCTTTCCGTGGCAGCACAGCACTCCCTCTTCCCAAAAAGCAGATACTATCCGTCACCTCTCGCTGCATCTCCTCCTTGCAGTATCTCCCCAGCGCCTGTGAGACAGCAGCTCTGCACCACGGAGTGCCTGGGGCTGCAGTTCCATGGCCAAGGATGCTGTCACCACTCCCTGCACCCAGCCCGCTCAGCAGCACTGAGTGGGACACAGCCCCCAGGAGCAGCCTTTTCTGGGTCAATGCCGCTTGACAGTTTGGGTTAAACGGGGTGAATTTGTTTTGAGACTCGCTGCAAGAGGAGTGTGTGTGTGTGTGTGTGTGTGTCTGTGTCTGTGTGTGTCTGTGTGTGTCTGTGTGTGTCTGTGTCTGTGTCTGTGTGTGTGTGTGCCCCCAGCAGCCCATGGCCTCCTGGCTTGCGGCTGCCTGGGGGTGGAGAGGTGTGGGGTGAGAGGGATCAGCCCGGTGATGTGTGCTCGAAATCGATGTGTGTGATCAGCCGCGGGAGCACACCTCCGGAGCCGAGTGCTGGGAGAGCTGGGGAAGGAGGGCTCCCGATTTGGAGCAGCCTCCATCCCACTCAGCTACGAGAGCAATCACTGCCCCATGAGTCCCCCACCCCCGGGCTGAGCCCAAATCCCAGCAGCTCTTAAGACATCCCTGAGGCATAGCTTTTCCTATTACTCCTGCTGCTCCCCCTCTCATTCCCTCTTTTTTGTCCCCACATTCCACCCAGCCCTGCCCCTGTGCAGCTGCAGTGCTCTCGCAGGGACCCTCTGTGCCCTTCCTGCTGCTGCCCTTGCTGCCCTCTGCCCCTGCCTGCGACAGCCACATCCCTGGCACGCAGGATGTTGGCTGTCTCTCCTGCTATGGGCAGCCTTCAAATGCTCAGAAATCACCACTGAAATCCCCCCTTGCCCCAAGCTGGCCCATAAATCACAGCATTATAAAAATAAAACTGTTTTGTGCGTGCATGCACATTTCAGGTTGCCTTTTAAACCTGAACTTGTTTCTCACACGTTGGCAGAAGAACAGAGGGGAGTTGGAGTCAAAAGGCAAGCTTGAAAAATAAACGCATACTTCTCTCTTGCTGCTCGTGAAGGGCTCCCAGAGGAAAACAGAGAAAAACAGGGCAGGAAGAGGCCCCGGAGGGGTCAGTGTGCCCATTCCCCCCAGCAAGGGCAAGCAGGCATCAGGCTGGCTTGCGCTCAGCAACTGGGGGGATAGGAGCGCCTGCTTGGTGCCCACAGTCCCTCATTTCTATTGCCCTCCCAATTTTCTTCCTTTCTCCCTTTTCCACCCGTTTTTCCCTGCTTTCTTGCAGTCCCATGTTCATCCCCTGTGTCTGTCCCGTGTCCCTGCAGGGCTGCAGCACTGCTGTGGTGCCACACCCTTCCCCGGCCATGCCACGTGTGCTCTGCTCCTGCACGAGCCACCCAAGGAAGAGACTGAAAGCTGTGCTGTCTTAAGCCACAGTTTAACATAATTAGACATCCTGGCTTGAGGGCAGTAATTACTTTTATAATCCTTAAACATATCTTTAAAAAAAAGTAATTGCCTCCCAATTCAATACCTTTCAAAAAATCCTTTTAAACAGCGCTGCCTCCTTCAAACACAACTCAGTCAACAGTAATTACAATAAATTATTCTAAGTTCTAAAAAACATATAGGAATTAATCTATATGTGCAAACTGCTAACCAGTTCTTATTTACTTTTCCCTCCTGCCAGCTGGGTGCTTCTGATGCCTTAAGTTTTATCTTTCATATTTCCTAGATTCTGTACTGTATTGGTATATAATTCTGAACTTCATATAAAGTGCTTGCAAGTTCTCTTCACAGTTCAGTTAGATGAAACAATCTTTTTCCAGCCTGAGAACCAAGGACACCATGGCAGCTTCAGGCCCAAAAGAGTATAAACAACAGCAAATTGAGGAGAATGAACTGGTAGGATGGGACTTCATAACCTGAAGCTGTAATAGAACAATTAACCCCAATATGTAAATGGACCAAAACTTACAAAAGGGTGAAAACTCATGACCAGGTGTCCATCTTGGCTGGAGCCACAGTTGGGCTCTTGTACTGTCCAAGGTGCATCCTTGGAAGGCATTTTTAATAAATACCTACTTTATTCCTTTAACACTGTCTGGCCTCTGTTCCAGGTAGCTTCACAAGGCATCACTTACCAGAGCCCTGGCTGCAGCCCTGCCCTTGCTGGGCTCCCATCCTTGGGATCCAGCAAAGCCTCTGCCTGCCCTCACAGCACCAGATGTGCACAAAGCTTTCCCCATCAGGTTTGGGCTGGACACAACAGCAGCCAGGTGTAGCTGGCTCTTTGCATCCTTAGCTGCATTTCAGAGCCAAGCCATGGGCAGGCATCACCAAATTTACCAGCTTTTTAGGCATAACTTCACTCTAACCTGCGAGGCAAAGGTGGCACGAGTGCTGGCCAATGGATTTGATCCTCAGCTGGGAAAAATAAGGCGTAATTCTGCTCAAGTCAAAGGCAAGATCATGATTCACAGCAGCTGAGAATCTGGCCAACAGTGTCAGCAGCACGACAATAACGTAATGTTTTCATTATGCATTGTTTTTTTCCAAATTCTTAAAAAATTATCTAGGAATTACTCACACATCCAGTAATAGTTACCAGTCTTGGGTGTTTAGGCAAAGGTTTCTTAAGACACTGATGGGATGGAAACAGCTTTAGCTATCGCCTCTCATGCTCTGTGCACTTCTCCTATCACTTCTGCTCTCCTCCTCCTCTGTGTACACAGTCCAGTAACCTCTTCCTGACAATCTCCAGATCCACGAAATTGCTCAGTTGGAATTTTGCAGTAAATAGAAAATTGCTTTGCTCCTTTCTCTCAGGACAGCACAGAAAATGAATCCAAATGAAAAAGCAAGTAGTGTGTATCTGGTAGACATAAACAGCACAAGAAAGGCAATTCTGTTTTCCAGCCCCGCTGCAGAGCAAATGACCTTGGAAATAATAAAAAGCCTGGAGCCTGAGCCTGCTGCAGAGCAGCATGAGCCTTTATTTGAGGAAAGGCTGGAAAGGAAAACCTGGAGGAATGGATATGTTGATGTGCAAGTGTCTACCAGCTGAAATGTCTCTGCTTGGGTCCACAGCTTGCAGCAGGAGGAGGACAGAGCTCATTAGTGCTTTTAGCCTTACCTGGTCCTCCTGGATGCTTTGCCCAAACCATCTCCCTCTCCTCTGCCAGCTGCCCACAGTGTGCCTTTCCCAGTTTGGAACGCCTTTCCTGGTTGGGGTGGTGGGATGATGGCACGTGGCCAGGGGTGAGCCGCCCACCCAACACCATGTTCAGTCATCTCTGCAAACATTTGTAAATGATGAAAGCCCAGTGAGGAGATCAGGATAATTAATGGCTGTGGGAGGAAGGATGGGATAAATTTATAATTCTAATTACACATCAAACCAGTGCACCAAAACATGGACAAGTGGGAAGCATCTGTTGGGCCTCTGGCTCAGTCAGGGGCGTCACCCACATCCACCTGTGGCAGTCACCAGCAGGAGCTCCATGGGTGCTCATGGAGAGGTCAGGAGAGAATTGAGGAGTGAGAATGGAAGATTGGACCTGGGAGTAATTTGTGTCTGAGGGAAAAGCTGGTTTTACTGCTGGGGCTGCCAAGGGGATGGTGCTGTTCAGAGCATGCCCACAGCCTGGCTGTGCTGGGTCCAGCAGCGCTGGCCAGGTCATTGTGTGCTGTGAGCTGTGTGCTTTTTGATTCTCACATTTCTTCAGAAAGAAGGAAATAATTTTTTTTTTTAAGTCCATGGAGGCAGGCAGCAGAAAATATGTATTTAAAAAAATAGGTTCCTGGATAAGAGCAAAAGGGCAGCACGTGCAGCTCTGCTTGGCAGCGTTTGCTAGGTGCCAAGGATGCCGTGTCTGCCTGCACTGGAGCAGATCAGCAGCTCTGCAGGGGGACCATGGGGGTCCCAGGACAGCTTCACCCCCTCTGCAGCTCCCCAAGCGCTACTTTGCCCACCCATTTATCCAGTACAGAGGATTGAAAGCAATTTGTAATTTCTAGAAAGGCTCCCAATATTTGTTCTGTTACTGCTGCTTTTTCAGCCCCAGCTGCTCTCAGGCAGAGCAGGGTGTTGGATCTGCAGTGGGGAAGCCAAATGGAGGCTGGGCTGCTGGGACAGTTGAGCGAATGCAGCTTGCCTGGCTGTGAGCAAACGACAGGCTTAGGTTTCACTGAGGATGCAAGGGGCAAAGCAGTTACCCACGGGGTCTGGAGAGCTGAGAAATGCCCCCATGACCTAAGAGTGTATCTCCCGGAGTGGTGTCTCCCTTAATCTCAAAGCTTGTTAACTCAGATGCATTTTTATTTTGTAGCAAACTATTTAATCTGAGCTTCAGAGGTGCAGCTTGCGCCCGCAGAAAGCAGTGAAACAACGAGGGGGGGAAAGGGAGAAGTAAATCCCACCTGTTTCCTGTTTTTATTTCCCCCACCCCCACCTTTCTGTATTTTCTTAGTGTTCCCTGGTTGTTTGGGAGCTCCTGCAACTTGTCCAGAAATACCTCTGCTAGTTCAGTGGCATTTTGGAGCCCAGGAATTTAAGGAGGGCTTAGAAATTCCTAATGCAACTTTCAACTGACTAAATGTGGATGAAGGCAGCTCACCGCTTTTTCAATCAGCATTTTCTCCTTTGTGTCTCCCTTCCCCTCTCCTGACCTCTCCCTTGTCCCCCTCATGCTCAGGAGTTGTGGTACCCAGCTTGTCTTCTCCTGCCCCGTGTCCATGGACATTTGGTGCACATGTGTGGTGATGGCAGGGAGATGCAAACATTCCCTCAGACAAATCCTATGAGCAGCTCTGCAGACTTCTGTACCTCTGATGGGGTTTTGGGGACAAAATTCCACTATATTGCACTGTAGAGGAGAAATCCCTGAATGTGGGATTGGTCTGAAGGCATCAACTGGGAGATACAGGTTTCATCAGATATTTCCAGGGTTGCTGGGATGGTGCTTTACTATCCATCATGTCATGAGAGCAGCACTCAGTTTAGGACAGGAATTTCCTAAGCTCTGCACGTCTCAGTCAGAAGCAGCCAAATTTCCCCGTTAGAAAGATTCCCTAAGAAAACAGTCAGGATGGAAAACCACCCCATGAAATCATGGATCACCTTCCCTGCACCAGCCAACTCTACCTCCTCTGCCAGGGTTAGCAATGCAGCCAGAAAAATGCTTGCGAGATGCTGCCCCGCTGCCTGGAAACCCTTATACATCTCCGATATGATCAGTACCACTCGCCTCACAATACACCAATATATTTTAACTACAACCCAAAATGTTGCAAAGGAACCTTTTGAGTAAGTCTCTTTGGTGCAATACAGATACGTCAAGGCTGATTGTTATTGTACATGTCAGGGCTGTTGAAGTGCAGGATAAAGGAGGCCATTGTGCTCCCACGGAGGGGACAGCTCGGATGATTAATGACTGCTCGCTCAATTCTCCGAAGAAGAGATGGAAGTCGGATAAGGCCTCTGCTGGCGGTAGGGGCAGAGCACCAGAAGACATACCCAGAGTGAAAAAAAGAGGCCGGGGCTCCGCATGGAGGGGCAGGATCAATAGGCAGCAGCGCCGGCAGCTCGGAGGATTGCAGCGGCAGCGGGGAGGTGTTGCCTAACACTGGGGCTTGTGTTTGCTGCTCTCACCTCCTTTCCTAATCCAGGCTTTTTTCTCACCGCTTTTCTGCCTCCAAAAGTGGCTCTTGGGAAGGCAGATGGTTGCCCATTGAGTAAGGCAAATGGCAAAAATCAGGGAAATTGCAAATTGATCTTTGCCGAACACACACGGTGACTTTGTTACCCGCTTTTCGAGCCTCGGCGCAAATACCTCCCGGGCTAATTCTAAGGCGTGCCAAAGTAAATTACATTTAGTTTGCCTTAAATAAACAATGACTCTTCCAGGAAAGGTTTGTCTCTTCTGGGCACTTGCATCATTTATCATTGCTCCACTGTTTTGAGTTGGCTGCCCTTTTAGGGTGAGATGTCTCTTGGTTTTAGTGTGTGCACAACCATAGAGAGGACAAGGTCTTACCCCAAGAAAAATGTACTGAGAAGATGTCATTAAAGCTAATGAGAGTCCAGGCAGCTGCAGCTCATTAGAGAGTGCCTGGGGCCAATTGTAACTGAGACCTTTAAATATACATCATAGTCAAATAAACAACATCATATTCGATCTGCAAAGTCTCTATCAGTTCCTGCCCAGTCCTTATCACCCAGCCTTACATTTTGCTGAGAAAATGTTCCCTGTTCAATAACAAACCCAGAAGCAAGCAAGACCATCGCACTTAGGGGTGATGTGCTGAGAAATGGGCAGAGAGGAGGGGGGTTCCCTTCTCCTGAAAGCTAAATTTGAAATTAATTGATTACAAAGGTAGAAGACACTCAGGGATCAAGCTCTCCACCCTGCCCGTAGGACAACATGGAAAACAGGTCGAAGAAACTGCAAAGATGCTGAGGAGCAGCACATTTTAAACAGTGAGTGAACAATTAGTTTTTCTCTAGTTCCTTTCTTTGGCTTCAGGACATGACTTTACCGTAAAAGAAAATGAGAGGTTTCTGACACTACTTTACATTTGTTGTCGTTACGAAGCATTTAGTGAGGAATTACAGATTTACAAGCGTGGGGATTTCCTTCTCAATCAGCAGAGCTCCCAGAGGAGCTTCCCATCACCCCCCTTCCCCCGCGGGCAGGAGCCCCTGGGCTGTACCATGGGCAGGCTGTGGCTTCCTCCTGTCCTCGCCCCACGTGTGATTATTAAGTTCTTATCGCAATAAGGAGTCACTGACACTGGGCTGCTTTCCAGGGAATGCTGCTCCCTTAATAGGCCATTATATCTCAGTAATAAGGGCTAAACTCTTCTGGGGGCATTTAATCATAAATTAAGTAAAATAACACCACCGGTCCTGCCTTTCTCCCAGCCCTCGCTAAGGGGGGTGATGCTGTCCATGGATCCTGTCCAGTGCTGGCTTCTGGGGCTGGTGCAGGGTGTGCACAGCACTGCCAGAGAGGTGCAATGCCCCTCACACAGTCAGGGTCATGTCTGGGTGCCCATAAACAATGCAGATAATAAAACAAATTGGGGACAGGCTGTGGCTGGGTTCATTGACTCCAAGGCCAAGGCCCAGCTCCCACACGAGGTCTCTGCACCCTCTCTTGACAAAGGATGTCTCCAGTTCCCGTTGTGCTGGGGCCTGGGAACTGAGTGGCTCTCACTGTGGGTATCTGCCTGTTTAGGGCACAGTGTCACAGGCAGGATCATTCCTGTGACAGAGCCACGAAGGCAGCACAGACACCCACCGTGGTGGGAACTGTTATATTAGGGTAGCTGAATTCCACCCTCTGTAGCTGCACCATGGAGTAGGTGCTATCCCAGGTGGATCAGACACAGAGTCCGAGGTGCTGCCTGGTTGTCGGCCACAGCTCGTCCAGAGAGGCTGAAGCCATGAACCGCATCACTTGCAGGGTATCCGAATCTCGCAGCATCCCAGATGGGGCCATGTCCACCCTGTCACCCAGGAAGGCTCCCTGTCCCACACCACCCCAAGTCATGTTTAGCAGAGTCACGTTAACAGAGCTGTGCTAACAATTTCCCACTCCCTGGCACTGTTTTGTTCATTACTGTGGGCATGACCACAGTGACCTGCAAGAGCTGAGATGAGCCTGGGGTTTTCACTGCCTGTCTGGGGCTGCTGTACCTTCTGCATTAGTGGGAATCAAGCCACACATCTCTGCAATGTATTCTCCTACCATGGCTTGCAAGGTACTCTCATGGCATGGAGGTTTGTGAGGTGGCCTCTCACCATGGGAGCTTGCAAGGTGGACGGTGAGGTCTCACCTTTATCCTCTTGATGACACTAAAATGCAGGATTAGGACACAGAGTGAGGAAGGGACATGAAAATCTGCCCAGGGCAGGAGGATCTCCAGCACCAGCACTGCCAGAGAGGGAGCATTGTGGGACGGAGCTGGGGCAGAGCAGCCCTATCCTGCCCAGAAAAAGGAGCAGTTCCCTGCTTGCTGCCCTCACAGGACCTGGTTTGCACTGGGTTGCCCTGACCCCATAGGGCCTTGTCCAGATGAAGTCCTTCCTGCATCCCCACCCTCATTTATTGCAACAGCCTCAGCAGAGCCAGGGAGCCACGGAGCTGCCAGTGCTCCTGCAGCTACGCCAGCTGAGACAGGCACATCTCTGTCCCCTGGAAGCAGGGACACTGAGGGTGCTACTGCTGGTGTCATGCTGTGTTTCCAGCCCTCATTAGAGGCAGGCATGGCTGTGCTGGCCTGGCAAAGCCCTGCAGACACATGGCTGCTTTGAAATAGAAGACACAGTGCTTCAGCTTCGCTTGGCTTTAAAGCCAGTCCGGTAACAGCGATGCAAATCTTCCACAAAGACACCCCCAGCACTTCCCCACACCAGGTATATTGATTTAATTTGCACCTGTGCATTTCTTGGCACAGCCCAACCTGCAGCAAGCCAGAAGCAAATTCAGTTAGGAGATTTCTGGCACAAAGCTGCCCCAGCTGAGCTAAGACATCATGAAATAACAGGAGTTCAGTGGGTTCAGCCTTATGTGCAGCCCAGGCTTGGGCTGTAGCTACAACCCTGCCCTGAGAGGGCAGGAGAGAACAGGGGGTGTTTGGGGTGAAAGGTTTTGCTGCGAGTAATTTACGTCACCTTAGAGCAGCTCTTTGCTGATACTGACTGCCCAAGGGGGAGGCTCTGGATTAATCTGGGCTGCTCCCTATCCTCCCTTCTCTACCAGCACCCTGATGTCACTTAGGGGTTCCCCCTTCTCCCCTCCCTGGGCCCTAAAGCATTCTGGAGTGTCCGTGCCCTGGGAGCCATCCCACTGCCGACCTCTGCTCAGGCAATGGGGACCTGTGAGCAGGATGCTGATGCTCATACTTGAGGGTTTTTGCTCAGTTCCTTTCTAATCCAGATTTTCAATTGCTCATAACTTATGTCATTTGGGCTGGAATTTTCCAGACGTGATCTCCCCTACAAAGGTGGCTCTTTCCTTTTATTTTCTTTTTTTCTTTCTTTTTTTTTTTTTTTTTAAACCAAGGAAAAGCATTCAGCCAAATGATCTGGCCATGTCCATTTTCTTTATTTTTATTTTTTTTTTTGCAGTAAACACAGACTTTTCTCATTATATATTAAAATTATAGTTACAGAGTCACCTTTCCTGCTGTGGTGTCAGTGGGGACCCGGCCTCTGGCCGACCGCCGGGGAGCTGGCGTGTAGAGGGCGATCCTGCTGTCCAACCCAGCTCAGTTTTCCTCAGCTCACCCAAACACTTTCCCTCCCCAAAGCCCCTCAGGTGCCCCGGGAAACCTGAATTACGACCCTTGAGGAAGACATTTTGCCCAAGAGCAGAGCAATACGTGCTCCTACTTTAGTGTTTGTCTTCCTCCAGCAAGCTGGAGGCAGGTCGGGCGGGGGCCAGGCTGCTCTCAGCAGGAGCCTTGTGTGTGTTCAAGTTCAAAACCCATTTTCCTTCCACATTTTCCAAAAACACTGATTTCCAAGTAGGGCTGGGAAATGTACATTTGTAGGTATTTCTGACATATTTATGCTGTTGCTCCCCTCCATGTCTCTGTTGTGAGGATCTGGGGGATGGTCCCCAGCACTGAAGGTGATGGACATCCCCACTTGGCTCAGGTTGGCCAGCAGTGGGGACAGGCAGCACACACATCCAA
This sequence comes from Brachypodius melanocephalos, assembly GCA_013398615.1. Classification (NCBI taxonomy): domain Eukaryota; kingdom Metazoa; phylum Chordata; class Aves; order Passeriformes; family Pycnonotidae; genus Brachypodius; species Brachypodius melanocephalos. The sequence continues at coordinate 8,069,163 of VZSR01000247.1, forward strand.
CGCCGTGGCAGTTTTGAGAGTTCCTCCCTTCCTTGTGGTAGCGAAGGGGTTAAAGCTGACGGGGTGAATCCCAGGGGGCTCTTGGGGGGCCATGGCTGTGCAGAGCGGGGCGGAAGCCGCTCCCCCCTCTCTGCTGCTGCTCGCCATGATGTCACCTCCCTGCTCTCCCCAAGGAAGCATTAAACGAGCCCGTGTGCTAATGGGGTGCTGGGGCCGTGCAGGTGGGCAGCACCTGGCAGGGGGTGCCCACGGCTGCAGCTGACAGAGGACCTCAGCCCACAGCACAGCCCCCTCCAGCGCTGCATGCCATCTCCCGGCTGCTGAAATGCCTTGGAGAAGCCGGGGGTGAGACAAGTCACTCTGCTCCCCATGTCCCTTCTGACGCCTGATGGGAATCTGGAGCAGGTGAAGGCTGGAGAAAAATCCCCATTACATTTTCCAGGGATTAATAGGTCATCTGACAACACAGGGCTCATCCAGGCTCTTTTTTGGGGTGAGGTTGACCAAAGAGCATCCCTGCTGTGCTCCCTCCATCTCCATCCCATCCTGACAGCAGATGGGAGTCCAGCTTGCACCCTCATGCAAGAGAAATCCCTTTCTGCAGCCCCTCTCCTCTGCAGAGAAGAAAGGCGTGCAAAGGAGGCTGCTGCGTTTCTCCAATTAATGTAATTAAGAGAATTAAACTTTTGGAGAGAGTGAGTTTTTCATTTTCTTTTTATTTGGTTAGGGAAATTCCCACTGCACACTCTGTGCAAATGAAACCCAGGCTCCTTTCCGTTGTTCGGCAGCCCCGGGAGGACACGTTACCTTTCAATCTCGCACACTAATGTGTTTAGAATTAAAATCCCCCCGCCCCAGGCAAGCAAAGGAAGGATCCCAGAGCCTTGATTAAAGCACGGCTTCCTGAGCAAGGATGTGCATGTGGAGTTGCTGGGCTCACAGTGTGCCCTGCACAACCAGCCGAGTCTCCCCATGAACACCAGGACATGCCACCACATCCTGGAGCTTCCAGTTTTCTGGTGGTGAGTCCAGAGTCGTGCCATAAAAGACATGGAAAAGCAGGGCAGCCCTGGGATGGGGTGGCTGGTCCCCACATTTCATTAGAGGTCTGTCCTGGCCAGCTTGCCCACGTGAATTCCGGTGCCGTGGCCCCATCGGGTGGTTTAGCACATAATACTGAAAAGCAATTATTTTTGGCAGCCTGAATATTAAAAGCTCTTCTCCACGAGACTGTATTTAGCTATCAAGGTTACTGAAAAATAAAACATGAGTAAAAGTCTTTGTACAATCCTGCCATGAGGCCTTGGGTACTTACATTATCCCACAAGTGCTCCAAAATTACAAGCCAGCTCCCCAAAATGAAATAGGCTTAAAAATCAATAAGAATAAAAAATACATTACGACTTTTAATTTTTCTTCAGCTTTCTGAGCATTTTGGGCACACAGGGGACATGTTAGACATTAATGAAAGCTGCTTTTCTCATCTAAACACAATTTCAGGTGGTCATAACTTTGAAAACCATGGAGACATCACTGGGTCTGTGGCAGGTACAGACCTGGACAGAGAAGAGAAATCCGAAAACCCGGGCAAAATGGCTCCATTAGCACCACTGGGGTTTGCCACAGTTTCTTGTAGCGGGAAGTGTGTCTACAAAGAGCCAAACCTGCTCTTTTTTAGTTTTTTTCCCCCCGGCAAAAATCTGCTGACCCAAAGTCTGGCTTTCTGGTTCCTCTCATTTAGCATAATGGATTGGAGATAGAGCTCCAGGAGCGCCGTCTGGGGTGGGAGGAAACCACAGGACGGCTCGGGAGGCAGCTCAGGGCCGTCGTGGCTGTGCCGACTCGAGCACAGGTGGCCCAAGAGCGGGCTGAAGGTGAGGCTTGGATTTCCCAGTGTTTGGCTTCTCTCCAATAAAAACGTTCAGGATCCGCGGCAGAAGATGAACGGGGTTATCTGGATTTAGTAGGAGGCATTGCCTTCCTTTTCGCCTCCAAGGGAGGAGTGGGAACGGCTCCCTGCGGTCAGGAGGAAAACTCGAAGCTTTAAAGCCCATCAGGTTTCTGGGCTCACAACGAGATCTTCTGATTATACCTTTTTTTTTTTTTTTTTTTTTTTTTTTTTTTTTTTTTTGATTAGGTGAAATATTTTTCTCTGTTAATCTCTAATTCCTCCAGATCTCCCAAGGGTCATCCAGAGGAGAGAAGCTGAAAGGGGGAGGAGGGAAAGGTTGGGAAAATGGCACAGGATAAGATTTATGGATGCTTTTCCAGATCCTCAACTCTGTAAATAACTGTAACGGCAGTGACTTGCTTGTGACAATCCACAGGTGTCCTCGACATGTGATTTTGGAGGAGAAAAGCACCCATAGCCATCACCCAGAGACCAGCCACCCATCACCACAGCACTGGCAAACCTCCACTTTGGGAGGATAATGAGCATTTTTGGCTGCAGCAGCAACGATGCCATAAAACACCACGAACTGCCGGTTGCAGGCTTCTCCCATCGTTGCTCGCAGCATCTGTGGAAGGGAAAACTTCCCAGCGTAACATCCACAACCTCTTAAGTAAATAGTCTTTAATGTTGCACTAAAGGGTTGTAGCCTTAATATGTAAAATCTGTTTAGCTTTTTTAATTCTTGGATCGCGCTGTGGAAAGTGCTCCAGAAGTTGCCTGTTGGCTTTTTTCCCCTCGCCTTTGGTCTCGGAGGAGCCGTGGCCAGGAGCGCCCTCCCGCAGAGCCGCCGCAGCCGCGGGCCGGCGGGAGCGGCCGGGAGATGCCCTGAAGATGGCAGCAGGGCCATGGGCACGGGGCTGCGACAGCCGGGGACAGCCGCCGGCTGCCACAGCGCTCCGATAAATGCTGTTTGAAGCAAATAGTTTTGCTTTCGAGAAGAAAACGGGAAAAAAAAAAAAAAAAAAAAAAAAAAAAAAAAAAAAGAAAAAAGAAAAAAAAAAAAAAAAGAAAAAAAAAGTGAGGAGCTCTTTTGTAACAAATGCCGGAGCGCTCCCCGCAGCTGCAACTTTCTGCTACGTCAGGATGGAACAGATCACACCCGCTCGCTGCAATCTGCCGGGATGCTAAAAGGCTCATCAGCCCCTCACAGCTGGGTCCTGCCCGCTGAGTGGCAGCTGAGCCTTTTTGACGAGGCATGAAGGGTGGGGTGGTTTTCCCCGAGAGCTCTGGGTGCTGCCAGCTTCAGGCTGAGGGAGTTATTTTAGGGTTTCATCCTTTCCTTGTGCTTGTACCACCTGGAATGTGGGCTCGTCAGTGTTCTGTGGCTGTTCCACTGATGGCATGAATGCAAGTGTGAGATGGAGCCAGTATCCATTTGGCTCCTGACAGGGCTGTGCGTGTTCTGGTGTGTTGACTGGGTCTGCTGGGTGCTGTGGAAATATGTAAATAAAAGAAAAAGCAATCTTTCCCCAGAGTTCTCCCAATCTCGAATTAGGGAGGCTGAAGCGCTGTCAATAAATGACAGACTGTGGCTGGGAGAGGCACTAACAAGCAGATGGGGAGAGCACCAGGAGGAAGAGGAGGAGGAGGTCGGGGTGCTGTACCCGTGTTTTTGTTTAGACTAGGAGTGCTGCAGCTGAGCTTGTCTCCTGCTCGAAGTGAGGAAGCTCAGGAGAGACCAGCCCTCTCAGGGATGGGGATGTGTGAGGGAGAGCAGCAGCCCTGGAGGGTGGGGTGAGGGAGGAGAGTGGCAGCACCTATGGGGAAAATACCCAACCTCAGCCATGGGGTTGCAGGGCAATAAGATGATTTAACCCACCACAGTGGAAAAGCAGGTGTGGGAAGCTGGAAATGAAGGCAAAGAACATGGTGAGCAGTAAGGTTGAAACCATCATCCTCCAGTGCTCTGACCATCTCCATCTTGCAGCTGAGGGACGCTCCCCATGGCCAGAAACACTCAGATGCTGTGCAGACAGAGCAGCTCTGCCTCCTGCAGAGCTGGAGCAGGCAGAGAGTGTCAGGCTGGCCCCAGAGACAGGGTCCACTTCTGTGTGGAAGCACTCGTCAGGAGACAAAGGAGGACTGGGGCCCACAAATCTCCAGGTAAGGACGCTGGGTGGTGTTAATGGCCCTAGAGCTGGCTGATGGAGTGGGGGTTGGATGCAGGGATGTAGGGGAAGGGGATGGGTCCTGGGACCTAAACATCCACGTCTCGGAGGACAGTAGCTGTACAAAGAGAGCTCTGTGTGCTGACAGGCAGGACAGAGCCTGCAGACAGACTGGGGGAGGAGGAGGCTGAGATCATGTAAACACTGCAAAGGTAAGAGATGTTGGACCGAGGCACGAAGCACGCGCCGGCAGGCGGGCAGTGACAGCTCCGGATGTCAGTGCACAGGCACAGGGGGTTTCAAAGGAGAAGGCAGTGAGGCAGCATGTCTGTCAGAAGTGGGAGGTGGGCTTGTGGCAGTGTTGCTGCAGTGGAAGAACATGGAGATGGGATGTGGGAATACCTGGCTGCAAGTGAGCACAAAGCCCCGGTGCCACCACACCCAGCATCAGTACATTTGGGCAGTTGTGTCTCTGGTTCAGCTCCAGCCCAGGATATGTGATGTCTTTCCTAACCCTACTACAGAGGAGAGGCTTGTGAGTTGCCACTGTGCCTCCTGAACTGTGGCACACTGGCCTCATGCTTTGCAGAAAGTGCCACGGTGAGAGTGCCTGAGTGCACAGGGGTCTGATGTCCCCTCTGTGGAGACGGGGCCCAGCCAGCAATGCACCCGTCTGTCCTGCCAGCATCACCCATGTCCCTGCAGGCAGCACCATGCTCTTGCTCAGACAAGATCTCTCTGTGCAGGTATGGCTAAGATGGCATCCTTGGTGCCTGCCCTCGGTGTCAGCATCCCTGGGGCCCCTGTGAGTCAGCACTCAGTCCCCTCTGCCTGGAGCACTGCCAACCCCTGAGCAATGATTTCCAGTGCACACAGCCAGGTTGTGTGTCAGGAGGATTAATGACAGAGGCTTCTCAGGACATTGGGATCTGGGTCTAATTTAAAACCAAAACAAAACTTAGAATTTTAGGAGCAGGGGAGTTGCTGTCCTGGGGCAAGCCTGGGATGCAGCTCGTCGCATATCCGATCTTGCAGAAACATGTGCCAGGACCTTCAGAGAAGGTACAAGCAAACACCTGGTACACAGGAAAAACCCAGCCTCCCAGGGGTGCTTTCTTCTTTGTCTTTTGCTATTAGTCATTAGCTTATGCTCCGAAGCACATGGCCTTATCTTCCCTCCAGGCATCCTCGTTTTATCTACCTTGACTCATGGAGCTACAGAATCTTCTATTAGCTGCGTAAATGTCAGATCTTCTTCAAAATCTTACAAAACTCTCTTCCTCGTTGTATCTTACAGCAGTGAGTTCCACATATAAATCATGTGCTGGTGTAAAAATGAGTTTCTTATCACTTTTTAGCTTTCCCTCTTTGGATTTCACCGTGTGTCCCAGCAGAGCTTTCGCTGTTGCATGAGGGATGGATGCTTGGTGCAGAGTGAGCTGGATGCCAAGATGAACTCTGGTTTTCCCTGACTTTTTCTGGTAAAAGGCTTTTAAAGCTGGTGACTGGAAGAGTTTGACAGTAAAACTCCTCTTCCAAAAGTCTTCAGTAACTTTCTTGCTGGAAAGAGGGGCTGGCAGGGGAGCAGGTCTGCATGCCAGAGGGATGGGAAGTTCAGGCTGAAGATGTCTCCCAAGGCAAAGGCTTGGGGTTGTGCCAGGTTGTGGGAGGTGGAGGTTTGGGAAAGGGCTGCAGGGCTTAGCCAAGGACCAAAGGAAATGTGGAACAGGGGAACGTTTGTCTTGATTTAATTTGACACTTAAACTGAAAGAGTGTGATTTGTAGCTGTGCACATTTAAAAAGCTCCTCGAGATAGGGAAGTGGAGGCAATAGCAGGTTTGGATGCCAGATCAGATAAGACCCTGTGGGTAATGCCTCTACCTTACTCATTTTTATTCAGATTTATCTCCACGCTCCTAAAAAACCCCAATGGCTTGAAATTCTCCACTGCTTACTCTATTTCCAATGTCTCCTTAACTATGAGGCACCTGAATCCAATGTGACATTCACAATTGTATTGCCTTAGCCCGGGACAGGGGGCCCTGGCCCTGCCTTCACGTGCCCAAAGGCAGTTTGGTGTCCTGGTCTCTACTGAACACCAAGCTCTGTGTTGTGATGTATCTGAGCAGCTTGGACTGGGAGACTTGACGGGACAGAGTCCCAGAATGGATGGAAGGGGGTCCTGGAGGCCTCTCCTGTGTGCAAAATCCCATTTACTGTGTGTTAGATGGTCTGTATGTATCCTGATATAGGGGCTGATCCTTGAGGAAGGTGGAGGGAACAGTGTTGGAAGGACCATTGAAGGTTTTGCTCACCAGGCCCCATTGCTTGTGCAGCAGAGACCAGAGCAGATGCCTCAGGGCTCTCTCATCTGCATGGGAGCTTTGCTGGGAAGAAGGGAAGCAGACACAGCCTGGGCATGTGGAGGCATCACCAAGGAATGTGCCCACACCCTCCACGGGGCACATCATGGGGTGCTGGCATGAGAGCCCCACAGGGAGCCATTCCAGGGAGCTCCTGAGATGGGCCCTCTGCAGGTACCAGAGTAGCTGGTGGAGCACACAGGGACTTGTGTAAGTGCTGGCCAGGATGAATGTGTTTGGCACTGACCCTAATCCTTTCCTGCCAATACACTGATTGGAATTGAATTTCCAATATGAACAGTCATGGGACTCTATCTGCAAGCTGGCGAGGAGAGCTATAGATTTTTATCATGTGTTTCACAGCTATTTCTTTAATTTAAAAAAAAATAATAGGAGTGACTGCTGAAAACACTCCAGCAGCCAAACAGTCGTGGTGGTGTTGGGCAGGGCAAGACGTGGCTGGATGTGATCTGGGAAGGCAAGGGGAGAGCAGCAGCTGCCAGAGCTACAGCCCAGCACCAAGGCAGGACCAGCTCAACCCCTGCTGGGTTTGTGGGAGGTTTCTCAGCCCCCCCCGGGATGGAGGTGATACTCACTCCTGAGTATCAAAACAAAAGGAGCTTGTCCTCCCTCTGAAGCTTCAGCCCCTTGTTTCTCACTCGCCACAGCAGAGCCCCTTCCTCCCTGCAGGATCCCTCCACCTGAGGGGCATCCCACCTCCTTCCCCAGGGGAAGGCTGACTCCAGCCAGGCAACCACCCCAAGGCTTGGCAGACCTCACTGACCTTGGCCAGCTTTCACTGTTCATTTCCCACTCCATTACAGGGTGGCACCCAAAACAGGACATATTCACAGGGGTGACTCTGGCAGGGCTGGGGAGGGTGCTGGAGGCAAGACATTCTTTTTGTATCTCCCAACAATACTCCTTTTTTAATCTTTTTTTCTGTCACAGTACAAGGCTCCTGCCCTGTGCTCAGCCTGCAATCCATTACATCCCCTAGCTCTTTTCTGCAGAGCAGCTGCCTTGCCAGCTTCTCCCTGTATTTATTTAGGCTTCCTCTCCTCTGCCCTGTATTTGTTCAGTTGAACCTTGCACTTGTCTTGGTGAACACCCTTCTGTTTTTCCTGGCTCTGTCTCTGATTTATGAAGATTGTTCTCAGCTCTAATCCTGCCTAGATGAGTTGTCTGAGCATTCCTGGCTCTGGCAGGAGGCATGAGGTCTCCAGCAGGTGACAAGAGATGATTTTTGGCCATGCACAGGTTAAGGATAATCATTCCTCTCCCTTTGACCCTTTCCACCCTTATATCTTTAACAAGACTGGTCCATGTGTGGCAAATACCCAGGGAATGCTCTTGCTTGAGGATTACTTAAAAAAAAAATAAAAAATAAATAGATAGGCAGCATGCCCAGGGGAGGGCAAACATGCTAGAGATGCTGGGAAAAGGGCACAGCATGGCACTGCCCTGGAAGAGCCTCCCCTCTGCCCCTGTTGTTATTGCTGCTCCCTTTTTTTGTCCTGAGCAGTTTGCAAATATTTTCAGTCCTGCAGGTTGTTTCCATTAAGAGGGAAAAATCAATGAGGCAGCCAAGAGTCTGTGGCTGAGCCTGCTCTCTGCTAAAAATGGACCAAATGCCTTTTTCCTGAGTGCAGCAGGGTGGGTTTGCCTTTTCCCAGCTCTGACCCCTTCTCTTCCCGAAAGCTGCTCCGTGTTCCGGGCCTCCCTGCCTTGGAGCTGCTCTGGCTTCTCCTCCCTCAGCCTGAGCCCAGCCCCGGAGCTCATCCTGGGCTGGGGCTCGGCAGCTCTGCTAATGGGAAAAGCATTCCTGTCATTTCATCAAGGCGCTTAATAATTTGCCAGAAATGCCTATTGATTTCTTGCACGCTTCTGTGCAGACAGAGGTAAATAAGAGCCATTCGTCACTGCATTATGTATCGGTAATTAAAAATTACTAGGTAACTTGAACCAAAAATTACATAATTTGAAGTAAAATTAAATAATTCTAGGTAATCAGTGCTAAATGAGACCATTATTTTACTTATCAGTGACTAAAAATTACCAGGCATTTTTCCTCATTTGGATGCTCTCCTTCACCCTCCGTGTCAGTAGAGCCTTTCTAATTTGTTTTAATTGTTAAATTTAATGAGTAGTGTTTTTCTGATAACATTTTAGCGTGTTTTGTTGTTTTTAGAGAGGGTTTTTATTGCGTTGCACAAAGCCTGAAGCACCTCAATGTGGGAGCAATTTGGAAGCTAAATTATTATTATTTATTTAAATCAAACCCTCCAGCCTCTTTAACTGTTTGGCTGATTCTGTAATTGCAGTACCATTGTGATGGAAATGCTCATGGGGCTGGCAAGGAAGTGTCTGGATACTCTTCTCAGCTCCGTGGCCATGGCACATTCCCAGCCACTGGTTCTGCTTCATGGGAAGAGTTTTTGGACCCAGAGCTGTGCTGTTACTCCAGGTTTGCCCAGCACCTCCCATCAGTGTCCCCCAGCAGTGGTTTGGAGGCACCTGGAGTAGGACACGAGTGGAAACTTTTTGTTTCAGGGTCTCATCCCATCCATGGAACAAGCAAAATTTGGGAGTAGGCAGCGAGGCACCAATTTCAGCTCAATTTTTATCTGATTGTAGCAGCAGGGCAGGATGTGGCAGGTGCTGAATTGCTTTTGGAAAGGGTGGTGCTTCTTTGATGTGAGGTCACCACAGTCCTTAGGTCGAGGGCGTCTTTGAAGCTCTTTGAAGCTCTCTCCTGTCCCATTCCTGCCGTGACCAGCGGGGCTGTGTGGGTGCACCGCGCCCCTGGGGCCCCTGAGACACTTCGAGGCTCCAAGAGGCCATCAAAACTCACCAGAATCTTGTGTCTGGTCAAAAATCTCCAAATAGTTCAAGGTGAGCTGTTATTCCCAGGGTCCTCTGACCCTTGTCTGCACCCATCCTCGCCCAGCTGCTTTCTAAGGGGCTCCCAGTCCCTGTGCTCTGAAGTGGCAGGGCACAGCACGGTGGCACAGGGCACAGCACGGTGGCACAGGGCACAGCACGGTGGCACTGGGCCAGCCCTGCTGCTCCTCCTGCCCTGTGAACCTTGAGGCCATCCTGAGGCTGATTACCCTGATCCCCCTGGAGCCTCCCTTCCCTGCAGGGAAGGCCTGGACCTCCACGGTCTCTCCACTGTGCCTGGCAAGGGTTTGTCACCTCCCTGCTCCATGGCACACCGCGTTTGTGCGTTCAGACGGAAGGACGCTGGCTCGCTCTGCCGCTGCTGGGTCGCGTTACAGGCCCTTGTCTGTGGCGATTTGCTACGCGCCATCGCCCCGGGGCACGGCAGGAACTGCTGCTCGCACAGATGCCTTTCACACACGGGTCAAAGCCCAGGGAAACCCTGCAGGTATTCACACAACCTGTGCCTGGCCTGGAGGGGCTGGGGCTGGGCTGTGAATGGCACAAGGCCAGGCTGGAACGCCTTGAGAGCCTGCTCATGAGGGCTGGGGGTCTGTGAGCATCCTGCCATGGCCTGCTCTGTCCCTTAATGGCTGTTAAGGGGACAAAAATGCTGTCTCTTCTGTGGAGAAGAAGGTTGTGAAATATCCTTATAATGCTCCCTTAGTGGGTGCCAGCCCTCGGCCTGTGATAGCCCCTGCTTTGTGTTGACCAAACAAGACAGCAGATGGAGTAAGCAAATAATCTGGGGATTATTTTTTTTTCTTTTTCTCTTCTTTAATAAGACTTTCTTCTCTTACCTTCCCTGAGGTCCTAGAAAATAACTGGTTGAAAAGCTTCACCTGTTGCTGGTGTCAGGCCTGCCTCTGTTCTTGGGGTCATGGTGCTTCCTCGGGGTGAGCCTGGGAGTCAGAGCAGGGAATGGGCTGGAAACACCGAGATTGGATGAGGATGGGAGCCTGGGGATGGCTGCTGCAGCTGAGGGGCAGGGGAACCAGAGGAGGGGAAGGGTGGACTTATTCTTGCAAGCTCTGCCTCTCCCCCATGTGCATGAGATGCCCTCTTAACTTCCCGAATCCAAACAATCCACTGCAATCTTCACAACGGGCTGGGACTGGTGGGGAGACAAATCTGCTGCTGGGCTGCTGCAGGGCACACAGGGAGCCCCCAGGGTCTCATGCTCACTTGCTCAAACACGTGGCCCCAGTCTCTGACCCAGTGGCCAGCCTCTGCCCTCTAATGAGACATAGAAGTGCCAGATTCAGACCAAGCAGCCTCAGATCTCTGGGGTGCCTGGTGGAGGGATGTACCGGGGGTCTGGACACGGCTTTTTGTCGAGGTCTGCCTGGAGAGGCTGCTCCCTGCCTTGTACCTCTCACACCCAGGAACAGTTTTGTGGTACTTGGCATTCATCCCCCTACGCTTAATTTCATCCCATTTAGACCTAGTAAAAACTATTCCCTGCAAGCGATTTATTCAAGAAATGTAGCTGGCACTTTCTGTTGCTGAGTTGTCCAGGAAGAGACCACAGTTTTTAATGATTTTTTTCCATTCAGTGAATGCTCTTTATGGCAGTATTTGAGCTCAGGGTTGTTCATGAATGGCAGTATAGTAAAAAAAAAAAAAAAATATCCGGTGGCCTATCTGAGCTGCAGTTTGCTATTCACACTGTGAGGCCGGGCACCTTATCACACCAAGTATTGTTTCTCTCCCCTGAATAGGAGCTCTCGTCTCCCTCAACTACCTCCACTCCTACCCAGAACAAAATTAATTTCACCCTGCAACAAATCTGGCTGCTTGATTAAATGAATCTGTTGCCGGCCCCAGAAGATATCTCAGTGAGCAAAATTTCATTTCTGGTTGAACACCCACCGAGGAAGACACAGATACAAGTGGGTGGCTCCCAGAGGAGCTCAGGGCTGTATTTACAGTGCTAACCAGCTTCTGATCCCCCCCATTCCTGTTTGTAATGCCCTGGAAGGCAGCTCCTGGTGGAGTGGAAATACCCTGGACACCAGTGGCTCCTCATCAAGCTCTCCCAACCCCAGTGCCTGCTCCTGGCTGATGCCTTGTCAAGCTTGGCAAATTGAGCTCTTTTAATTTTTCCTTAGAAACCAATCCCTCGAGTCCTTTTTTTCTGTGGTAGGGGAATATTACCCCCCACATTAATTTCTCTGCAATTTCTTGGTGTACTCTCAAGCCCTGAATGTGTTTCTGAGCCTGGGATTGGCATGTGATGCTGCTGGCATTGCGTCCTCATCCTTACCCAGCCCTGAGCCTCTGTTACCCACAGAAACTGACTACTCCTGTCGCCATCCCACTCATTCTCTCTGCCTTGTTTCCAGGCACAGAAACCCTTTTCATTCTGTCTGATCAAGACAAACATAGGGGAGTACTCACGGCTGCCTGCCCAGGGAGGGGTTTGCCAAAACTGTCCTATTCTGGAGCATTTTTATAGTAACTGTGTGATGAGGAAAAGATGGTGAGGGCTCACCGTTCTAATTAGGATCATTTCTGTCTTGCAAGAGGGATTGGCGGGTAGTATTTATGGATACGAGTAGGTTCAGAAAAATTCCTAGCACCATCTGTTTGAGAGAGAACAGGAAGAATTTCAATATGCTTTAGACCTTGAAGTGTAATGTTTGTATAACAGGCTCATAAAATCAATTTCTAATAGTTACAGGTACCCCCTCAGGAATTTAAATAGTCTGTTAACAAAGTTATTCCATCTGCCAAGCAAATATATTAAATATGCACGTTCCATGCTACATATATGGTTTTGCATGTGCCTTTCTCCTGCGTGACGTGCCCTTGGGTCCTGTGTGTCTGTTTTGCTCCTGGGTTACGCTCGGTTTTTCCTGATGGCAGCTCACTCTTCAGTCCCAACTCAGCAGGAGCTCACTCACCTGCCTCTGGCCTGATAATTCACTGCTATTGTCACCTTGTTCCTTGGGAGCTGGATGTGGGGGTTGCCCTGTCCTGGTCTCCTTCCCATCTCCTGCTCGGCTATCCATGGATTGTCTGGGTGGAGAGAACTGGCCACAGGGGTTAGAAGGGTTCTAGGGGACAGAGGGGTCTGAATTTGCAAACTGGGGGCATGCATGGGGCAGGATAATCCCTTCAAACCCATTTTGCAGACTTTTAAAACTGGTGTTGCAGCCTGGATAATGGGCCAGTTTTTGCTCTGCTCCTTGCTCCTCCGTGGCACCCCACTTTCCCATTACCCTTTGGATCCATCAGTGCCCTGCTTGGTGCCAGAACTCCAACTGCCTTGTGTGTTTGGGAACAGGCTGACAACTCGGGGCATATGCAGGCAAACTGCAAATATGTCACGCCGTTAACTAAACAGTTTGCATTTAACGCTGCCCGTGGAGCTGAACGACACCTCGCCAATTCTGCAAAGGTTGTGTTCTCAGTGTGATGGGAGTGATTTATGGCGAGAGTTAGGCTGTGTGTCCAGAATATCGATGGAGGCGTTTGCTGCCTATTGTGTTTAATAGCTGTTGGGGTCCCTCTTTTTACCATTGTGTCACTTGCTGCCTGCCAGCCTGTGCAGGTCTGGGAGCTCGTCTCTGTCTGGGCAGAGTTATTGATTGCGGCATGTTTGGAGTCGCCTCTGGCTGGGTGCTGGCAGTGGGTGCCCCCTCCAAATAACTGCAGCAGGCACAGCACTCGCTGGCCACTGTCCCCAAGTCCCCTTGTCCCTCTGCTGCAGCATCACCTCAGGGAAGGTGCCCTGGAGGGAGGTGATCTGCCCTCCCCTCCCCATCCTGGATCAACAGGAACCAAAGTGAAACTGCTCTTTGCTGGGGAGTGGAGCTGGAAGGCAAAATCTGCATGGTTTTAATGGATTTACCCTCTCCACCCAGAAAGCAGATGAGGCACAGAAATCCCATGGGATTCACCAGCAGTCAGGCAGGAGGTGTCCTGGAGGGAAGAGGCAAGCCCCTCATGTCCGAGGCACGCCGGGAGACTGGGATTTCCTTCTGATGATTTCTTTGTGCTGGGCCGTTTATTCTTCTTTTTTAATTTAAAAATCCACATTCCCACTTCCACAAAGCTCGTTATCTCAGGGCGTGTGATGAGGTGTCCAGGGGTCTGTCCCGGCAGAGATGATGCAGAACACATTCGCGCGGCCCGTTGGATCTGACCCCCCCTCTCCCTCGGGGAGCGGGTGGTTTTCATTTCAGCCTCTTCCATTAGAAGCTCTAAGGGGAGCTCCATCTATTAACTGAGAACTGCAGGCCTGTAAATTTTGGCAAGAAAATCTCCTTGGAAGCAAATCATCTGTATTTTCTCAGGGCTGTTTGTCCTCCCTCTTTGCATGTACAGCCTTTGCCGGTCGGGAGGCAGGTACTGCCACTGACTCCTTCTCCACATGTGCAGATTGATGGTGTCTGCTCCAGAGCCTGCTCCCTCTTCCCTTTCTTTCCTTCTCAGTTTTGTTCCTTCTTTTTGAGCTGTTTCTGCTTTGCTTGGGAGACTCCTTTATCTGCCAAGTCCTGATGTGTATCTGTTCATTTCCTAGGGCAAACACATTGATCTGTGATTTCTGTTATGATACTGCAGATTTCTGTTCCCTTTATTCTTTTTTTTTTCTTTTTTCTTTTTTTTTTTTTTTTGTATTTTATCCTGCCATCCAGGAGGTGGTTTCTGTGCTATGAAGAAGCTCAGTGTTTCCAGAAAAATGTGTGTTTCCCTGCCTCAGAGCTGTGCCTAATTGCATACAGAGCAAGCGTCCATCCTTCTTAGTTCCAGTGTAATTCTTTGCGGTGTGTTCCTTTGTGATTGTGTTATTCCAGCAATAACAGCCACTCTCCTTCCAGATATTTATTCTTTTCATGAACATCACCATACTGGCAAAGGGTTGGGCTTTTTTTTTCCATCTTAATGCTCTACTTCATAGCCCAAATCGGGGATTTATGCTTCAGGGATCTCAGAGAAGACTTTCCTCTTTTCTGCTACCTCTTTCCAGAAGCACCATCTTTCTATGCTGGGATTTGGAGTTCTTGGACATGTGTTACTGCTGCTGGGGATGCTGCTCTCTGCTTTTAGATTTGTATTTACTGCCATGCTTTGCTCTTTAATTTTGTTTTTCTCTTTCTGGCACAGAGGCGAAGTGATGCAAATGAAGGCTGGAGTATTTGGTTTGCACAAAAACCAACCCTGGCTATTCCAAGTGGAGGCTGGCAGACAGTGGGAGAGCAATGGGCAGCATCTTTGCACGCAGCCACTGCAGCTCTGGGCATCCTGTGAGGGAGGTAATGGAGGGGCAACAGCCTGGGCAGAAGTGGGTGCCCCCAACAAGGTTTGGAGAACAAAGTGCAGATAAGGCAGGGATGTCTCCCAAAAAACCCCACTTACTTCTATCACACCCTTCCCTGTGCTAAGGATAATGCATTAGTTTTTCATCCTGGAAGACCTTATTTCTTATTATGAGTTAGTTTTACAGCACCCTGATGTGTGCTCAGCACTTTACAGTGCAGGGAAAAAGATGAGGTCCATGTGACAGATTTACCCAGCGTTAAATCCTGACTGAGTTACAAAGGAAAGAAGCAGCAGGTCTGTGCCCTGGCCTTCATCCTGTCCTGCTGCCACAGGGGCTTTGAGCCCCTTCTACATTTTTTAGTGACATGAGGGAGGTTTTTCTGCCCCATGGCAGCCCTGCTGCCCACTGTGTGCTCTGCTTCTCACCCAAGCCATCACTTTTGGCAGGTGGGAGTCCCGTGAAAGCTGCAGCAAGGAGGGCATATGGCACACAGCTCCCAAACAGGGACCGGGGAATGGTGCCGTGCCAGGACCATTTGACAGCCTGGCACAGTCCCCCTGAGCCACCTGTGAGTGGGGGAAAATGTTGGCATTCAGCAAGGGCTCATTCACTCAGGCTGGTGCCTCAGCTGCAGGCTGTGCTGGAGCCAGTGGGACCTCGAGGCTGTGTCAGGGTGGGTTTGTGGCTGGGAGCCGTGCTGGAGGAGGGTAGGCTGCCCCAGGGCTGTGCCTCATCTTGGGCAAACTCCCTCTGCCCTTCCAGAGGGTGCCTGGGTGTAGGATCACCTCAACCCTGTCATCTGGGCAGGAGAGGTGCAGACTGCCTCCCAGAGCTCTGGGAATGCTCATGCTCCACCAGGGTCAAAATGGGAGACAATGGACCTCCTGCTCCATCCCCATGCCCAGGTGCTGCCATTGCCCTCCCTGGCTACGTGGGAATGGCTCCTGGGGCTGAAGCATGCCGAATTTCACTTTTCAAATGGGGTTTCTGGCACCCGGCCAAGCAGCATTTCGTGTTGTCAAATATTTTGGCAAACCAGATCTCAGCTTTAGTCTGGAGCATCTTTCACTGGGGAAACGGCGTCGAGCCGATCCTGGCGCGGAGGGGAGCGCAGCACTGCCAGACACATCCTGAACGGGAGCTGCTGGTGCTGGGGGGCACTGGTGCCCTGGCTGGGGGGCACTGGGACCACAGCTGGGGGGCACTGGGACCACAGCTGGGCAGGGTGACTGGTGAGCAGCCAAAGGGCCAAAAAAGTTGTTTCAAGGTGACTGTAAATGGTTTGTGAAATCAGGCTGAACGGGGAAAATCGTATTGACAAGAATAAGAAAACCCTGAAAAGTGATTTTTCAAGTCTCGATTTTGGCTTTTTGTTCTGAAATTGCCCTGCATTAAGAAGAGAATAAAAAAAAAAAATAGAAAAAAAACAGCTCTAAGTAAACTAGAAATAAGGGGACTGTATTTTTTTTACCAGCTCATTGGAAAAATGAAACATATTTGTTCTGGGTCAGACCAAAATGAGCAAAGCAATCAGTTATCCACAGAGCCACGCTGCAGGCTGGCTTTCCTTCTGCTCTCTCTCCTGGGCATCCTTGAAAGAATATCCAATACCTTTTTATGATGTTTGAAAGAAAATAGCTCTGAGGAGAGGGAAAAAAAGCAAGGTGTGATCCCAAAAAGTCTGCTTTCACAGCTTGGACAGACCCATCTTTCCCTCCCGTGGCTGCTGCTCCTTCCTCCTGCCTGTCACGTTGTGTGGTTAGAGCACACGTACTCACGGCCCCAACACCATGATGGGTTTTGAAAGCCTGAGAAATCCTCCCAAAAGCCTGGTTTCCGGCCAAAAAAACCCGAGGTTATGCAAACATACATGGAGCTTGCAAACAGGCTGTGTGTGTTGGATGGAGAGCAGCTTTTCGAAGCAGGTGTGAGCTGATGCGGGAGGAGCTGCGCTGCCTGATGTCTGCGCTGAAATCCAGTGTCACTCCACAGACTGAAACCAGGGCTCTGGAGTTAAAGGAAAAACAACCAAGGAATAAAAATCCACCCTCGCAGCAACATCCCAAGCACAATCCCACTGGATCCCAGGCCATTAAGTAGTGCCATCCGTGCAGGTTAGGGCTGCAGGACCTCTTTTTGAAACACCAGCCCATTTGCAGGCAGTGGGGTGACCCCTGCCCAACCCAGTTCACCCATATACATCCCCCACCAGGCTGCTGCTCCCCTGATTTTGCCCCTAGAGTCCTGCACGACTTGCTCGTGCCTGTGTAGACCTTTAAAGGTGAAAGGCTCCTCAGCAAAGGCTTGTGAAGTCTTGTGCGCCAGTGGAAATTCCTAAAAACCCAGCTTCTGTCAGCTGCCAGGAAAAAGCTTGTTTGGGTTTAAAATATGTTCAGAAGAGTCATTCTCTTATGAAAAACTGTGGCTGTCAAAGCACCACGGTGGAGTTGCATTTATTACATATTAATGACTGCACATCAGCTGTGCTTGCTTTACAGTACCCAAATATTGGAAATATCAATGTATGAGCATTCCCCAATGCGAATTGTCAGACATGCAAATCTTGGGGTCTGGGAGCCCAGCAGAGCCACTCTGTTACCCACAGAAAATGCTCCCTGTGCTGGTGAATGCCATCGTGGCAGGGTGAGACTCAGTCATCCTGGAGCTGTGCACTCATAATCACGTGAAAATTGGGGAAGATGTGAGTCTGTCTTGCTCCATCCTGGAGCTGTGAACTGCACCAACCTCCCACTTGGATGCTTTTAACAAGCATGGGATGGAGAGGCTCATGCCAGTGTGATAACGTGGAGGGAGGCGCGTGGTGTGAAAAGCTTTCGGGTAAACAGGATGGAGGTGTTTGCACTGTGGGATTTTTGACACTGGGTGTTGGAGGCTGAGCAGAGCACAGGGATGTTCTCTGGCATGGAGAGGATCATTCAGAGTACATGAGCCTTTTTGTCATTGCTCCCTGGAGGCGCATTTTTGGGGATTGAACCTTATCCCTTGGGTTGCTCAGTGGAGAGGGTTTGGGATTGTCCTGTACAGGGACAGAGCTTGTACACAATGATCCTTGTGGGTCCTTTCCAGCATATTCTGGTCTATTCTATTCTATTCTATTCTATTCTATTCTATTCTATTCTATTCTATTCTATTCTGTTCTGTTCTGTTCTATTCTCTTCTCTTCTCTTCTCCAAGCCCCTGGGGGTTACCTTGTCAGAGTGACACCCTGACCCTTCCCCTTCCTCCTTCAGGGCAGGGAGGGATGCTGCTTGGTTTGGGTGCCAGGCAGAGCTGATCCCCCTGGGGCAGAAGCAGCAGAAATTGGACCAGGGAAGCCATGACTGGGACCCTGCTGCTTGTGCCTTTCTCCAGTCTGATAAAGGAGACTGAAGCAACTCTTCTCACTCATTCCTTGGCCAAGAGCAGGCACAAGGAATCATCCCTCGAGATGGCCTTCTGCAGCCTCTACTGTCTCCACCTCAGGCATCAGATTCTGAAGGAACACAGTCCTGGTCTCTCCCAGACTCTTTGCTCCCAGAAGGAGAACAGACGACCCAGAATAGTTCATCAATAATGTGTATTTTCCTCACTCATCTCTCCACAAGCTCTTGGTGGGTATGGACATGCTTCCCAGCCTCTCCACTCCTCCTGTGTTCATTGGGGAAACTGAGGCATGGTGTGGCAGGAATGCAGCAGAGCTGGGGCCAAAACCCAGGGGGTTCAGCGCTTCACCTTGTGCCTCTTCTGTAAATCCACCTTCTTGCACCACTCACTGTGCTCAGCATTAGCGTGATATTAGCTTGAAGGAGACATTGACACTCCATTGGGGGTTTTGGTTTTTGGTGTCATGTGGCAGTTATTAAAAGAGCTGCCTACATTTTGCAAATATTTCCAGGAAGAAATTTGCCATTGTCTGGGGCTGCAGAAGTGGGAGTGTGAGGACGACCAGCATGAGGCTGGCTGCCAGACTGGGCTCTTTACCTATCCATCAGTCTGTCCCCAAAACCTCCCTTCCCCCAGTAAATTGGTAACAGCAATGAGCCAAGGTGCCAAAGCTTCTGTGTGCCCTGCTTTCCTCCTCCCTCCCTCAGTGTACATTCAAACTGGGGGCATTTGCAGCATCCCCCATCCTCAGGGACAGTGCTGCCTGAATGAGGACAGCAGAGCTGCCAGGCTCCTGCCTGTGAGCTGCAGGAGTTCCCTGGGGGCACGGGGAGCTGAGCCTTCCTGGGGGGGTGTCTGTGATCAGCACCGCTCTGATGGTTGCTGAATCTGGGCAATGGCAGGGGCTGGAGGGCTCCTTCCAGGGCACTGCCAGTGAGAAGCAGGAAGAGAAGCTGTGCCTAGGGCAAGGGCTTGTTAAAAAGCTGGGAGGAATCATGGACAAACAGGGGGAGTCATCTGCAGGAGATCTCCAGGTAACACTGAAGAGTAATGGCAGCTCTTGGTGCCACTGAGAGCTTTGATCCCCCCGGCCATAACTTACACACTCATGACTCAGTGTAAAGTGCCCCCTGCACCTGCCTGCCTCTGTAAGGGATAAACAATAATAGTTTGTGGTTAAAATATTGCCCTCAGATGGTGATCTGTGGGACATGGTTTATACAGAACATCTCCACTGGGAGCAGGGGTAACCTCTCTGACCTTGGTGAGAAGTTTTTGCACCCCTGGTGCTGGATCCAGGCACAGGGAGAGGGATGCTGTTTGATGTAGGGGTTTGCAGTTACTGAATGTGGCTCTGCACTCCCCAAAGCAGGTGAGGTGCAGGGAAGGGTCCTTTACCATTCACTGTAAGAGTAGTTCCTGCACTTACAGATAGAAATGGTATCAGTGAAACCTCAGCAGAAGTCCCATCCAGAAAAACAGCAACATCAAATCCACGCAACACCGAGCTCCCAGGATGTTACCTCCCTCCAGGATGGTGGCTGCTTGGAGCTGGGTGACCAGGATAACACTGGAGGAGAATCTCAGCCTGGAGATCTCCGCAGGATCTCTTGAGGCTCAAAAGAGGTTTAGGGACAGACACAAGTCTCCTGCAAGTGGGTGGCAGTGACGCAGGACAGAGCATTGGTATTGCTGGTATGTCGAGCACCTTGTTTATAATACCTCAGACGTGTCGCAACAGTCCTGGGTTGCGTAATGGTTTCCAGGAGATTTTCCGGCTTTCAGTTTTTGGAGCTCTCATTCCCAGGGCTTAGTTTCTACCAGAGATGTATTGTGGTAGAGAGAATGAGTTAAAATCAAACTCTGCTTAGGTGGGGTTTTGTGTTGAGATACCAAGTGTGTGATGGAGAGAGGGAGGAGACCTTTCTGAGTTGTTTTTCCTTCCTTCCTTCTCAAGAGGTTACAGATTTGGGATGAAAGGCTGGTGCAGCTTCCCCTCTTGGTGGTCTGATGCTACTCTGTTTCATGAAAATTGTAGGCCCTGACACCAGGAACTTCACCCACAGGGAATTAAATATCTCTTCCTAACACAAATAAGAGGTTTTATTTGACAAATGGCCATTCCTTCCCACTGCAAGAGGCTGAGGATCTCATGATCCAGCTTGAGTGTTTCTGTGGCACTTCTGGGGCACCCCTCTTACCCCTGCCAAGTCCCAGCCCTCCTCAACCAGGTTCTGGCACATTCCTCCCTTTCCCTTGGCATGTGTGCAATTTTCCTCTCCCTTCTCTCCCTGCCTAGGATTTGGAGAGTTTCACCATGAAATGGGAGTCACCTTAGCCTCTGCAAGGTGCAAGAGCAGAGAGAGCTCTGCCCTCCCATCGTTCACAGTTTGGGGCTTGGATAAATCCTCTGAGTTGTCAGTCAGCAAAGGCGAGCTCTTCATTCAGCACGGGTGACCCAGGAGCTTCAGAAGCTTAAAATGTTGCACAGCTTGGAAGAATTATCACTGGGAAAACTGCTGTAGCACCCCAGGGAAATTCAGAGCTCCACCACAAGTGCAGAGGAATTCAAGTTTCTCCTTGAAGAGGCTGCAAGAATTTCTCAATTTGGCCATCTTTGTTTTCCAGAATCTCTTTTGGCACATCGGCTGAAATCTTCCTGGTCTGGGTTATGCCCCCAGCTCCAGGGGCTTTTCTTATTTTTGAAAACTAAATGCTGGCATGGTTATAAGGAATTGAGGGAAGATCTTAAAATGGAAAATGTTGGGCAAGCATGAATAGTTTTGCAGCTTGCAGCATGGTGAGGGGAACCTCCTTGGTGGAGAGACTGGGTCCCTTGTGCTGCTGGCTGCTGTGCTCAGTGAGACTGAGCACGGATGGGCTCTGGGCATGGGAGGATGCTCCTGTCCCCATTCCAAAGGAGTCCAGCAAATACCAGGGTACAGCAACGCCAAACCTGCTTCCCACTGCATTTCTCTGCAGGGAGGTGCTGGGCCGAGGCTAAGTGGGACCTCTCCAGCTCACTGCCATGTCCAAGCTCCTTCCATACCCACACTCAAGCCCTCAAAGGATGAGTTGCACCACACTGTTAAGCCCACAGCAAGGTCCCCCTCTGCGCTTCCCTTGCAAGGAATGAAATAACCTGGAAGCTGTTGGCCTCTGGAAGCAATTTAGCATGGGACGTGGCTATTAATTTAAATAGATTACAGAAATTTGAACTAAGCTGCATATAAATCTTCTGACCAGTTCTTTGGGCTTTGGTCTCTGCTGTTTACACTTTTTTTTTCCTTTCTTCTTCTTTTTTTTTTTTTGAATTATGTTTTATTGATTCCTGAAGCTGTGATGTTTGTCGGAGCTCGCTGCTTGGATGGCAGGCAGCTTCTCTCTTCCGCACATATTACCTTTCAGAGCTACTGTGAGCAGGACACAGATGTTGTTAGGTCTCAGGTAAAGCCATCAAAGGTGGACATTCAATCAAGTTTGACATCATCTTCAACCTGAAGGCAAAGAGGTTGGTTTTGATTAGCAGCTTGCGGGGTTGAGCCTAACCCGTATCAGCGCTGCTGCTGCTACTTTACCTGAATGGCAAAACCACAGATGGTAATTATAACCATAAGTGCTTACAGATTTCCTAACAACAAAGATAATTTGTTTGCTCCATGCCTTGTTAGAAGGGGAATTTTGTTCTGGTGACTGGGTGGTTTGTGGATCAGTCGTTGCCCTTTCACCCCTCCGTCCCCAGCCTGGCTGTTCCCCCCAGCTGTGGCCATTAGATGTTGATCCAACCAGAAGGGTCCCACCGAGCTTGGTGTCTGCAGTGGCCACAGAGACGCCAGCCCAGTGCAAGGAGCAGTCCTGGCCTGGTGGGGAGTGGGATGCTGTGCTGACACCCATGGGATGCCCTGGGTTGCTGGGCAGGGAAAGCCCTCCTTGCTAAAACTCCCTTTTCTTCATCCTAGGCATCTGAGTTCTAGGGCAATTGAGGTGAAAACTTGCTG
This sequence comes from Brachypodius melanocephalos, assembly GCA_013398615.1. Classification (NCBI taxonomy): domain Eukaryota; kingdom Metazoa; phylum Chordata; class Aves; order Passeriformes; family Pycnonotidae; genus Brachypodius; species Brachypodius melanocephalos. Next base: position 8,091,182 of record VZSR01000247.1, read on the forward strand.
TCAGGCTTCCCCTGACAGAGCTGAGCAAAGCTCAGCTGCATCCCCCCTGCTCACCCCACTGCCCTGCTGTGGAGAATGACAAGACAGCATATGAACAGCCAGGCTTGCACCTCTATTCTGGGAACCACTGCCAAAAACAAAGGCTTTTCTCCCTTCTGAAGGTGACCCAGCACCTGAAATCTTGGGAGGAAGCTGGGGGGAGCTTGTCCCCGTTGATCCCTGACAGCCGGAGGTCTCTCTCCACCCTGCGGCCGCTCTCCGGCGCTGGAGGCGGCTTACCTGTGAATTAAACCAGCTGGTACCCGTGGCTCGCTGGCAGCCCTGGCCCGTGTCCACAGCCATTCCTTAGGGCAGAAAGCCTATGGGTTCGGCTTGGACCCCGGCTTGGCAGCAACTGAGGGCAGCGTCTCGCCTGGCAGGCAGGCAGGCAGATAACAGCTTTGATTTCTGGGTCTCACTTTAATTATAATGGAAGGACGCGGCTCGTTAAGTGCCCGCTTTTCTTTCCAGCGATCCCTCTCGGCTGCCAAGTGCGCTGGGCTAACAAAGGCATTCCTCTCCCCGCCGGGGCCGGCCGCAGCAGCCCGTATGGCGAGCAGACGGAGGGGATTAATGCGCACAAGAGCAGTCTGCCCGGCTCCTGGTCCCTGCACACAACCCGAGACCTCTGAGCAGCCTCTCTGGGAGGAGAAACTACCCTTGAAATGGGGACCTCCTCCAAAAAAACACCCTTACGCCTTTACACCACCTCATCTCCGCCTCTCTGCCTGATACCAGCAGAATTCCTGCAGGGTCTTGCCCGAGAGTGTTTCTTCTCTCCCACAGCTCGGATCAGATGATTTTTTTCGTGCCAATCGTACCTGGAGTTGTTCAAGACAGTGATATTGATCTTGTTCATATTTGTTGCCTTAATGAGTCACAAATTCTGTCTGTGAGCAGAGGTGGTTTGGAGGTGCTGGCTGGCTGCTGCAATCCTGCCTTTCTGGAAGGGTAGGAATTTCAGCAGATTTGGAGAACTGGTGTTTTCTTAGATTCCTAGAGGAAATTACACTAATTGCAACAACTCCCATGTGCCTGCAGCAAACAGAAGCGATAGGATCTCCCCAAATGTCTGCTCCTGAAGCCTGTAACCTTCCTGACAGCCCTTCTCCCACCCTGCAGCACGGAAGGACCTGCGGCAGGTGATCTGCCAGACCCAAACATTTACGGCTGCTTTGAGGCTAAATTGCTCCTGAGCTGGTTCTTTTGTCTACAAATGGTACTCGGGGCTGAGCAGAGGTGTCAGCTCTCCACATGGGCAGGGGACTCGAGTTGCTGTCCACTCTGCCACTCCGATCTTGGCTGCGGTCAAGATTTCCTTATTTTGAAATTATTTTAATATTCAGACTACACAAATATCCTCACATGGGGTCACACCACAGTGTTAGTGTGGAATTAATATAAATGCTCTATGGTGTATGTCTAAACAATGGACCCATATTAATCAAGCTTAATATTAATCAGCTTTCTCCTCGCCTCAGCTCTAGCAATGCCTCCGCTCCAGATCCGGACATGGAGCTGGTTTGGGGATGTAGGCTCTTTCCGGAGCAGGACAGTGTGCTTCTCACATCTCTCAGATGATCCTCAATAGGCTTAATTTAAACATTAACTCCCAATTTGCCTCTGGGCTCAGGGCATGGAAAAAATTAGAGCAAAAGAAGAACTTTTCAAGAAGCTCTGAATGAGCAAAGCAGGGTTATAATAGAAATAGTTTTTGACCTTAATTATGGCTTCTAATGGAAATAGTTGTGCAACCTCAGCAGCGGGGTTTGGAATGTGCAGCAGATCTGAGCCGAGGATGGTGACGGGAGGACAAGGAGGGCTCGGCAGCCTTTGGCTTCTTGCTCATGGGAGGCTCTCGGAGAGCTGGGCTGAGGTGAGGGAAATGTTCCTCACTTCCACCAGCCGCAGCTTTTGCATCGCTCCACCCAGAGCCAAGGCTTTGCCCCATTTCTGCTTCAGACAAGAACGTGGGCAGCCTCAAGTCCCTCACCAGTGCCAGCAGAATGTACAGGCAGCACCTAGCCTAGCACCTCCGGACAGAGGAGCGTGGAGGGAGCCTGTAATTCCCTGCTGGGATCAGCACAGCAAATCCCAGCACAGGGGCAGCACGGCTCGTCCTGCTCAGCTTCCCCCCCAGCCGGGGGCAGGGGGGAGCGGGGTGACTGCCTGCCCCTCCCAGCTCCTCCAGGACAGCGATTTTCAGCTGTGAATGCCGATACAATGAACTCCAGGGTGTCCTGCAGGATAAACGATGCCGGTGAGAGCAGAGATACTCGTTTGAAGGATCCAGATTGCACAATAATGACACAGCATTTGCGAGGGGTGGGAGCAGGACGGGTTAATTACTGAAGAGGAAGCACATCACCTTTGGTGTAGGGTCAAACCTCCTCGCTCTGGAAATCTGCTGTTATTACCCCTGCTCTAACGGGTCACTTGGCACCGCCTGCGAGCACTGACATGATTTAGAAACCTCTGGTGTGATTTAGAAACCTCTGTTTTGGGCGATCAATGGATGCTGGCCCTTCAAGGGGGCAGAGATTGCCTGGTTCACCTCTTTTCCTGCCACAAAGGTATCCGAGATCTCGGGGCAAAAGTCTTCCTTGTGGCTGGGGAAATTCAGGTGGGATGAGTGGTTGATTAGCATCGCTGCGGGGCTGCAGGACACCAGCCAAAACCACTGTCAACGGGGCAGATTGGGATGATGGGAGATCCAGAGGGACCTGAAGAAGGTGTCACCTCCTCCTGTGCCTGCACACTGCCAGGAACAGTCATGGAAAATGATGGTGACATCTTGCAAAGGACCGGTCTCCATCTCTGCAGTGGTGTCAGGGTGGGTGGGGAATGGGGAATGTCAGCCCCTCTTCCCCAGTGTCACACTGTCCCCTTGCTGGACCTCAGCCAGCTTTAGGCTGTTCCCAGGGAGAGCAAAGTCACCTCCCAAAGATGTCCATATGTCTCTTCTGGATATAAATGCAGGAAATATGGGCTGATTCCCAGTCAAAAAGGAATGTGTGGGGTAGCAAGGGCCATCCACGGTGTATCTTTGGGAACGCCTCATGGAGTGGTCTCATAGGTGTGATCATGAGGAGGGACTGGGGCTGCAGCAGTTCTGTTTCACCTCCCAGGCTTGGAAACAGTGACCTCCTGTATCCCAAAGGCAGCTCATGTCTTATCAAGAGTAGAGGGACAATGCCCTGCTTCTGGGGAGGGGCCCAGGGCAAGATCTCCCCACAAACCCAGGGCCCAGCAGCCATTGCCAAGGCACATGTCCTTGCATTTTCGTCCCTCAGTTCTTGAAAACTCAGGAAAACCTGACCATTTTGATCCTCCAAAGAGTGCTGGAAAACCCTGGCCTGAGCGTGGAGGTTGAGTTGTTTGGAAAATTCAGGCTTTGTGCTGAAGATGCAAACATGTTAGTTCCCCTCCATTGCCCATGTCTGTGTAGGCTGCAGAAATAAAGCAAGTGTTTAACATGCAGTCATTTAACCCTTTCAGGATTCCAGTTTATTCATAGCATTAACTAACATAAAGAATCGTCCAGTGCATTTTGACAGCCACTGTTTTAAAGTTCTTATCATAGTTATTTTTTTTCCTTTTATCACAGTTTTTGTATTGTGTGGTGAAGATTCGTCTCTATCCTTGCTTAGTTTATCTATAATTCAGGACGTTTTTACACTTAGGTTATAATTGACTTTTCCATGCTGCAGCAACTCAAACAATAACTATTAATATTCAGCAGTCTATAGTGATAAAGATTTCCATTTACTTTCTTTTACTTAACCGTGTGAATATACGACATCCTATCTCACACGGGTAATATTGAATTCATTCATATTTACTCTCCATTTTCCTGTATAACAATATTGAAAGAGTGAGCACTGCGGTTTTGGGGACATCTGACTCCTGCTCTCAGCTGGCCAGCCCTGCTTCCACAGAAGGGAGCCAACACCTGCAGGTCCTGGGGAGGCTGTGATGCTGCCTGACCATCACCCCTCAAGTTTTCCTAAGGCTGAGGAAGAAGGTGGAGCAGAGTACAAAGCACAGCACCTCAGCCTGCCTCCCCTCGGGAGCAGGACCCTGGTCCTGATGAGGATACAGCATTTGCACCTGAGAAGCAGCTGCCATAAAAACCCAAAATGGTGTTAGTGGGCTGTGAGCTGAAAATGGTAAAAAATGCCTCGGTACTCTGCCCCAGGTATCCCTCATGGTGTGGGGTAATGCCGTGCATGGGTGGATGTGCAGGGTGGATTGATGGTGGAAGGAGATAGGAGCTGAGCTGGGAAGGCAGAACAGTTCATCTTTTTAGGGAATTATGCTGCAGCACAGAACCAGGAGTCTCCTGCCCTGGGCTTTACAGTGTGACCTTACACAGGACAGGTGAGGGAGGCTGAGGACACACCAGGCTGATCTCCCATCCCTTCTTCTGCTGTAAAATGCACGGTGGCAAGTTTGGTAGGGCAGCTCTGAACAGCAGCACTGCAGCCAAGGCTCTGACCCACCACTGTCACCACCAGAGATGGCAAAGGTGTCCTGGCTCTGCCTCGGGGACTTTATTCTGCGGCACAGCCTCCTTCTGTGCTGCAAAGACACCCTGTGTCTGGGTGCTGCTGCGACCTGCAGAAGCAGCCAGGAGAGGAGCCAGTAGGAAACCCCAAACACACTCACCCTGGTGCTGGGCAGCAGCAGACGAGCTGGCTCCCGGCAGAGAGGATGGAGTGGTGAGAGGATGAGGTGTCCCTTGCTGCTGGGGCTTGGGGACGGAGCCATGTGCATTTCCTTTCTATTGCCCCTCGAGGACTGCATGCCTTCCTCCCAGCCGTGTGGGGCCCTGTGTGGGACCCCATTGCAGGGGCTGGCACCACCCCTCTGCCCAGGCTCTTGGCACCGAGCTGGCACTGCCAGTGCAGGACGCACTGCACGGGGAGATGCCCTCTCCTCCATTCATCTCTGTGCCTGAAGGTGGAGCAGGGAAGGGCTGCAAAGCCAGCAGCAGGCAAGGTATTAACTGCAGCTGTGTCGAGCTGTTGTGACTGAGCTCTTCCTTGTAATTATGAAAAATGTCCCGCACAGGGGAGAAGTGGCAGAGCTGCTCCCCCCTGCTTGGAGAGAATTACTTTCCCAGGCAGCTTTCCTCCAAAACAGAGGGGCTCTCCACGCTCTCCGCCCCAGCCACCCACGGAGCGGGGCTGTTCCCACCGGTGCTGTTGGTGAGCTGTTCCTGTGCTTCACGGCTAGTTAAGGGCTAGTGGGGTTAAACGGATAGTCCATTAATCTCGGCCGCCGAGGTCACAGCCGAGGGACACACATGCGGCTGGTGATTTATGGGCAGCCTGGGCCCGTGCCCCTTCTTGGGGCTGCTGCCAGAGTTGCCCAGCACGGTGGGCACTTGCCAAGCCTGGCAGGAGGGCCCGCAGCCAGCGAGCTGTTCTGGCTGTGGCCGGTGCTGCTCCCACCCTGGCTCAGCCCTGGCAATAACTCACCTTGCACGCCTCAGGAGCACCGGTCCCCACGACAGAGCCCACATCCCAGCCACCTCCAGTGCCCTCCCTGCCCCAGTTTCCCCATCATTAGATGAGCCACAGCCTCTCCAGCCTCGCAGGACCCAATGCCCATCACCCTGTGCAGTGCCCAACCCAGTGTGGGGGAGGGCTCTGTGTCACCAGAGCTGTCCCCAGTGTGCAGCAGGTGGGATGGAGGGCAGGGAGCACTCCGGGGACACCGCAGCCACCGGGAGCTGGGGGCTGCCCCTGCGGCACGTGCGGGGATGGGATTCCCTCTCCTTTCATGTTCCTCTTGGCCTCTGATCAGAAGTGCTCGCTATCTGCCTGCCATTAGCCTGCCTGCTGCTCTCTGCCCCGGGAGCAATCACAGGGTGAATGAATAAACACAACAGCATTTAGTGAGATCTGAAAGGAGATGTGATGATAATTTCTTCCCTGCAAATTGTAGGCGCTCATGTTTTCAGCGTGCTGAAGGCAATTAGAGCGGAGCGGAGCTGGCAAGACAGGGGACAACGCTGGAGAAGCTGCGACTATGGAGCCGTAATAACAATTTAGATTCTATTTAGATACAAGTGGCTACAAGTCGCGTCTCAATATTGAATCAATCGACACAGACAAATGATTTAATATGGAGGTTTTTGCCGGAGAGGAAGGGAGGGACCGGCCTTTTAGAGGCACCCAGATATGATGGGCATCAGGGACTGATCCAGAGCTTCTGGCTGCATAGAGGGGAGACAGAAAGGGGTGATCCTGTGGGGAACAAATGCCCTTTCTCGCAGCTTTTGGCACTCTGGGCTGGCTTATGCTCGGCATCGATTGAGGAGGTATTTTTAGAGGCAGTCTGGTATTTGTTAACCTTCTTGTGCAGAGTGGAACTCACTTCTCAAAAGCATGTGTGCGCGCACGCGTGCGGGAGGCAGGAAAGATCCCGCCAGAGATAAAACCTGAGTAGCCAGCCCCAGCCAAAGGCCGGGCACAGCTGTATAAATATGGGGTGGCCCCCCTCACCCCCCACCTCCTCACAGTCAGTGGGGCTGGTGACACTGGAGAATGCTTTGCTGTCATTAGTTAATTGAGCTGCCGATGTTAAGAAAAGGTTATGTATTTCTCCTGGTAGTTTTTCTTTGTAAAACTCTGACAGGAATCTCTTGCAATAGCAGTGGTAATGTCCCAGCTGGGGAGTCCAAGCAAATCTTCCCTATGGTGTGGATTTTTTTTTTTCTTTTCTTTCCCTTCTTTTCATATTTTCCCTCCCATATGGAGGTTGCTCTGCAGAGGAGCAGAAAACAGCCAGCCACCCTGTGTGCCTCCCTCCTGTAAGTGATACCCCTCACTTCTGCCCCATCCCGGGTCTCCCTGCCAGCCTGGGGACCACCAGCAGTGTGGGCCCTCCACCCCCTTACCTGCTTCAGGAAACAGCCCAGGGATCCATGCACAGTGTCTGTTGTCCCCTCACAGCTGGGCACAGAGTACTCGAGGGGGAAAAGGGGATTGGATCCCGTCTCTGGTGCTGTAAGCACTGCAGAAGAATTGCAGTTTTCTCCTGTGGAATCTGAGAGGCTTCACTAAATGAGACCCACGTGCATGGTGCTGTCAGAGGGGTCCCTGAGCATCCATGGCTTGGCTGATGCCATGAAACTCCTTTCCCTGCAAGCCTTTTTAATGCACACCTCTTGAGATCAAGTGCCAGGGACATGGGAGACAGTCTCCTTCCTCCACCTTGGCTCCGAGTCGTTCTGCTGGCAAGTTTTCCCAGCTGGAGATGGGTCTCAGCTGGGATGGCTGGGAGCAGTGAGGCAGGCTGCTCTGCAGGTTGGGTGTGGGAGGGAAACGGGAATGCAGGGTCCTGGGAGCTGCAGCAGGTCGGGCTCAAGCAGCCTGTGTTTGCTGCTGCAGCCTGCAGCACTTTGCTCCGGGCAGAGCAGAGCCCCTTGTGTTGCTACCACAGCAGGAGGGGGTGTGAGCTGTCTGTAGGTGCAAGGATGCGTTTGCTGGGACCACAGTGAATGTGCACCTCGTATTCGTGCTCAATGATCACTCGAACGTCCTGTGCCTGTGAAGCACCGCCCAGGTGTTCAGCTCTTCCTGGGGACAGCAGGACCGGCTTTTGGAATGATTCACCTTCCAGCTGCCGGCCCGCAGCAGCTCCCAGGCGTTCACATCCACATGAAACAGAGGGCTGTCATTATCCGCCCCCGGAGCACCGAGGCGGAGGAGCAGGCTGGGCGAGCTCCTGGCTGGGATGGCTTCACCCACGGAGAGAGCCACGAAGTGCAGCGTGGCTGCCATGGCCATCCCCACCCCTCGCAGCAGGAGCATCCGATCCCGTCCTGCCGGGACACACCACTCCTCATGGAGGGGATGTGTCCTCCCAATGGAACCAAGAGGGGAATGACAGGGCATGGCAAGGCAGAGAGGAAACCCTGAGCAAGCAGGATTTCACCTGTGCTTCTCCCATGGGGACCTTATACCAGTCTAGCACACCTACAGCTCTTGTTCAAACAGCTGCCTTCCACCTCCTTCAGGTTTCCACTGATTCTGCCTAAGTCTCACTGCTTTTATTTCCCAAAACATCTCTGTTCAGTACTCTCAGTTCCTGAACCAGGTGATGATTTGGCAATGGATCTGCCAGTGAGAGGGATCTGCACCTGCCCAACAGCTGGCAGTGCCCACCCATGGGCAAGCTCAACTCAACCAGCACAACCTGTCCCTGTCCTTGCAGCCACGCTGCCCAAGCAGCAGAGCCTGCTGCCATAGAGCCTTGCAAAACACTTGCCATAAACTCAGTACTGAGGAGGAGGGAAACCCATAAGAAGTGTCCAGGTGAAATATGGGGGTGATGCACTGCCATGCTCCTGCACACTGGCCTGGCATTGGGTCTCCACAGGATGAAATGTGACCCAGGCAGCCACCGGGTTAACATCCCAGGGTCAGAGCCCAGCCCAGTGGTGGCTGTGTCCATGGAGGAGGTCACTGACCCCAGCTTCCCACTACTGCCTGTGGTGAAGAGGTCACCACAGCCCCTCCCCCCCCACCACCAGCACAGTGGTCGCTGGCTGGTCCTTAATTAATCCCAGGCAAAATTAATCAGTTGACATCCGACAGCAGAAAAGCGGATGGCAACCGCTCTGGGGCTGTGCCTCCTGAGCAGCAGCACTGGACCCGTCTGAACGTCTCTGGCCCCAGTTCTGGGGGATACAATCAAGATTTCCTGGAATTGTGTTTGACAGTCTTCATTCCCAATAGAAAGATGCTTTCCCACTGCTGCAAACCAAATCAGTCCTGGGACCACAGCAGCAGCTATTTCAATGACAGCACTCCGTTCCTCTCGTCGTAGGGATGACCATGCCTTCCCATTTCCCACTACCTCACTCCCTCCTCCTGGCCCAAGTCTTTAATCCTTCCCTCACAGGCTCTGCCAGTTTGGATTTCTAATCACGGTCAGTGCATGCTGGAATTAATGATCTGATCCAATCGACATCCAGGAATCCGTAACGAGACTCTGCTTTAGATTAATCAGTCATTAGGCCAAAATGCCAACACAGTGCCTGAAAACTATTTGTCTTTCCTGCCGTGCTTTCTTTTTATTTCTTTCATTTTAAATAACTCCAAAGGGCTCAGCTCTTCTCCTTTTCCTTTCTCAGGAGAGGGAGCAGCTTCCCTGTCACAAGTGCCAGCCCCAGGTCCTGACTCTCTCCTGTCCTTTACATACAGTCTTGGATGCTCTGGCTCTGCTTCCCTGCAGATTAGCTAATTTGGCACATAAAAAGAGGAAAGTCAATCCTGATCTTAAATGCAACGACCAGGGGTTGTTTTGGAAGCAGGCACACACCTTGCTGGTACAAGAGCTGCCAGAGGGTGCCAAGGCTCCTGCTCCAGTCCTCAGCCATGCTCTGGCAGTCTCCAAGTGTGGGGGATGCTGCACAACCTGGGGTCTGTGGGGTTCCCTCCCACCCCCAGAGATGATGGCTGGGCTGGGATGTGGGGCACACATGGTGGGTGCTGCTTCAGAGGCAAAAGGGAGAGCAGCAGGGGTCCAATTCTGGTGACCTCATTCCTGCAAAGGATATTGGAAAATAGTAACAAGATCAGAAACAGCCTGAGGTACGTGGCAGGGCTGAGCCCCAAGACCTGCTTACCGTGAGAAATTTAAGGATGCCAATCAGCTGATCAAAGGAGAGGAGACCTGAGCTGCACCAGGGGAAGATATCTGATAGCAGAGGCTTCTCCAGCTTAGCAGGTAAAGCAGGATGCCGCAGCTGGAGGTTTCAAAGGAAGGGAAAAAAATTGAATTCAGGCACAAATATTTTTTTGGGAGAGGAATTATCTGCTGCAGCAAGGGCATGCTGCAGATCCTTCAGGTACAGGGTCCTTAAATCTGTGGGTGTCACTCAAATGCTGAGGTCTAATTTCCTCCACACACTAAGGGAACTGATGGGGTGTTTCCTTTGCCACGTGCAATGCAGTGCTAATGCCTGTGGCCTCTGCTGGCTCTGAGACATGAATAAAACAAAAGCAGTTCCCAGCTCCTTCACGCGCACCTCTTTGGAGATGGAGGGGGCAGGAGCAGGGCTTGCAGTGCGTTTCCGTGGCTCACTGTGTCCTCATCCCCGCATCCTCCTGCCAGAGAACTGGGTAAATCTGATAAGTACCAGGGTTAGGCTTTATTCCACTTGTGTAACTTCTGAAACATGATATTTTTAGCCAGACCTGCGCCTTTTCCTGGGGAGCTGCAAATGAACCTCAGCTTACAGGGAATAGGTGCTGGATCTGTCAAACGTTACCAGGAGTGCTGTGGTGGGCTGGGAGGGTGCAGGGGTCATGCCAGGGAGAAAGCCTGGCTGTGCCCAGCATCCTGGGAGAGCGGCAGGAAAGCAGAGGGAATGCACAGCCTGTTCTGGGCCCCTGTCACCAGCTTAATTGCCTGATGCTGAGCATGGCTTAGCACTGCTTCTCCTCAGCTGCATTAAAAAGCAGTTTTCCGCTCTGCAAGATCTAAGCATCCTTCAGGAGCGGGGCTGCAGGCAGGGGTGCAGGTGAGCACTCTCTCCCCAGGAGCCCTGGTGCTTCCCAGGGTGTTCCATGTTCAGCACCAGGGTGAGGCATTGCCAGGACAGAGCCTTTGCCCTGGACCTGCCAGATGAAGGTGTCAGAGACACCCTCGAGGGCAGAGCTGTGCAGCACAGCCTTGGGGCTCCTCCAGAGGCAGCAGGCATCCCGCGGCCATCCCTAATGATGTGGGGAGGGGGGAAGGGGATGTAGCAGGCATAAACAGCATCCACTCTGCAACGTTCATCTCCCATTCAAAATTTATTCCCTGGAATACCCCCTCCCATCACCCTGGGAGCCAGCCAGGCTACAGAGAGGTAACCCCAGAGCTGCCCTGCACCCCTCAGTCAGCAAAGCCCCCCTTTGGACCATCAGCCCTGGCTCCCAGCCTATATTTCCAGCCTCAGTAGTGAAGGCTGGGAGCAGGGGATGCCCCACTGCGTTGGTCACCCTGGGGGCCAGCTCCTTCCCTCTGGCTGCTCCAAGGGGGATGAGGGAATGAAAGGTGCCTGGAGCTTATTCAGCCTTCTCACTGGAGGAGGGGAGTTTATTGGAAAACACCTGGAATCTATTAGGCCTGGAATATGGAGTCAAGGTTTTGCCGCCTGCAGGCAGCCCAAGTATAAATAGCGGCAAAGGGTTTGTTTTGACTACTTTAAATTGTGCAGGTTTCGTGCCCTGAGAATTGGGAGTTTGAAGCTGCTCCTAACGTAATAATCCGCCCGCTTCCCCCTCCTACCCCAGTGGCCAGGAATCTGCACCTTGTTCTCTTCTCCTTCTCATTCCTCTCTTTGTTTGACTATTTTCCTTATTTCCCATCTGTTTATCACAAGCCTCCCTCTTCCTGGAGCCTTCGTGAGTCTCCAAGGAGGGGAGAGTTGGAAATGTTGTTGCACGCAGGGAAGTGGAGGGGAAAGTTTGGAGTTTTACAATGAAAACCAGAGATGGGGGGGGGGAAGGAAACAAAACCAAGTGCCAAAACACCGGGACAGACCCTCTGTGTGACAGGACAACCCACCAGTGATGGGGGACAGATTTCCCCCCAGGTGATGACATGAGCATTGCCACTGCATCCTTGCTGAGAACAGAGCAGGAAGGTTTGGTGAGGAGCTGCTGCCCCACCACAGCCAACAACCTCTCCCATTGCCAGGGCTGCAGCAGCGTTGTTCCTGCTAATGCCACAGTAATAGAGTGGTATGAGGCTCCTAATGGAAATGCTACATCACTGCCAGCCCAGAGTCCTCAGTCCCAGTGCTAATGATTATTGCTACTGTCTCGTGCCGATGCCACCACGCTGATGTGTCTGGCAGCTCCAGGCAGAGACTGATGCAGCCTCCACTCAAAGGAGTTGCTGTTCCAAATTAGACCATATATCTGTGAGGAAGGAGGAAAAGGAGGAAGGGAGCTGTGAAGGCTGCAGGCTCATGGAGGAGAGAACAGCTGTCATCATCACTACTGCATGGAGCAAAGGGCAAGCACAGCCACCAAGATTCGCCAACCTGCTCCAGCCTTCTCCTGGCACAATGTCCCCTCAGCAACACCGTGCTCCCTGCCCAAAGTCAGCCCTCACATCCTGCTCTTGGCGTGGTGCCTGGCTGAATTGCCTTCAAAATGTTTTGGCATCACCTGGTGAAACAGAGCAGCACAAGAGACAGCACACCAGGGCACTGTCACAGCGTCACCCATCCAGTGTGACAGCCACGTGAGTGGGGCCTCTTCTGAGCACACCATGGTGGGACTTAGGAGACCCTGGTGTTGAACCACGGTCCCTGAGCTCCAAAGAGAAGCGCCCTGAGGGCTGGGGGCTGCCACACACGATGGGTAGCAGCTCTTCCTCTGGCTTCAGAGCCATCTGTGCTGTAGACCTGAAAGTCAAACCCTGCTGACAAGCCATCTGGGGTGTCCAAACGACTGCACATGGTGCAATTTATTTTCCTACTTTTCCTTTTAATCATTGCTTTATTTCATTCATCTGGTGAGAAAACAGCCTTGAAAACCAAGAGTTTATGTCCAGGAAAGAGCTTACAGTGACCAGGGTGGCTGGGTGCGCCATAAGCACGGGTGTTGAATTCTCAGCACCTCGTCACATGTGTGGAGCACCTCGTCAATGGCTGGAGTCACGCCTGGGAGCTTCAGGGTCCAGGAGCATCCCCTGGGAGCGCAGTGTGGGGATTGGGGTCAGGCTGCCTGCAGACAATAACACAATGCTAATCCACAGGAATAACAGTGGCCACAAACCACCCAGAAGCATCGTGGTGCTGTGCAGGGGGACAGGGAGCATCACCAGATCAACCAGTGTTGCCGTGGAGATGGAAACTGGGGACTGTCACTTCAAACATTCCTCCACAAGGCTCGGGCCCACCGGGAGGTTTTCCCAGGCTTGGTTTACCCCTTGTACACATTTCTGCTCTTCATGCTCCTTGTCCTAATCTCATTTAAGAAACAGATTTGGGAGAATGAGGTTGGATGTGAACTGGGAGCTGGAAGATGCCCATGCTCCGTTCAGCCTGTGCCCATCACTGGGGACACGGCTGTGCCCCGGGCACAGCATGTCCTGCTGCTGGGGTTTTCCCAGCTGCTGTTTGCCTGCAGCCATCCCATAGGTTGGCCTTGAAGTATCAACACAGGGCTTCAGTGGTAGGCAAGGCTCAACAGCATCCTTCCCTGAGGCGCTGTGATCAAGGACAACGCTGTGTCTTTGTACCGGGAATACCCACAGAGCCCATATCCCTTTCACACTGCCAGAACTCAGGCTTCACTCTTCAGTTTCCCAAGCTGGCAGTGCCCCCAGCATCCCAGCCCCTCACACGGACCCTCATGGCATGCACCGATGGTTGCAGTGTGGGACAGCAGCTTCCCTCACCCCTTTGTGCTGCCCAGCACGCGGCATCTCTCCACCACCCACCCATGGGCGTCTCAAGGTGCCCTGGAGCCGCGGAACTTCCTGCGCAGGACAGCTCTGCCCATCACTCCCTTATCTCTGGAGCAGTCCCTGCCACTCACACCCAGGCTGAGCATCATGAGGCAGCCCGGCTGTGACCGGGCCACCGTGGGGAGGGGGACATTGCAGGCTGGGGTCCTGCACCCACCGTGACTGCGCACATCCTCAATCTTGTCTCGTTTTTCGTGGAATTAGCGTGACACAATTAAAACGTCTCGTTAGACGGCATTATTTACTCCAAAGGAAGCGTGGGGCCGGCCGCGGGGAGCTGGCAGCTCGGCGTTTCGCACATCATTATGCTCCCCTCACAGCTTTGAAGTCGGAGAGCCGAGGCAGCTCCGATTCCCTCGGCGGATTCTGCGCGCCTGGGCGGAGGCGGTGGCAGGAGGGCCCCGGGGAAGTCGTGTGGCACCCGCGAGTTTCTTCTTTCCTGGGTCCCCATCCTGCGAGCATCTCCCGAAGCCATCACCGCATGGTTTGGCATCCCAGCGGGGCGGCTTTTGACCACTCCCCAGGGTTGCAGAAATGCAGCCCACTCCTCAAATGCGTCCCCTTTCCAGGCACCTGGATAGCCCCCCTTGGCATGTCACCAGCTCGTGCAGAAGGTAAACAAGCCTCCAAAAGCCCTGATGCCTCCCTGTGCTTCATCCCTGGGAGCACTGGTGTGCTCTCCCCGGAGTGGCGGGCTGGGGTGGGTGCTCAGGGAGACCAGAGCTCCTTTGATGCCGCGGGTTTATTTACAAATGACGTGCGATATCCCGTTCCTCTTGGCGCACTGGGAATTGAGCAGCGGGGGCTGTGGATTGGCTCAGCCTGCCAGGCCTCCCCAGGCAGCACTGAACCCAAATGCTCCTTCACCTTTCCTTCTTCTCAGGACTTATTCCACCCCTTTTTCGATCTTCCTCTGCCTTTGCTGCTTCTCCTTTTCTTTTTTTCAGTGTGACTTACTGCTCTGTGCTGGCAACATGAATCCTTTTATCCCTCCGTGCCCACGCAGCGGGGCTGGAGGAAGCTGCCTGGGCAGATGGGTCATCTCCAAGGTTAAGCAGCATCTCGGCATCACTCCATCCTCGCTCTAAGGTTGGAGGATCTGCCAGCGTGGCTGGCTCTGTCCCGGCTGCAGGGATTTCACCAACCTTTTCTTTTAATAGGACTAGGGGAAAAAAACCAAACCAAACCGAAACAAAATGTTATTTTCACACCTCTTTAACCAGCCGGCTCATCCTTTCTGCTAGGCACTGGCTCTGGATTGCCTTCCCCGCGGCATTCCTGCCTGGCGTGGCTCCCAGCCCAGGCTGGGCTCCCGTGCGCCCGCGGTGACCGGCGGAGCTGCCAGCGGCTGCAGCGAGGGTCAGAGCGAGGAGGCAGCAGCACACCACGGGAGCAGAGCATAGCAGGGCGGGTACCCCTGTCCGAGGATGCCCCGAGGGTCTCCCCCCTCCACAGGGACCCTCAGCAGGTTCCTCGGAGCGGCTCCAGCGCTGGCTGACCCTTGTGGGTTTCCACCAGCCACCGCGCCTGAGCCGCCGCTGCCAAAATGTTTGGGGAAGAAGAGCCAAGTCAGGCAGTCGGGAGATAAATCTGAGCTCTCTCTGGCTGCACTGGGACTTTGCTCAGGATTAATTGGAGGCAGCGGTTCTCCTCCTGCTCCTCTCCCCGCCACAGGGCCGGGGCAGCCGAGCTGGCAGCCCGGGCTGGCCCAGCTCCTCGCAGGAAGCTGCTGACATGTTTCCAGCAGGAGGAAGGTCCGTGTGTGTTTGAGCTCAGGCGCAATCGCTTGTGGAGGTGGGAGGAGGCGAGGGATGTGCTAAACTATGAATGAGAGCAGATCGGAGACGTTCCCTGCAACCCTGACAGACTCTCTCCCTGAAATATTTAGAGGTGTTTGCAAGATGTTGTTAGATCTGGCTGCTCAAGGGATTGTGGTTTTTTTCCTGAACAAAAGCCTGGCGTCCACCTGAAGTTAAAGCTAATCTAAACAATAGGGAAAAATAAACACTGGGATGTAAAAGATGGACAACAGCCTCAGCAATAAAAAAGCTGGAGTGGAAAAGGAGAGTGGGAACTGCCAGCGGCTGGTTTATTAGCCACACCGCACCAAAAACATCTGACGCATGACACAAGATGCAAAACACAGCCTCAGTGCAGCAGGATAAGGCATGGGGAGATGTCAATGCTTGTCATCCCAGAGCACTGCAACCCCGCTCCTGGCAGCCTGAATTAATCAGTCTGCCAGCAGCAGCCTTGCTTTGACCTCCGGCCTCTCCTCTGCCCTCCCCAGCAGCCGAGAATCTGGGAGTTAAGCACAGTTTAAGCACTACCTCTTCCCAAATGCAAAGCCTGCAACCATCCCGAGCCTCTGGCAATGCCCCCCTGCAAATGCTGACCGAGGCTTCAGTGCTGAGGGTGCCAGCATGGATCCAGCAGCAGTCACAGCCTGTGGCTGCCCAGCATCCTCCTCTGGCGTGTTATGGCGAGGATGTAATTTCTAAAATAACACGTTACTCTTGCTTAATTATCCCACTTTATAGAAGTCACTTCCGGCGCCAAGCTCGAGTTATGAGATGCATTTCTGAGCTGTTGTCTGGGTGCCAGGAAAGAAGAAAAAGAAAGAGTCGGAGTTATGATTGTTATTGGAGTGTTTTATTTTGGTTTTCAGATGTCTGGATTTCTGTTATAAAATGTATGAACTACAAAGGAACTGAAATTTTTATGCTCACAATATTAGTTTCTCATTTCTAGATTGAAATGCTTATGGCTCTTCTTAATTCTCTCGAAAATATTCTGTGTTTATTTTTTTTTCCCCAATACGTTTATGTAACTTCCTCTGGAAGCTCAATTTTTAGTTAAGTAACTTTTTTGTTAAAAAATTCCTTAGCTTGTTTTCTTTATTAATAAACCTGGCATTTCCAGTTAAGACCATAGGTGCGCCTCTGCTAAGCTCCCTTGATTTCCACCAGCTCAAACAGATTGCTTGGAGGGTTTTGGCTTTCCTCTGAGCAGACCCAGCCCAGATACAGCTTCAAAGATGCTCCAGCAGGCACAGGAGGTGCAAGTCCTCAGTGGTCCGATGTCATTGGAGTTAGCATAGCCATGGGGGCAGGTGCCATCCCATGGTGATGGTTTTGGCAGCACCAAAATCTGCTCAGACAGAAATCTGGGGGTCAAAGGATGCTGGGGACAGAGCTGGCAGGCTGAGGTCTCTCCCACGTTTATCTCTGTGGATGCAACATGAGGCAGAGGGGGAAAAGGGGTGCCTGGAGAATGCAGCTTGCCCCAGGTCCTCCTCCCGAATGGCATCGCTGAGTAAGCCGTGCTCTCTCCACCTCCTTTTTCTTTGCACATCCCTGTAAGTGTCTAACACCTTTTCACTGTAATGTCATTTGAAGATTTAATTAAGGTGCTGTTTGTTCCCTCTCCCAGATAATTAATTGAAGGTGTTAGATAAAACCAGGCCTAACACCAATCCTTGCTGGGTCTGAACAGCACCTTCCAGCTCAAGATATTATTGTTCCCTTTTGTTTCAGATCCTTCTGCTTGTTCTCAGCCCTGTGAAAAGGCTTATATCCAAACCAATTTAAATTAATTTTTCAAGCAAGATACCACAAGACCGAGATACTATTAAAGGCTTTGCTAAAAATCAGAGTTCATTAGAACACACCCGGCTGCCGTTCCCTCCCCTGCGCATTCTGCCCTTCAATAAAAAGACAAAAGACAAAAAGAGTTTTACCTGCCAGGGCTTTGGTGTTTAAGCCAAAGGACGTGTGTGGCTGTAGGGAAACTGATCCCTCACATGCCACAGCAATGAGAAGGCTTTTGGAGGTGACCTTGTACGTCCTCAGCAGTGCTGAGCCTGGCACAGCGCAGGGCTGGTCCTGGAAGTGGGGGCTCCCTGGGGTGATGTCCAGTGATGTGGGGATGTAGGAGTTTCCTTGGGCAATGAAAACCCAGCCTCCATGTGTGCTGCCCCATTCCCATCACCCATGGCTTCAGTCAAGGCTGGGACCCAAATTTTTAACCCTTTTCAACTTCGTTGAGCAAATTGCACAGGCTCCTCCAAGGTGACACAGATACCACATGTAATCACCAGCAGTCCCCTGGTATCCCTGGATGTCTCCTTTCCTTTCACCAGCTAGTGCCAGGGACCAGGGCCAACCAAACCTGATGAGCTGCACCAGCAATGCTGGGCTCTGGGAACATGTCTGTGATGGCAGGCAGTGCTCTGTGCATGGCCCAGGGATTTCTCCTTGGAGATGTGAGGAGAGCCCAGTGCAGCCACCCCTACTGAGCACTTCCCTCAGCTCAGCACCGTTCCCTTTTTCTTCAAGTCAATGTCTCTCTCCCACACTGTAAAGGACCCTTAAAAATGATCAAAGGAGCCAGAAAGCTTTTGCAATTTCTCCTTTAAATAGAATTTCATAAAGCAAGAAGAATCCCACACTTATTATTTAAAAAGAGGGCCCTATCAGCAACGGGGATTTGGTAATGAGTCGATTTGAGCACGTTCTTGCTGGCTGCCTGGGTGCCTTTACCCTCATCTCAGTGTGAGATTTTTAGTGCAATTAGTAGAAAGTGTTCAACAGAAAATGTACTTGCAGCACAGGGCCCCCTGGTTTGCTGCACTGCCTGCACCCTGCAGCCCACACGGGAAGATGGATGATGTCTGAAGGAATTCAGTCCCAATTTCTTGCCTCTCTCCACCAAGGTGAGGTTCACAGCATCAGTGCAGTGCTGGGCTGTGTTGCTCCAGCACTTGCAAAGGGTGGCAGCGGGCAGGGCAGAGTGGGGCTGGGAGAGGATGCCTGGTCTGTCCTGATAACCAGGAGGGAGCAGCTTGGAAGACCCATGTCTGAGGTCATTTTCAATTCAAACACCTGGCAGAGCTGACAGCAAAATGACAAAAAATCCCTCTTTTCAGTGCTGGTATATTCCAGCCATGACCACAGCCTGCCTCTGCTGTCAGAGAAAATGCAAACCACCCTTCCCAGCTCCCCAAACGACTGCCAGGAGGCCCGGGGTATTCTCCCATCCCAGCTTATGTCACTCGCACATTGCATTTAAATGGAACCCTTTCTGTCTCCTTAACAAGAATGGCACCACTTTGCTTATTGCCTATTAACTTGAGAGGTGAACACATCGGCTGGCAGAATCAGAAACATTTACCATGAAAAAGAAAATCTGAAATCCCATTTTCTTCCCGCAGCTCAGTGGGAAACAGCCTGTCAGGGCCAGGCAGGGTTGTGAGTAGCTGTGTTCCTTAAGAGCCTCCTTCACAGACAGCACTTCCCAGCCACATTGGAGGCTCCCACTGGAGGCTCCCCAGGAAGGACAAGCATCTCAGAGTGCCAGAGCTGAGGGGCAAAGGAATAAACTATTCCATATCTCCCCAGATTCCACCCACAGTGGTTCCATCCACTGGTACACCCAGCCATTAATCCCTGCTCTTCTGAGGACAAGGGCACCACACAAAGCCAGAGAAGGTCACACAACTATCCAGGGACACCGACACAGGAGACCTCTGTTCCCTTCCCTCTTCTCCAATCACAGCCCGTTAGTTCTGGGGATTTGCGTTTCCATTAGTGCCTGTTTGGTGGCCTTTCTCCTTTACACTGGCATTTCCACGGCTGCTTAACTTCAGTGCATTTCATTAGCACAGAGGTTTCTGTCGATATTAGAAAGTCACTGTAATCATCAGGGGGATTTGCATGGCTGTTAGCCCAGGAGCTTCACTGTTTGCAAGTATTTTCAGCAGCATTTTTGCAGAAAAAGGTGCCTTTGACATGCACCCTGTTGGCAGAGACTCCATACCCCTCTGTTCCCCTCTCCACTTAGTGTGCTGCACTCCTGTCACCCAGCAGTAGTGAAGATGCCAACCCCACTCAGGAGCTGCACATGCTCACCAGGATGCCCCTTAATATTGGGACATCCTTGCCCCCTAAATTCTTCTGGGATGCTCATTGGGATGCCCATCCCCACCAGTCCACTTGTACACACCATGGCAATGATATCCCCACCACCAATCACTGCTGCCCCTTCCCTTGGAGCACACAGCCAGGTCATCCTCTCTCTGATCCATCACTGTCACCCATCTCATTTCCCCAGCACCCATCTGTTCCTCATCCCTGCTTCCCTTGGCTGGTATTTTGTGAGCTGTAGGGGTGGAAGGACATGGCAGGGGCAGGGCAGTGGGACAGTGGAGATGGCCTCCCCTTCCTTTCCACTTCCCTGCGCACTTTGGGGCCGGCCAGCCTTTGGCGGACAGTGCAGTTCTGTTTTGCATCACTGCTTTGAAAAGCCCTTGGAGAGAGCCGTGATTTATGAGAGGTTTCTCGTACAAGGGGAAATAAACCTCTGACCAGACCCAACTGAAATCCACACTGCTTCATTTTCTGTGGAATCAGGATTTTACCCCTATCTGAGGATTTTGCTTCTTTCCAAGAAAAACAGCCAGTGACTTTCTCATAAACAGCCATGCTCTCTCCCTTTTCAAAAGCCAGGCTGCCTGGGAAGGGCTCCTCTCCCTGCCGGCCTGCATGTCCCGGTCCTCACTCCTCCACACCGGAGCCCTGCGGTTCACAAATCACCGAGTTTCCGACCAGTGCCGAAGCGAGAACATCTGCTGGGAAAGTCAACAGTAATTAATCGGCTTTTAACTGGGAGATAGAGAAGCAGGAGAGAAGCACAGCCCCCTTTAATGAGAATAAAAGGTGTTTAAGTTTAGAGGAGCGCAGAGGCGCCCCGGTTACTTTGTAATGTGATAAGGGGCTGGGAATTTAAACCAGAAATGGAGGGGCTAAGGGGGAGGGGGGTTGCGGGTGCTCCGGCAAACTAGTGAGCCTGGAAGGGAGATGGTGCCGAAGAGCTGCGGTTCCTGGGGCAAAGGGGTTCCAGGTGGGAGCAGGAGCAGTTCAGCCCCTGCCTTCCCCCCGCTGTTGCAGACGGGGCGCTGAGGCTGCGGGGCTCGGGGGCTGCCGGCAGCCAGGTGATGCTGGAGCAGGACCGAAGGCGCTAAAGGGCAGTGAGGGCAGGGCTCGGGGAGGGATGCTAGAGGTGGTGACAGCGGTGTCAGCATTTCCTGTGTGTGACAGAGCCGACATGGCTTGTCTGTGTGAGACCAGGTTTGTGGCTGGGCTGGGGGTGGCTCGGCAGAAACCCCTCGCTGGCTTGGGGAGTTGAGTGTGGGTGCAAGGAATGCGCCTGGAATTTGACTTGGCTGAGCGGGGGAAGAGCCTCTGCGAGCTGCTGGAAGCAGAGACCTCGGCACTCTGGTAAAAATAGCACGGGGAGGGATAGAAGAGAAGGCAGCAAGGGGAAGGGAGGAGAAAGAGGCAGTGCTGGGGGCGTTGGGGCTTTTGGGGCTGGAGGTGGAAAAATCCTTGGGGGCCTGGGAGGGAGAGGCAGAAACTGCATCCAGGGATTGCTCTGCTTGCTCTGCATGGGCTGTGGGTCAAAGAATGGTGAGAAAAGGGCGCTGAGGCAGTAGCAGTTTTGGAGAAAAGGGGGACAGCTCCTTCTGGGAGAAAAAAAAACTACCAAAGGCAGCTGCAGGTGTATAATTACAATTACAATCTATAAGTGCTAGTGCGATATACCCTCTAGAAAGGGATGGCACTGGAACTGTGAGGAACAGTCTAGTGTAGGAAGAAACTCAGTTAATTAGTTAAGCAGAGCTCTTTAGGAAGTGTTTCCTCAATTGCTTTTTCACCCCTATATTTCCATAACTACCAAATGGTTTGTTGTTCATCCTTATGGTGAAATCTTCCCTGAGCCTGCCAAATGAGGCTGCTCTGTGTGGAGCAAAAAGAGGAAAACCAAAAACTTCTGCTGTGGATAGGAATATTCATGCAAAAGATTTTTAATTTCTTTGAAAAGCCTGACTTCTTTTTTTTTTTTTTTTTTTT
>VZSR01000247.1:8112715-8198685 GCA_013398615.1 Brachypodius melanocephalos
CAGCCCTGCCAGGGAAGCAGAGGGAGAGCATTACCCAGCTTTGCACAGGGGAAATGATATAATTGGAGCTGTTTGGATTTAGAAATTAAAATAATTTGAGTTTGCTCGGAAAGGTTCATGCAACGTCAGCTTCCATCAGGCAGATGAGAAGCAGAGGTGCCCCAGGAGTGAGCACTCTGACAGCTCTCCCAAATAACACCCTCTCTGCTGGGACTCCTTTTGTTTGCCCTGCCCTCTTCGGGGTGATGGCAGGACGGAGTTTCCTCCCACGCTGGGGAAATCTTGGCGCCTTTTCCCAGAGTGGAGATGTCATCTCTCTTGTGTGCCCATTTAGCCCTGGCCATGCCACAGGGGACAGATGCCATCTCAGGTCCCTCGAGCCAAGGGAGTATCTTTCTCCTGGCCCCCAGAACCATCCTTTCTGCCTCAAAACCTCCAGGCAGGGCAGTATCCTCCTTGTGCTGCAAAGGGCCTGGCTAAACCCTCCCATGCCACTCATGATTTCGAGGGACCCCGACAACTTTCAGAGCGCTGAGATTGCAGGACAGATTCATGGAGAAATCCCACCTAATCTCCTGTTTCCAGCCTTCTCTTGCTCCGGGGTTGTCTCCTAGATCTCCTCCACCTACATTGAGGACACCTTCTCCCTGAGGTCCCTGCATCCTTGCAGGCTCATCACTCACCCGGTTCCACCTGTGTTTCAAACCTTCCCAGTTCCTGGTGTGTTATTGCTGTTCGCAGCGTGACCTAATTAAGCATCATCTGCAAATACAATTACTTTGCCATTTATCTTCTCTATCGTTAATGTTCATCCCGAACAAGACCAAACCTAGTGCTGGTTCCTCCACTGGCCACTGTGCCATGTGGGCTCCTAAGTCAGCCTTGCTTTGGAGCCAGTTAATTCCTCCAGGAATTTTCTACGAGATGCAGGATGAGATGCTGTGTGTCCTGCCAGGCTTTATCCACCAGTGCCTGCCTCCAGAGAGGGTGCAAAGCCCTGTAAAATACCAACTGGCTTTGACTGCCCTGGTTTGTCCTTTAATAAATTCATCCTTGGAATTGCTTGTGGCTTTGCTCTCCTTCGAGAGCATCAAATGCCTTTTCCTTAATCCCCAATTTCTTTGGCATTCCTTGTCTGGCAGATGAAACAAATTTGCTGGCTACTAATTGTCAGTCTCCTTTTCCAGTCTCTTCTTTTTATTTTTCTTTTAAATTTTGTTTGTGTTTATTTCCTTCTCTGGCAGTTCCCACCATTCCCCTCCCCCCACCAGGTCCTTCACTGATTTGTTACGCCAGCTCAGAATTTGGCCAGCTGCAATTTTATTTTCAGTGCTGGTGGTGGGTTTTAAAGTGGTGGAGGCTCACTAAGTCTGTTAGTGAATTCCCTTAATAATTCAGAATGCATGTGGTTCACCCCAGCTGATTCGTGCACATTAGGCTTGTCAGGGCTTCCCTTATGTGCTTTTTATCAGTAAGTGTATTTACAAGGTCTTCATTAGTTCCTAATTGACCATGCCTTTTCTCTTTAGCTATCACCTTAAAGAGCAATTTTAAAAAGCAATTCAACAACAGCCATTTTAAAGCTCTCCATTCCTACCAGTCCCTTTCTCATTTATTATTATCCTTCTGTCTCTCCAGTGCTTCCTTTCCCCAATCTCTTTAAAAGCCCTTCATACTCCCTGGAACATTTTGTAAGTTCCAACTTATTCTACTGGTCAGCTGCTATCTCTGTGGCTTCACTCACTTCATGCTCCTGCTTTTAGTGCTTCCCACTGACCATGTTTATTCTGGGATTTCTCAGCCCCAACACACCCCAGAATGAGGTATTTGGCAGAGGGATTTCTTACTCCATCTATGGGCATTAGGGAATGAGGACTGGTGCCATCTCTTCCAGTGTCCTGCGCTCCCATCCTGTATCTCCTCCTGGTCCTACTGGCCATGGACCAAGGCATGTATTCCCTCCTGCCCCAGCAACTGCTGCTCTTTCTCAGCTGTCCTCCCACTTCCGTAATTCACTGCAGCAAATCCTTCTGTCCACCAGCTCCAAGGTCAGTCACACATTGTGCAAAACCCAGCATCTTTATCTGTGACTTTCAGGATTTTCCAGCGCCGCACTCTCTGAACCTCCCTCATCCCCTTCCTCATGTGCCCTGCCCACTGCCCATCTCTAATTTCCCTCCCTTCCTGCTGCACCATAATTTTGCAGGCTGGGGGACTGGAACTAAACAAGTCATCCCCTGATTTATTCCTACATTCATAGGCTTTAAGGCCAGGAGAAAGTCTGAGCTCACTTAGCCCGACCTCCTGCCTATTACAGGCCATTAAACCTCATCCGGTTATCCCTGTACCGAGCTCCATCATTAGTTTGGCTGAAATGTATCTTTTTGGAAAGGCCCCCAGTCTGGATGTGAAGACAGCTTTATATAATAGTATTTTCTATCCCACCCTTTATATATTCTATAATGTTTTATTTGGGTTTTGAATGCTGCTGCATTATGCATAGATGCATTTGGGGGAATATCTGCAGTGATATTCAGGCATTTTCTTTTCCACCTCAGCTGTGTTCAAACCATTTGCTGTGCACATGAATAGTCCAGGACATCCCCATGCCAGGCACTGGGAAAGCAGCACTGTCCCCTGCAGAGGGACCCAGCTGTGACCGGAGCCTCATTGTGCCCTGCATCGTGCTCACTGCCCTACATAAACCCATCCAAAAGAGTTTGCAAGTTTTCATGGCTTTAACTCTGATTTCCCAGCCCTGGTAGAGGGAGACTAGCCTGGTTCTGGTAGAGATCTCCAGGCACCCCATGGTTTAATGTTTTCTTTCTTTTCTCTTTGAAAACTGGTATTTTTCTTTTTTTTTTTTTTTTTCCTTGTGTTTTGTCTTCTGTGGCTTATGTTCCTTGACATGTTGGCTGGTTTTGATCTTTTTTCTCTTTCTGCATTGCAAAATTGTCAGCTGTGTAACCTAGAAACGGAGCTGGCTGAATGATGGGTTTGCAAATAATGTTTGTTAGAAGTTTATCTCTCTCTAGTTTGTGAATCATGCGAGCCCCAAACTTGGTTTCAGGGGAAGTGCTTGTAAGTTGCCACCAGCCAGCTGGGGAAAACAAGGGTTGCTCCCAGTTCCCACCTCGATTTCCTCCAGGACTTGGTGCAAATCTCATCATCATCCTCCTCCGTAGCACTCCTGCCTTTCCAAGCCAAACACAGATGTCTCCCATTCCCTTTTTCTTTGTTTTTTTTTTAGCAGGAGAGCCAGACGGGTATGGCTCTCTGCACTGCACCTCTGGGGCTTGAAGGCACAAATCCACATGGGCACCACTCTTCTGCAGGTCACTGATGCCCAGCTCTCCTGATCCTGCTGCAGTATCAGCCGCTTACAGCACATGCCAGCTGAGCCCCTTGTCTTAAAATGATCCCTGGGAGCTCAGCATGGGGCCAGGCACTTCCTTCATTCCCACTACTGGTGTTTGGGGTGGAAGACACTCCTTTTAGCTTTTCCTTTGGGTTTTCCTTATGTATTTCCTTCTCAGCTTTTCCCTTGACCCCTTTATATGGATTTTCAAAGCCTCCAGCTTTGCTATTGCAAGGCTGGACTGTGCTCTGCAACCTGCCCAGTGCTCCCAGTCATTTCCCATCCATCTCCTCTCTCTTCATGGCAGTATCTTGCTGCAAAGCTGCTTCTAGATTTGGGCTGCAGCCCTTTCCCCAGCTGTCCTTCTTCCCTCCGCTCATGCACAGGGACAACGGTGGCATTCTTGCAGGCACTTCCTCTCCTCTTGCAGCACACACCATCATCAGCCTCTGCCTTGTGCTAGGGATGCAGTCCCAGGTGTTTCTGCCAAAGCCAGAGTACCTCTGTGTCCATCCTCATTTAATTTAAACACAGGTAAATTCTCCTGGCCCCAGTGTTCATTTATCTCATAAGCTGTCCAGTTCCTGCAGCCACCCCACAGCTCTCCCTGACTGTGCACTTAATATGTCCCTGGGTTGGCTGAGCATTGGAGCTGGCTGGCTGTATTTATTTTTCTTGCAGCCGGCTCTGGTTTTCCACCTGCGCCCCACTGTCTGCTTCCTCCTGGTGGCTCAAGCCTCTCCGGTTAGGTCATCAGTTTCTAATTGCAAATATCATCCCTATGCCTTTCTTGGGATGTAATGGTGAGGACAACAGCCAGTGGCACCTTGGCAGTGCTGCTGCCTGTTCTTGACCCCACCCTTGGGAAAACTCCAATATGCAAACCCCTGGGTGGAGGAACATGGTTTCCTTTTCTGAGCTTCCTCACATCTGCCCACCGAAGCCATGCTCCCTGCCATGGGTAAGAGGCAGTAGGCCATTCAGTCCCTCTGGGGCTGTGAAGCCCCCTCATCACTCAAAAATAGCTCTGCCCCTCTCCATATCATCCTCACTTGGCTCTGTGGGTAACACTCGCATCTCAGTTAACACTTCATACTTCAAGTGCTCACCCTTCACTTGTTGGAGCCTGTTAATCTTGGCAATTAGCTGTTGCTCTGATGCAATTTTCATGCATGCTGTCCCTCTCCCAAATCCCTCTAAGACCCCCTCGGAGCGTGTTCCTGCGCTGCTGCAGCTGCCTCCTTGGCTCCACACCAGCCTTCCCCGGCAGAGCCCAGCACCGTGGGGAAGGCAGGCATTTATTTAGGTGTTATGTGCTCTTAGACGCCTGCTCCCTGACATTGCATTCTGCAAATCTGACAAGAGCAGTGTGTTGCCCTTCTACCTTTGCCCCCTCATTCTGCTGGGAAGAGGGGAGAGCCGAATGTCTCCTTTCAGTCTGCGCAGCCCGAAGGCCTGATAAAGATTCAGGGTGAGCTATCGCTGGAATGAGGAGCAGGAAGAAATCCGAGCTGCATAATTAGGTACTTTGGGAACTGTATCAAAATGCAGCTGACTATAGATTTCTGTACGGTACGTGCTCTTCTGCATTGACTCCTGCTCCTTCTTCCACTAACACACCAGGAGGGGGTGAGAAGCCCCTTACCCAGGCCCCTGGAGATGGAGCTCAGCATGATCCCATGAAAAAGCTGAGCAAGAAGTTGGAGGTGAAGGGCAGGTTGGATGTGGCTTGGAGCTTGGAGTGAGGAAAACTTCATATGCTTGCTTCCCAGCATGCTGTGGGCTGTGACTTTGAACCCCCTCTGTAAATACCCGGGGTTCATGGAGGGATTGTCCAGTGTCACCATCAATGTCTGTTCCTGGCAGGAATAGCCCACAGGACCTAGCTAATGGCTTAGGTTAAAAATATGTAATTGCTTAAACTGGTTAAAAAGTGCAGTGTGTTTTCCCTCTCAAATCGAGAAGAAGTTGAAATATCAAAAAATGTTCGTGGAATGGGAACAAAAAAGAGATTAGGAAATGTCAGATTTCACCATCGACATTTTTGATGGAAATACTTTGACATTTGCAAACTCAAATGTTTAGTTTGTCAAACCAGATGGAAATGTCACACCGAGACAAGTTGAAACATTAATCTGTCTGCTCCTGGGAGGCTGTGATCTCCCATGGGACCCTCTTCCCAGCTGCCCCTCGGGGTCCCAGGACCAGTCTGTGCCCTCCAGCAGAGCAGGGCTGGGGTATGTCCCTCTGGATTGAAAGCTCCAGTGTGGCTGGGCAGGCAATAACATCCAAAACCTTGGTGGGGGAAGGCCACCCATGGGGGATGGGAAGGAAACAGCATGTTTGGTATTAAGATGCTAATCCGAGGGACAGAAACCACATCCCTCTCACCTGCTTCAATACAGATTTCACCGTGGATTTGGGCAAGCCAACCCTGCTGTGTCGTGGTTTCCCCTCTGTAAACTGGAGTAATAACTCTTCCCTGCTTCAGCTGGAGGTTGCAGGCTTAAATCCATTCCTGTTGGTGAAGTGCTCGGATGTCAGTGACGGGAGTCCTGTGCGCGCTGCAGGAGCTGTGCTGGCGGTGTGGAGATGGCATTTCGTGATACACGGTGCAGAGCAGCTGCAAGCCCAGCAGCACTAAATCCTCACTGTGGGAGCAGCATTTGAAGTGCAGAAGTGAAACATGAAGTGAAGACACACGGTGTGGTGGGGACTTAGGAGCATGACTGCACTCGCAGCTCAGGACTGGGTTTCTCTGGGAGAAGGGAGTTCAGGAGCCCTGGCCACCAGCATCCCATGGCCATCAGGGTGCTAGTGTGCCCCAGTTGTGAGGGTGGCTCCTGGTGAGAGCTGGGGTTTGCCCATCACACCCATCACCACCTGAGTACTTCGTTTTTATTACTTTTTTTAACCTTCTCTTCTGCTGGTTGCAGGGAGAGTTTGAGGAGAAAAGGCAGAAAGATGCGTTTGAATTAAGAAACACTTCCTGGAAAAGCAATTCACAGGAGCAGCTTTTATTGTATTTTGCTATTGTCTGGCAAAAAAAAAAAAATTGCCGGGATTTTTTATCTGCTCTTACATTAATGTACTAGGCTGAAGGCTGTAGGTGAAACACGACTCATTGTGTGGACAAACCTCTCATCTTCTATTGCTTTGTGGACCAAAACTACAGGGTAAACCAGCAAAACTGTCGCTGCTCTCCTACCCATAGACATACCTCAGGCACTGGCCTCTGTTGGTGATGCCTTCCTGCTGTTGCATTTTCCCACCTATAATTATCAAAACCTTTGAACTATTTAAGCCTCCAATTGCTCTTTTGGGCTGGTGACCCCCAGAGCCGCCCTCACCTGGTTAAAGGGCAGCAAGAGCTGTGGCAGAGGCTGAGGGGTGAAGGCAGCCTGTGATGCTCTGTCCCTGCTGCTGTGTGGGCTGTCTCCTGGTGGTTATTAATGCCTCTGCTTTGCTTACCCAAGTGCTTAGATGGTTCAATACATTTTCAGACCTGTCCTTACACTATTGTTGGGAAAGATTCATTAGGACTTTGGCTGGAAATTATAGTGACAGAGCTGGGTAATTTATGGCTTTTCTTGAGGGTTGTGCAATTATTCAATAAGTGTCTTTCCTTCCTCTACCTCCCACCACCCACTTGTTGGAAATAAATATTGAATTTATTTGCGGAAAAGTAACCATTGACAAAGCTGTGAATGGATGGGAAAAACCCGGCGAGGCTCTTCGGGTCTCTTTGCTTACTTTCCCCTGTGAGGACGAGCGCTCCCTCCCCTGCTCCTGGCCGTGCGTGCATTGCTTCCTTGACACTGCTGCCACCAGGTCTTTCCCATCTGCTCCTCACAAGGTCCCTGCTCACCCCAGACTGCCCAGTGGTGTCCAATTTGGTGTATTTATCGCTTTCTCCCCTCCCCAGCCTGCGGTGGGATGCTCCCCAAAGCCAGTGCTGGGGCTGGAGTGCCCAGCTCTCAAAGCAAAGCTCCCACCAAAGCCTGGTGTCAAGTGTCACAGCCGCTTGTTAGGACCCTGCTGGCATCAGTCCCCCAGCCCCGGGCCACGCCCTGCCCCCACAGTGCTCCCCTGTTCAGCGACTGATGCCTCTCAACATCTGCATCTCTTTCAAAGGCACCTTAGATCTTTTTCACTTCCAAGCACCCACTGATGGGAGCTGTTAATGCTGATGAAGTCCAGCCCCAGCTCCACAGTTCCTCTTTGCTGGTTTTGGCAGCACCAGAGAGAGGGGAGAAGCGGGGAGCTGGGGCCATCTCCAGCTGAGCAGAGAAGCAGCTCACCCAGCCCCGGGAGACACACAGCATCAGGGTCAGGCACCATGCGGACCTCACCAGACCGGCTGATCCCGTCGAACCTGGGCTCCGTGTGGGACTTCCCACCTTCCCAGTCTGCTTCAGAGCAGCTCTCCTCTGGGATGGCTGATCCCTGTGGGGGCAGCAAGGTAGTGTTTCACCTTACCTTGCTGCCAGGTTATTCAGCTGGATAAAGCCTGGCAGGCCTCACTGGGCTCTTCCCCTGGGAGATGAGGAGAGTCCCTCTGAGGCAATCCCAGTCTGCAAAATCAGGCTCTTGCTGAGCAGTTCCTGACAGAGGAGATGCTTATCCTCACCTGACAGACCTCGTTCATCCATATTGATCCCCGTGCCTAACCATGGGCAGGGTTCCTCTGTGCCTGTGCAGCCCCTGGGCTCCTTCAGGGCAAAGTGAGGCTGGAAAGTGCCTTTACCAAAGTGAAGCATCCGGGGCTGAGCGTGGCACCCTCTAATCCCACTGCAAGAGGGATTTCTCTGAGGGGGTGCTATCGATGGAGGTATTGGCACCAGAGCATTTCCCCTGCTATCTCTGCTGTTCCTTTGTGCTTTAACATCCTGTTTGAATTAGTGGGGCCTGTTCCTCGCAGCGTGCATGACTATGCATTTGTCTACTTTGGATTTCATCCGCCATTGACTGGCCCATCCATCAAGCTCTTTTCAGGCCTTTTGAAGTTCCCTGTAGCCTTCGCTTGTTCTGAACACTCTGTGCAGTTTGGGTCCTCTGCCAGGTTTTTCTTATGACATTTTTCATTCTCCTTTTCCAGATCATTAAGGCATCTCTTTAACACCCGTGGTATTGACACAAAAACTTGGGGAGCCTCCCCATGGGTGCCATAGCCTTCTGGAAGGTAGCCCTCGTTAATAAATGCTGTTTTGCCTCTTTGCTTCCAACCATTAGTGTTACTTTTTCCATTTGCTTTGCAAGCATTTAATTCCCTTAATAGTCTCTCGTAAGGGACCCTTGTCAGAGAGCTTTGAAACCCCAAACATATGATGTCAAGTAGTTCTCCTTAGTTTGCCTTCCTGACAATGGAAGAAAGCATCCCAGCAGATAGAGGCCTGAAGCCCTTTCAGGAAGCCAGGACTGCTTGCTACTTTCTTACTTAGTTAATTTACAGGTTTTAAAATTCAGCTTCTTATGAGCACCTTCATCTCTAACCACCGATTCAGTTCTCACAGCCCTAAAGAGAGTCGTGTCTCCATGCCTGCCAGAGAGCAAGCTATTTCCCTCACTGGCTCTTTTGTTAGCAGCCAGGTCACTTGGCAAGTGAGAACCATCAGAGCCTTCGGGTATTTCGCTTTCAGCTTCAGAAGCTTTGTGCCGGCCCGACTCATACAATTTCTGTTCCTTTGGCATGGCTCTTTGTAGAAAGATTTCGTTGTTATCACCTGAAAATAATGGGCATCTCTCTGCTATCCCCGCTAGGCATCAGCTGGTCTAAAAGAAAACCCTCCCCGGCTCTCCTACAGCACCTTAGCCTGCCCTGGCTCTTCCCATCACAGCCCGGTGATGACGATGCCGGCAAGTCGAGTCACGCCGCAGTGCCGAGGGAGCGGGATGGGGCTGATAAGATCCCTGCCGAGGCTGGGCTGGCTCTGCGTTACAGGTACAGGGTAAAAACCTGTTTCACCCGCCTCGGGTGATTCATGCCTCTCCACTCCCGTGAATCATCCCGGCTGTTGTGTAAGGCTTACGCTGCTCGTGTAGCAGGGATGTATTTTCTGTGGCTTTTATAAAGTTCTGCACAATTTACACGTGCTGCCTCTGCCTTAAAACATTTACACTCTTTATGCAAGGCTTTGTATGGTCCCTTTACCTGGGACCCTGGGAATGGTACCACCAGTGGGATGATCCTTGGGCCGAGACGCTGTTTATTGTTATCAAAACCAATCCTGCTCTGCAGAAATTCCTGACCACAAGGAAGGGAAAACTGCTGTTTTTCTCTCCAACACCTATGCCCATGAATCTTTAAACAGGAGGAATTATTTCCCCGAATACTGCACATTGAAGACATTTAACTCTAAGAATATGTGACAGCTCATCAGACAAGGAAACGAGATGGTTTGAGGGCTGTGGAGGGAACGTCAAGTGCCTTTGCTGGGAACAACCCCTCTGCTGGGAATTCCCACAGCTGCCAGGCAGGAAAACCAACCATGCTTAGTGATGGGGTAACCCCCTTCCTTCCCGGGGGTACCCTGTGCCCAAGCAGCCGGCGGAATTCCCTGGTGCAACCCCTCGCACTGGCCAGGGCTTGAGGCTTTGTGTTTTTTAAACAGCGTGTGGCGACTTTTGCCTAAACTTCTCCAGACAGACCTTTTGTGCCAGATTACCTGTCTAGCTGGGCTCTTATCAACGTGTTTATCACTGCCGCCTCTCGCTGTCAGCACTGTTTATAGGCAGGGGAACCGAAACCCTGTGCTAAGAAATTTCCTCCTCCTCTTTTCTTCCAAATCTGCATCTGCTCCAGACTCCCTTTCATTAGAGACCACATGAAAGACAAAATAATCCCAGGCTATCAGGCACAGAAACCTTTGCAAGGTAAACTCCTCTCTGCTGGTAAATAAGGCACACCCTGGCTGGGGCTCTGCCCTGGCACCCAGGGAGGTCCTGTCCAGCTCCTGTCACCTGCATCCCTGTTCCTGGGTACCTGCAATGCCTTCAACACCCACCGGGACATTTGCAGACCCCCACTGAAAACTCAGAGTAATGTTAGACCCTAGATATTTCTTCTTGTAGCTGCATCCCTGTTGTGGTGGTGGTGCACAGCAAATGCCCCCGGGGAGGCTTGGGCAAGGGGGATGCGTTCCGTGCCTTTTTTACCTGTTGTAAAAATATTTGTAGAGTTGCAGCAGGCTGTAAAGAGCAATTTTTGGGGAGGGAGGAGCAGGGCTGATACCGATTAGGCAGGAAATGGCTCGGCGTGGATGGCATCCATATGGGAGAGCTGATAGATTTGGCGTCTTGAAGGCATCCCTTGATGGATCCACTGATAACCTGGCAGCAAAACAGACCTGGGCTCTGTGATTCCCTGCCAGCAGCTGAGCCGCAGCCTGCTTGCTTGGCCTCCGTTAACACCTTTCTGCCATGAGCCCTTGTTGCCCTGCCCCGGGGACCAGTGGCCCCATGGAAGCCCTGGGGGGCTCAGCTGGGCAGTCCCCTCTGTGTTGCCTGCCGGGGATGCTGCTGCAGCTCCTTCCCTTTGAAGGCTCGGTGTGAAATCTGGTCGGAGTTTAGGGAGGCAGAAGGGCAACTCGAAGAGCAGCCTGCGTCCTTGGGATGAAAAAGCTTCGTTTTGCTGCTCTGGAAAGAATCAGCACGTTTCCAGGATGGGCTCCTGCCTTCCATTGGAGACAGATGGAGAGTGCAAAACATGGGGAAGGAGTCTGGCTGCTCCTGCCATGCAGGGGACCAGCTCTCAGGCATGGGTCCTGCTCCTTATATTTCTCTGGCCAGTTTAATTTCATGGCCCACCTTTTGTGCACATCCATAATGTTCAAAGCCAGCATGGAAGGGGTGGGAAGCCAATGGCCCAGATGTGTCACTGGAGACCCTCAGGGTGACTGGGAATCCAGTGAGGCCTTTCTGTGCCAAGGAATGCTGGTACATGCTACTCTGTGGTGGCTTTCCCTCCCTGGAAATTGGCAGCAGAAACAAGAGGATTTCAGAGAAAAATCAAGATGTAGCAGGATGATGACTGGAAAGGAAGCAAGAGGGAGAAAATGGTCATGCAGCAGAGGGTAATGGTCCCTTCCAGAGGTGAACTGGAGAACTGGGAGGCAGAAGCCATTCTGTGTGCCTGCAGGTGCCTGCTGAGGGTCTGCAGCCTCCTTCACCAGCGCCTACCAGACTGATCAAATACAAAACACGAGACTTATCCCTTGCATGGATTGGCAAGAAAGTTTTTTGCATGAGCATAATTGCCTCCTGCACTGGGTAATACTTTTGGGGAAAAAAAACCTGTCATCAAAATTGTGCTTCCTTGCACTCTTCCAAACAGGTTGAGATCAATGGATTGTCCTGACACTCACCTCCTTGAACTCCCCATCCCTTCCTCAAGCACTCATGGGGTTCCCTGGTGAAATGTGACTGGGCTCTCCTGTGCTGTTGACAAATTTGTGCCCAGATTAAAAGGAAGGTCTTGTAGCAGAAGGTGAGCTGTGTAATGACTGCCCAAAAGCTGCCCAGGGTTACAGCAAACCTGGTGGTTAAAATAGATCCCCCAAAAGTGCAGGCAGTCCTCCCACTCACTGTCTGCAGTAGCCACAGCAAGAGCTGCTTGCTCCTACTCCAGGGTCACAGCCTCCTCAGCTGTGAGGTGGGACAGTAATTTCCCTGTGGTTATTTCTGCGATAACTTATTTCAGGGTTTTATGATGCTTACAAATTGGACAACAACTTAAAACATAATTCAGGCCTTAACTGGCTTTAAATGTGTGTGATTTTACAGGGATGTGTAAAATATTTTTAAGTGTTGGTAAATTCCAGGGACTGGAGCTGTGGGGAGATGGGGAGGGATGGAGGGTCCATCCCGAAAATGTTTTTGGAGACACAGGCTGGGAACCAGCAATTGGGAGTTGTTTACAACCATGAGGAGCTATGTGGTTTGAGCAGGTTGTAGACCACATAGCAAAATGTTTATGGGGAGTGAATCTGCACCTCCTCTTCCCCGTAAAATTGGTTTAATTTGTACAAATTAGCTGTGTAGCCAAGCACTTGAGACTGATATACAAGAATTGCTGTGGCAGGGAGATGGTTCCCAGGTGCTGGAAATAAAAGGGAGCAGATGAACTGGACTGAAGTTGTGTTCCTCAGGAACATCAATCAGCATGGCAGGAACCGGCCATGTGAACTGTCTTGGGCCTTTGAACAGTCCTTCACCAACTCCTTTCTGCTGGGAAGGAGGCTGCTCCACTCCTGCTGCCCCATTAAAGCGGCGAGTGTGGGTGGGAGGCAAACCCGACCCTGAGGATTGTTGGGTAGGGGGTGGGTGTGCAGCAGTGAAACAGGGCTGCAGCCACCCCACCTCTTGCCTGGGGCAGGCACAGGATCTGGCAGAGCTGTGGTGGCTCCAATCTCTCAGGCAAGACTGTGGCCACACAGGGGATGGGTTTGCTGCCACGTGTTTCACAATGGTTGAGTGAGGACAGCGTCCCCAGGGTGGCTTGCAGAGGTGGGTAGGGAGGGTTCTGTCAGGTACTACTCCCTCCCTTAATGAGCGGGAGGCACCGCTCTGGCTGGGATTGGATTTGCCAAGACTGACAGAACCAGGGCTGCTACCACAGCGCATGGTCCTGCAGCAGAGGCGCCCAGGAGGATTACACTGGAGAGATCGAGCTGGGATTTGGTTCTTGTCCGTCGCAAGCAAGAAGGTGCTTCGGGTAAGCGAACATGATCCCGCAGCAAGGAGCTGGAGTGGATCAGCTGGCAATGCTCCAGGAATGGTGCGGCTTCCAAGCAGGGAGCCAGGAGGACTGTCCCAAGCCAACTGGCTGTTTCAGGTGAAGCCTTGGTGAACAGAGCTTGGGGAGGTGGGAGCTGCACAGACACGGCACCAGCCTGTGTGCCCTCGTCAACAGCAGGCAAGGAGCTCTGTGGGTGTTTGTGTTTGCAGAAATAACACTCTTGTCTTGCTCTTTCCTTTTGTGAGGGTGTGGGCATTTGACTGAAATGCAATCCCAGGGAAGGCCAAGGATTTTGGCTGTTGTTGCAGGTACATAAGGAAAATGTTATTGTCAAGAGCTCCCCTCCATCCGGGTGAGAGGTGGTGCAGAGGTGGCTGGAGGCTGCAGGGAGACAGGGGAACCCCTGGGCAAGGCAGTGTGGCAGCAGAGAATCTGGGGAAGTTCTTTGGCAGGTATTCTGCCATCACAACAGCACCCATGGCCAGGCTGGCCTGGCTTCCAACATCTCCTGCCGGGCTCGGATGGCTGCAGCTGCCATCAGCAAAGCCCATGTGAGATTTCCTGCCTGCATCTCTTCCAAAAAAAGCAACTTCAAGCCCACGGGAGAAAACGGAGCGTAATGGTAGAGACGCTGTGATGATGCATCGTCTCACCAACACCCACCCACGTCTGCAGGAGCAGGGACCCGCCTGGGCAGCCCTGTACCCTGCTCCAGGGGATGGGCCATGGAGGGAAGCTGTGGCCATCTGGTTTATGGATGCTGGGAGCTTTCAGAATCCCATCAGTGGAGAGGGAGAGAGTGTGATTGACATCCCTCCAAAGGAGATTGCTCCAAGAAACACTCCAAGAAACCTCTGCATGAAGCTCCTTGGGGACAGGCAGAGTTGGAGAATCCCATACTTCATGCAGAGCTGATGCCCATGAAATGCACTGAACTCCTCCAAGGCTGCTCCAAGGGTCAGTGAGGGGTTGGGGACCACTGAGACTATTCTGGGCTCTGGCCATGTGCTGCCAGCAAGTGCAGAGTGCCCCAAAGATAGCAGCTCTGCAGCCAGCAAATACCCTGGAGAGAGCCTGGGGGTGGACTGTGAATTTGGGGAGGGCTCCATCCCTGAGATTCCTGTAGGGCAGGCTTGCAGGCAGAGGAGAGCATCTTAGGGAGGTAATAAGGTGCTGACAAGAAACGCTTTGTTTTCCCGGATGGTGTTTCACAGCTCCCTGTGGAGCTGTCTGTGGGGACAGGGGAGCACCGAGGCAGGGGAGCACCCCGCAGGGCCCAGGGCTGTTCTCTCTCACAGGAAAGAGCGCAGGAGATGCTGGCTGCTGGTATGAATGCAGCCTGGCTCCGCCATAAGGAAGTGATTGAAGCTTTCACGATCTGTTTAAGCAGTGACATATGTTTCCTGCAGGCGCTGCGTGCTGCATGCCAGCGGATGAGACACAGCCCCGCGTCCCTGGCTGGCTCTGCCAGGGCCAGGGCTGGCCCCATCCCCACGGCCGTGTTCGATACAGCCACGGCCATCGCTGCCTGTGTGGGAAGGGGAAATTTCTCCCACGGAAAAGGGAAATAAACATGAGGAGACCAGCCCTGACAAAAAGCGTGTGTTTCTCTGGTCTGGGGCCCTGCTGCAGGCGAGAGCCACATGATGTGCAGTGGGGCTGGGGATGAGGGAGGGGAAGCTGGGGCTGCGGTGATGTCTGCAAACTCCCTCTCATTTACAGAGGGTCCCTCCCTCCAGGTCTCAGCTTTCAGTGCTGAGACATCAGAGGAAACAGTGTCAGGGGCGTTGTGGGGTGTGGAAAAGGTCTAACTGCCCAAACCATCGAGCCCAGGTGAGGTGCTCTGCCAAATTTAGAAGCAGCCAAAGTGGGCTGAGTGATTTCGCTGGGGAGGGGACTCTCCTCCGGAAACTGCAGTGGCTGAGCACCCAGGCACTGATACTCAAACTCAGGCTTGCATGGATTCCCGATCCATCCTCACCTGCAGACCTCAGCTGTTTCTGCCCCATCCTTCAGCACAGGGGAAATAATTCAGAAGATAAAAGACTGACTGGGGAGCTTGGGCCAGGAGAGTGCCAAGCTCATGGAGTGCTGGAGATGGCTGAGACATCAGGCAGCTGTGAAACCATGAGCAAGAGAATTTGGACATCATTCAGGAGCTGGAAGCAGGTGATGGTCCCCAGGTCTGAAAAGGGCATGAGCAGCCAGGGTCTGTGGCCAGTAATTGAGGCCATGCAGGGGACTTAGCTGGAGAAAGGGAGAAGGCAAAGTGTTTGGAAAGATGCATGGCTCAGCTGCCAGAAGGGATGCAGGCCCTGCTAGGGGGCAAGATCCATGGTGGCTGGTGAGGTTGACCCCTACCCAGACACCCATGCAGCCTCCAGCCTGTCCAGGGTGAGTCTAAAGATGCATTTCTGGCAGAGGTTGTAAACTTGGTGTGAGTGAGAGAGTGAAGGGATGAAGAGGCTTTACAGCTGAGCTGAAAGCCCCAAGAACTTCTTTGTGATTTCTAAGGACCAGTGTCTGCCCTGGCATCAGTAGCCTGTTGATTATACTGACAGAAAAGAGACAGCCAGGAACAGAGCTTCCCATCCATTACTGGGGATCTTGGCTTTGAAACATAGCCTTCCTCTTTAGCTACAGGGCAGAGGGCCCCACAGCCCTGCAGGGCAGCACCAGCTCCCTAGTTCTCCCGTTAGCTCCCACATCCTTCAGCAGTGAGGCACCAGGAGAGCCCGTGCTCACCTTCAGAGCAGCAGTAGTCCGTCCTCACCGTGTGCCTTTCCAACAAGGAAGAGCATTTTATGAAAGCACTTCTGTCCTTCTGAAGTTTTCTTAGAGGGTGCCTTTATCCCCTCATTTCTCCACGTTGGGTGCATTTATCTGCAGGATTAAAGGTATTTCTTGGAGTAGTTGGGAATATCTCTTTGCCCGGTGCCCGCCCAGGTTCAGGAGGGTCCAGCTTGTGCCTGGTAGTGCTGTAGTGCAAGATGTCAAGTGAAACGTTACTCCAGGAGGCTGCACTGAGTGGATGAGACACTGAGCACGTGTGTGCTGGCAGGGGCTGTTTTGTCAGGGATCGGCGTCACCCTCGTGCAGTTTCAGGAGCTCTCCCGCCTGCACAGCCAGGGCTTTCTCTGCAGGTTTCAGACATCCCAGCCCCAGGTTCGTTAGCAGGTAGCCAAGGTTTGCTGTGACTCAGTGCAGCAGTTTGCTCCAGCACTGGATTACCTTCACACATTACAAATCAGTGCTGAGTTTCTCCACGGTTTTGGCACTGGGCAGGTGCCTGGAGCACGTCGCAGGGAGGAAAAGGCTGGGGGAGGCGGAGCAGGTGAGCTTCACTCTTCCAGCCCTGGAACAAAGCTTCTACTCCTGGTTGGAGCCTTTGTAGGGAGAGATGACGTTCTTTGCCCTGCTGGCAGCACCGCAGTGAGCTCTGCAGTGCCATGGCTCTGCTCAGGCACGTGGAGCATCACGACAGTGGGGCTGCTTTCCCCAGAAGCTGCTCCCTGGCAGGCACTGAGGCAGCCCACACTGAGCAGCAGTTGATCATTCTCCATGTAACTGCTAGAGATGCCTAAATAATTCATTAATGCTTTGGGGAAACAAAAATATTGTGCAGTGAGTAATTTCTTGCCAGTGATGTTGTGTACAGCTGAAGCAGCTCACAGTCACAACAGTGTAGTGTTTGTGGAACATCATGGGCCCAGGCTTTTTCCTCTGACTTTTTATTCCTTTTTTTTTTTTTTTTGCCATGTCAACTGTCCTGACTCTGTCTCTGCACAAACGTGAAGGTTTATTGTTTCTCAGGGAAGTGGGCTGAGGTGGTTGAAACAGAGCGTGGGCTGGCAGCAGGGGATGTGGGGAGCAGGCAGGGGCTCATGAGACCACCACAGCCTTGCTTGGCCTGGCTCTTTGCATTGCAGGAGCCACGGGGACATCAGAAATTTCTTCTCCCAAAACCTCATTTCCAGCAATGGTACTAGTGGCACCAAGCCAGGCAGAGCCCTCCCCAGCCAGTCCCCATGCACTCATGACAAAGAGCTCCAGGAAACCCATCCCAGACCCAGCGTGGGCAGGGGCAGGGCCCAAGAGCTTCATGCTGATAGCAGTGACAAGGAACTCCTGTTTCTCCAAAGGCATCTGGGAAATGTCCCCAACTGTCTGTCCCTGGCATGTCACAGTGCTGGAGGCAGGAGGCTGAAAGCAGGGCTCTGGCTCTCCATGGGTGCCCCGGGGCAAGGGGCAGGAAGTTCCTGAACTGCTCTGGGCAAGCATCACTCCAGGGCTGGGCTTTGGACGTGGTGGGAAGTTCGTGCCCCAGCACTAAGCTGCGACTTGTGTGGGTTCCTGGAGGAAGCCCATGCTGCATCCCCTGCAGCTCCTGCTTGTCACTCTGTTAAATTTCCATTTTAACGTGGAAACAGATGTTTTCATGGCACCTCTGTGTTATTTACACAATCATGCATTCAGTCCCTGCTAAAAACCACATTATGCACTCCAGCAGTGCCCCGTTGTCTCGCAGGTACCCAGTGGGTGGATGGGGAAGTGATGCCAGCCCCGGGGTCAGGCCACCAGCACTCCTCATGCCTTGTCCATGGCCACCCTGGCAGTTCATGGTGTAACTAGGATGATTCAAGGGGGCAAACACGTCTCAGAGTGCTCCTGGTCCAGGGCAATGGCTGTGGATGAACCTGTCTCCATCTCTGTGAACCGAGCCCTCCAAGCCTGAGAACGGGATGCTTGATGCACATCAAGGGACAGAGACAACAACTGTTGGCTGTGCTCAATGGTGCTTTGTTCTTAGCCCAGGAAGCAATGAAAATCCTCCTGCTTTGAAGCCTGAGGAGGCAGGAGGCCTTTTTATTATATGCAGGGCTCCTGGAAAAGGAAACTCCAAGTGCTTTCCCATAACGTGATAAAAAGCTCTCCTGGCTGAGACCACGGCAACTTCTTACACGTGAGAGCAGTGAGTCAGTGCAGCATGAGGCTGAGCTCAGTGCTTGCTCAGCCACTGGAAATCACTGATTCTTGGCAGGTATGTAACTGGGGTTTGAAAGAACCTTAGTGTGAGTCCTGTTGACCTTGCACTTCACCCCAGAGTCCTGGCAGCTGTGGTGTCTGGTCCGTGTTAGTGCCTGGTCCTGTGGCAGTGGGGGTAGCAGACCCTGGACCCTCTGTGTTGGCTGGGAAGCACTGGGGAGGTTCAAGTCATGCAGCAGAAGAGAGTCCACGAGTCTCCCATGTCTGCACCTGAGAGCAGGCAGCTGTGGGCGAGTGCTGGGGTGCATGGCAGAATCTCCTGTGCTCATGTAGGGATGCTCCTGGGCCAGGAGGCTGCCAGAGTACCTGTGGCATCAGGAGGGGGGCCTGGAATTGCCCCCCATTCTTTATCACAAGGCTGGGGCACAGTGGGTCCTCCTTGGCACATCCCCCAGCCTGGCTGGGTAACTCCTAAGTGGTAAAGCTGGCCTAATTAGTCTGTTTAATCTTCTCCCATAAATCACTCCTCCCCATCCCCTGCAGACTATCGGCAAGCATCTGAAGTCATTAGTTAATTTAAACCTGGGAGTTCACACGTTGGCTTATCGGAGCCATCTCCTTTCCCCGCTAAGCGCTTGCTCGGTGCATCCCCGGCTGCTGCTAGATCCGATCTGCGCCCGCTTTTGAAGCCGTGATGGGCTGCCAGCAGGCGAGGTGCTGCCTGTTTCCCTGCCTGCTTCGCTGCCTGCTGGCAGGTGGGAGGGGAGATGGAGATCCTGCTTCTCCCCTTCCCCGCGCTCCCCGTTTTTTGAACTTCTCGTCTGACTCATCCGTTTGATTTGATGTTTTCACGTTTGTTTTACAAATAGCAGTTTGCCCGAACGCTGGAAGGAGAAGGCAGCTCCGGTGCTGCTGCAGCTTCCCCGGCTGCCAGGGGAAGTAATAGAATCTTAGAATCATCTGGGCTGGATCACCTGTAAGACCATCGAGTCAGGTGAGTGGGGTCCTGGGGAGGGAGCTGGTGGGCACCCAGTCTGCCCTTGTACCTGGCAGGGATGTGGGAAAACTGGGATTACTGCAGGTTGACCATGGGGAAGTGCAGGTGATCGCACTAATGGCTTGTATTGTCCATTGATTGTGCTGTCACTTCTCCATCCTCTTCTCCTCTTCCTCCCTGGGTCTCCAGCCCGATGGGAGCAGAACTCCCCAAGCCTCTGGGGTGGGATGTCCCCAGCTACATGGGAATCAAGGATTCCTAAAGTGTCTCTGTTTGTCTGGGGGCAATGCTGACAGCCACTTGTCCTTCCCTCTGCGTGGGCAGGTGGCAGGGAGCCCAAGGGTCTTGGCAGGGCCAGCAACACAAATGCTCAGCTCCTGCTGCAAGATGGGAGGGGGAGAGTGGGGGGCTTGGCAGCAGGAGTGAGATAGCTGGACTGGGGAGACCTGACAGCAACAGGGTCTGGGGGCTCTCAGCTGTTTTTCCAAGGAGCACTGTAAGGTGGGAGTCACCTCAGTCACTGAGTGCCACGCTGCACCCATGGGCAGGAAGCACCCAGGCTGGGAAATGCCTGACTGGGTGCTCTGCACAGACAGAGCCCTGCCCACAGAGCAGCTCAGGGCAGCCCCCTCCCACAGCAGCACCCCCAGGGCAGCCCCACATCGGGGAGCAGCCAGGACAGCACCCACTGGCACAGCACACGTGACCCCAAGGGGTCTCTGGCTGCTGCATGAGCTGGCATCTCAAGCGTGGGGTGTGGGTGATGCTGCACACCCAGAGAGCACGTGTCCCTCCAGTGCACCCTCTGCACCCCTGGGCTCAGCTCCTGTTGCTCCCAGCTGGGTAAGGGGCAGCTGCTCACCCTGGGACCTGTCAGTCCAGGCTGCTTCCAAGAATGCTCTGTGCACCCCTGGGGCACCGTGACTGACAGCACAAACCCAGCACATACAGCTTCTTGGGGACACATTTTTGGCCAGAGCACCCTGAAGCAACCCCTTTAAAGCATCCTGGTGGTTTCAGGAGGGGACACTGTGCCTGTGCTTCTCAGCTGGCTTTGTGGCTGCCCTCTTCCTCCCACTTTCCTGTTCCAAGGGGGAGCTGCAGCCGTGTTTGGTTTTTGTAGTCCAGGCTCTGGATTTATTGCTTCCAGGTCTTCATGTGTTTGTTCATGAAATGAAAGACGGCTGGGTGAGCCTGCTTTCTACTCCTTTGGCCTGCCTTCTGCAGCCCACAGGGGATCTTTCAGTCCCACAGGCACCCAAACCCTGCCCGGGTGGGGGACACATCCGTGGCAGGTGATGTCCCGGGCAGATGTTAAAGCTGTGCCCTGGGTGTCAAGGCTGACACGGGGGAAGGCGCTGGTGGAACCCTGTGCACTCCAGGCACTGCAGACCTGCTGGGGGCCCTGTCTGGGTATGCTCGGGCTGTCCCCTGTCCCCAGGCTGCCGCTCCCCTTCTGCTGTGGCCGGAAGACATGAGCTCCCTATTAAAGGATATTTCAACCAGACGGAGGGGCTGCGGCAGCGGGGGGAACGCGCAGCGGGAGGGGACGGGGACAGGACGCGTGAGAGACCAGAAGAGAAGCTAATTTATGCTGGAATGTAAATACAGCAGGACGCAGGACGTGTCACCCCCCTCCTGGCTCCGGAACACGGGTCAGAGCTGCCCAGGACGGCTCAGGCCGTGCATCTCACCTGGGCACTGTGCAGAGGTGAGGAGGAGGAGGGTCAGGGGCTGTTGCAGCAGCCCAGTGCCACTGCTGCTGCTCCTGCTGTCTGCATTGAGGTACCACAGGTTACACATCCACTGCAGAGGGATCGAGCGTCAGCCTTCCCTAATAATCCTAAGAATCAATAGCAGTGTCATGGATGTGCAGAGCAACAGCTCCGAGCTGAGAGGGGAACTTCTCAGCAGGATTAACTCTGAAACCTAGTGACAACACTTTAAGTATCTGTGCTATCTCTGTCCCCGCTGCTCATTCTAGCAGATAGTTCTTACTAATGAGCTTTACTCAGCACTTGATTTGTCTGTAAGACCGAATTCCAGGGATCAAAAACCTAGGTTTAAGATGCAAATATTCTGTGAGATATCCAGATTTAAATGTTTGGGGTTTTTTTGTTCCTTACTCTAGGGTTAGTTTTCAAAGGAAGCAAGGAGAGATCCTCTGGAATGTGAGACAGAGAAAAAAATTTAAAAGAAAAGACCGAATAACATAAAATCACGGGTTTGGTTTTGGTTGGTTTGGGGTTTCTTTAGCTTATAACCATGGAATTTGGAAAAGTTCCCTTCTGTTCACCCAGGGCAGTGTAAGCACAGAAACCCCCACCTTGGGGAGCAAGTCAGCCTCGTCCACTCCTCTCCAATTACAGAATATCACTGGGGAAGCCATGGGCACGCTGATGGGTGCCAGGACTGGTGGCACAGGGTGAACCCCAGCCAACCACCTCACTACCCAGGGCAGAGGAAGCTCAGCAGATGGGTGGCCTGAGGCAGGTGACAAAGAGACTCAAGTAAGTCCCTAAAATATCCAGCCCATGTTGGTAGTGGGCTCCTCCTCTGTCCCGAGGTTGGACCCCAGTGCAAGGACCTGACCTCAGACACATATGCTGAGGTCATATTCACACCCCAAGACAGGTTGTTTTTCAGTTTTCTTTAATCTCCCACATGGCTTTTTTTTTTTTTTTCCATTTTGAGGCAGGAGTACTAACTGTTAAGGATGCATATGGAATTTGAATATGAATGATAAGAACAGCTGTGTATATCTATTATGAATGAACATAAACAGAAATTTATAAACTGAGATTTTGGGGCTTTTGGAAGAATTAGTGCCTTTGTTCCTGGATTTTTTTCCTATCAAAGTTTGAACCAAAGCCCATTAGCCTGGACTTTCCCGCAGCCGACCAAGCCAGGAGCTTCATTTCGTCCTGGCTCTGAGCCATGCTGAATTCTCCTCAACAGCTCAGTGAGCCCTAATCCTAACAAATTTACCCAGAGAAGTGGGTCTCTTATTACACAGTCTAATTTGAATGCTTTCCAAGGTTAATTTCAGCTCCCTCTCCCTCTCCAAACACGCCTGCCCCTCCAGAGCCAGTTCCCCCCTTCTCCAGCTCCCCCCCGGCTCCCCGTTAGCGCCAGCCCGGGGGGAGCAGCCCCCTTCACCACCGAGATGGTTTTTAAACGAGAAAATAATGGGATGTGTGTCCCTGGGTCCGGACTCTGCCTGGAGGGTTTCTTAATGCCGAGCGGCTTCCTCCGCAAATTAACTGCAACTTTCGTTGGGCGAAAATAGCCCTGGAAGCCCCTTCCCCACAGGCCCTTCCGCACGTGATACTGCTCAGTTCATAATCTGATCCCTGTGACTCTGTTCCTTCCTTCCTGTCCCCCAGCGTGCCGGTGAGTGCCCACGAGGAGGACAGCAGGGTGACCCACCTGGCAGCAGTGCCGTGGCCGGGGAGCATCGCTGCCGCCCGGCCGAGACAGGCCTGGCTCTGGCTTTGCAACAGACTGTGCAAGGAAACCTCAGCGTGGGGAAACTGAAACCCGGCCCGGGGCAGGGAGCAGCTGTCAGATCCATTAGGGAAGGGATAGAGAAGGAACCAGCTATG
This sequence comes from Brachypodius melanocephalos, assembly GCA_013398615.1. Classification (NCBI taxonomy): domain Eukaryota; kingdom Metazoa; phylum Chordata; class Aves; order Passeriformes; family Pycnonotidae; genus Brachypodius; species Brachypodius melanocephalos. The sequence continues at coordinate 8,135,398 of VZSR01000247.1, forward strand.
CCTGGTGGATGGCGATTGCAGGAGAGGGGTGGTGGGGTGGCAGGGGTTCGCGGCAGGGAGCAAAAAGGGACAGAACAAGGGGCAGTGGGTTTAGGCTGAAAGAGAGTTAATTTAGGTCAAAGATAAGGAGTGAGGTTTTTTTTACATTTACAGCCCCATCCCTGGAAGGCCTGGGTGGATGGGGCTCTGACTACCTGAATTGGCTGAAGATCCCCCTGCCCGTGGCAAGGAGGTTGGAATAGATGGCATTTAAAGGTCCAGCCCAAACCATTCTATGATTCTATAAAAGGAAAGGTTAGGTGGAAAAAAGGGTACAGAGGAGTCAGAAGGCCACCTCACCCACCAGCACACCTGGATGGGGCCCCAGGGATAATTTCTGCAGGCTTTTACCTGTAAGAAGCAGAGACTTGCCCCACCAGCTGGGCCTGGGGGGGTTGTGCTAGGTCATGGTAGGTGTGGAATGGCAACTCTGCAGCCCTGGGACAGGGGTTTTCCACATGTCCTCAGGCAGTGAGGTCCCGGGTGCATGGGGCAGGGTGCCCTGCCTGTCTCCCAGCTGCCATGGAGCTGAGATTCACCCTGACTACTCTCCTCTCCTTTCCTCACATTTTCTTCTTTATACTCAGTTAACGCTTTTAGATTTACTCACTCTGAGCACCACAGGTAATGCAATATTTCATCACCCTGACAGGAGATGGGGTGGGGAAGAGGTTGGGGATGTGCCCTGTGCCATGCCAGGGTGGCTGAGCTGGGCTGGAGTGGGATGAGAACAACGCTGGGCTCATCCCATCAGTGATTCCATGAAGATGTCCTCTCTGAAGTGCCTCCACAGGTCACGTCTGCTGCTGTCACATCCTGCTGCCAGGTAACCTCCTGTGCCTGCTCCCTGTCCCTGGAAGCCCTGCTGCCCGGCAGTCACCTCGCTGAGTGGATGCCCATGCCTGATGATTTTGCTCCAGGCGTACGAGCTGCACTTATCAAAGCTGAGCCACGTCTCATCTCCTGGCTGTTCCTGCCTGCTCCCAGCCTGCAGATCCTGGCTGCGGGGTGTTTGCAGTGCTCCCCCAGCACTGTGGGTTGTGGTGCATTTGGGATGCCAGCTTCAGGGTGAGGGGCACCCTGGGGCAGGTCTCTGGGGTGCAGGTTGGAACGGCCAGCACAGACACGGCCCTATCTGCCAGGAGGATGCTGGTCATTGCTGTAAGATCAACCTTAAATAATGGGAATAATAAAAATAAGGCTGCCTGGAGGAAAGGAGAGAGCAAACTGAATCCTAATGAGGTTGCATGAACACATCAGCAGGACCATTTCATGGAAATCATTTAAAAAAAAAAAAAAAAGGCATCGAGTTTAGATCAAAGGATTTTGGACACAGCAGCCAGGGCACACTCCCACAAGGACACCCTGGGAGAGGATATTCCCGCTGAGATCCCACATCCATGAGCTGCTCCTGCCCTGTTGTCCTAGGGAAGGTCCAGGGCAACCCTTGACTACATAGGGTGTGGGAAAAGAGCCCAAAGGATTGCAGGAGATGCTGCTTCATTCAGGATGGGGACTGGTATTTGACCACCAGCTTTACTGCAACTGGGTCCAGTGCCTGGTGTGAAGGGGAAGAACATTTGCTTTTATGGCTGGCCAAAATTTACCAAGTTGTGGTGGCAAACACCAAAAGAGGAAGTTTTAGAAGGGAAATAAAACATTAATATTTCAGAGCTTAAGGAAATCCTCAATGCAAAGGCAGGAGGAGGAAAGTAATTAGTGCTGTAGATGGGGAAATAACCAGCATTAAATGGAAGCAGGGTGAGCACAGGTTCAAGGGACTGCAATGAGGAGGATGGGCAAGGGCTCTCCAGGAGATGGCAAGGAATGAGCCTGGAGGCCCCCAGGAATCCCTCCCAGCACACCAAACCCCAGCAGCACCGTATTTCAGGGGGGGTTGTGCCTGCAATAACCCAGCCCTCCTTCTCGTCCTTGCCTCAGCTCCGCTGGCCACAGGCCAGGTGAAACGCTCCCCCGAGCACGGCGGGGACTGGTCCAACCCCGCACAGCTCCAATTATCCCTGGCTGGAGACTTTCCAGGAATCCCATCCCCTCTCTCTCCACCGACCCTGCCTCCCCCAGCCTCCCCCCCCAAAGCAATTTGACTTTTATAGTAATAACTTCTGAACCCTGGACTGGGGCCGTGCCAAGGAAAGCAGCAGAAAACAATGTGATGGGCCTCGGCAGGCGCGGAAACTCCAGCGACCGAGACCAGCCCTAAAATAACTTTTGAGCGATGGTTATTTATTCTGGGAGAAAGTTCGTTCATTCACAATTTGGAGGGGAGATAAATGAGGGCGGGCTGGGGCTGCACAGCGGCAGCACGCCGTGGCTGCGGATGCAGGGCGCCTGCAGCGCCAGGACACCCGGCTCTCCGCAGTCCTCCTGCACATGTCCTGCTGGAAAACCCTTTTTAAAAGCATTTGCGTCCATCTGAAAGCGCTGGGCTCAGGTGGAGGAGTCCAGCTTGAGGCTGGGTGTCTGCATGTGCCACAAGGTGCAGGGGGCTGCACTTTGTGTGTTTGTGCCTGCACATGTTTCGGCTTCTCCGGGCATGCTGTTCAGCATGGTGGCTGTGCCATGTGCCACTGGCTTGCACAGCTGCACCTAGGCTCTGCACACTGAAGCCATCGTTGTCCAATGGGCAGCAGGTGGTGCAGGCAAACTCCAGGCAGGAACACACAGCACCCTGCTGCTGGTTCTGTTGAGAATCGGTGTGTGCACGGCAGCTGTCAGCCAACATCAGCTGGGCAAGCAACAAGTGATGCAACCTCAGTAATTCTGCATCTCTGAGCTGCCACAGCTTCCCTGCAATGCATGGGAGCTGAACCAGAGCTCCCAGAAAAACCTTGAGCAACCTGGGCAACCCTGGGCACTTCTAAATCAGGGACAGCCCAAAGGAGGCACCCAGGCAGCCAGCCCTCAGCACTGCTGCACACCTGCTTGTGTAAGTGTTTTATGGTCCCTGTCACCACGGGCTGGGCACTCACCGGGATCTGGAGTGCAGGGGTGACTCTGCCAGACAAGGCTCAGGCTGCCTGTGTTATCCTCGGCATGGACAGCTGGGCTCCCTTGGCAGGTCTGGAGAACAAATGCTGGGGAAACCAGGTCTCTGGGTGACAGGGGTGACAGAGACCTCGCAGCATGGCTCTGTGGGTAACCGCATAGGAAAGGGACAGTGACATGACTGGGTATGAGAGCCTTACCAGCTTTGTGTGCAGATCATCTCCGAGAATGATACATCCGAGACTACCTGCCCATGAGCATCTCAGGGGCAAGGGTTGATCCTGGTCCACTGTGTCATGGTGCTGCAGTGACAGAGGACAGCATTGGCATCATCAGCTACCCTGCACATCAGATCTTGGAGAGTGCTGGGGGCTGGAGGCCTGGAGCTGCAAAAGGGGATGATTCCTTGCTGCCTTTTGCAGGGTGAGGAGGGCACCACTTTGTGTTTAGCAACACAGTCACTCTGGCACTGGATAAACTGTCACCCAGCCACACTTGCGTGGGGACAACAGGGTTAACGCGGGGTCACACACGGAGCAGAGGCAGCCCTTGGCAGTGCCCCAGCACACACAGCTTCCTTCATGGCACAGTGCCTGCGACGGTGACACTGGCCCTGCTGGGCCACATCCCTCATCCTGCCAGGCAGGAAAGGCTCCGGCCCCACGCTCCTCCTCGCCTCTCCACATCCCCTGCCCTCTGCCCTGCCACTGCTGTGGACAGCCCCGTGCTTGCCAGATGACTTCCAGCCTCGCTGCTCTTCAGGCTGTCTGAGCAGCTCGTGATCGCGGCAGGCAGCTCAGTGTCCTACCAGTCATCATTACAATGATTATTTGTGTCTTCCCGGCTCGAAAGGGCTTTCGTCTAACCTCACCCCTGGCTGGCCTCGAGCCAGGTGGGACTGTGGATGGAGAAAGGGGAGAGGGCAGCATCCTGCACTGTCAGAGCATGGGACTGCAGTGGGATGCAGGAGATGGGGCAGAGGGAAGGACAGATCTTGTCCGTCCTCCTGAATGCTCAGATTGGAAATCAACACCCTTTTGGTTAATTCATTAGCTTTGATTAGCAACTCTGAAGCTCGGACCAGCTAATGGGCTCCCTCCCGCTGGTTAATCTCCAAGAGGAGTTCAGCAAGGTTATCTGAACCAGGAATGGCGAGGGAAGGATGAGGATGAACGCAATTGAATTAGGAAGCTGTTAAATGAAGAAGCCAAACTGAGCCAGAACACGGCTGTTGCAAAATGTCCCCATGGCTAAAACACGAGGTAAAGCACCATTAAAACACGGGGTAGAACACAGCACTGTGGTTGCATTCGTCTGGGGGCTGGGGAAGCAAGTCTCTGTGGACACCAGCCCAGCCTGGGGCTTGGGGTCATGTTTGCCAGCTCCATCCCAGGCAGATCCTTTCATCAACACCTTCATCTCCCTACGTGCGTTGCATCTTCCTCCAAGTGGGGGTTCCTCTGCAGCCTGGATTCTGTTGTTGATTCAATTAGCTCAGCAGTAACCTATTTGTGATGATGATGTGAGGTAGCGACCTTCAGTGTTTTCATTAAAATATACATGTATATATTTGTTTTCTGCGGTTATGAATGTAATTCCACAATCCACTGAGGAGCCGGTAATTTTCTGGCTGAGGTGGGAAGTTGCTGACATCTTGTGATACATGACAAGATTGATTGTATTTGCTTACCCTTTAACCTAATAAAGAAAAATAATGTTCCTTAGTCTCACTAATTCTCTATAAACTTGGGCATTGCTTTAAATCAGCTGGAAGTGCAGGCACTGAACCATATCATTGCTGGGGCAGGAATCTTGCTCCCCAGGCCCTCCCCAGTTCCCAGGTAGGGGGGACCAGCATGGCAACATTGTCCCCAAGAGCACACAACATCTCTGGGTCTGAGAGGAGGACCATGGTGGTCGTGGCAGGGAGGTGGCCTCTGCACCCTGTGCGTCCTGCTGGCTGGGAAAGCATTAACCAATTTACTGCTAATCGTGTTATCACCAGCACATCTGAGCAGCTGCTGGGGCAGCACAGGCCAAAGCAAACACGGTCCAGTGCCCTGAGGACACGGAGCAGTCAGAGGCAGCTGTGCCTACTCTCGGGTTTCCAGGTCCCATATCTCCCACCACAGTGGTCCAGTTGGCCTCTGGGAAGAAGGAGGCTCCACAGTACTGCAGTACCTCCAGCCAGTAATGCAGTGGGCAGGAGGGATGCTGCAGCAGGAAGGGTGGGAGCTGCCCTGGTCAAAATTTGGGCTGATGCCCCGACATCAGTGCCTGGGTGACCTTGGGTGTGCTGCACAGCGGGAACTGTGCCTACAAAACATCTGCCTCCCTTCACTGGGACATCAGATGTAAGAGGTGGAGGAGCAGCCTGGGTGTCAGGGTGCGTGTGGCAGTGGGTCTGCCATCCCAACACATCATCTCCTCCATCCTCCCTTCCTGGGGACAGCCCTCTCCAGGGGAAGAAATGACAGGGCAGGGCAAGCAATGCCACTACAACACAGCTCCTCTCAGCTACCCATCCATCCTCTGGGGAATCATCAATCCTGTGTTGTTCTTAGTTCCTCAGCCCCGCACCTGTCTTGGCTTCTCTGACCTTCTCCACAGCACAGCCCATAGGGCACACGTGTCCCCAAACCAACAGCATCGGGGCATTGTGTTGTCCCAAAGTGATGGACTGTGCCCATGGCAGAGTGTCCCTGGCCTGGGCACATGTGGGTGAAAGTGCTGAAGCCTGGGGAAAGGTTCTCCCCGCTCTGAAGCGGAGCTGGCAGGGAGCTGCTCACCTGCCCAGCGTGGTGGTTTGCCAGCCAGCGGCCAACCAGCCGGGAATCGCCTTTGCATTTGCTGGTGTGCTTAAAAATAACCCGCTAGCTTGTCAAGGTTATAAAGAGAGAGAGAACAAATTGCTTTCTGAGTTGATTAAACCGCTCAGCGTGGCTGTGCACGTGGCGCTCTCCGTACGGCTGGGACAGAGTCTGGCCCGTTAATTTGCACTCGGCAGTTCCTGCGCTAATAAGGGCTTGATGAGCTGACTCCTCACACCCTCATCACCGGCCCCTCCGAGCAACGAGCAACGCTTGGCTGGGCCCTGAGGCAGTTGGGGCACTTTGTCTATTCAAAATGCCTTTTTTTTTTTTTGGCCGCCTTTCTGTTGCTTTTGAGCGGTGCCATGTCCGGAGCTGCCCTGGAGCCGCTGGACCAAATCTCCGGAGGATTTCAGCAGGTCCCTACTTCATCCCAGGGCAGCTGAGGGAATATAGGCAGAAGCACACTCCAAAACACCACTGCGAGGAGAAAAACCCACCTGTGGCCACAAATTGCTGACAGATATTTCTCCATGCTGGTGCAACAGCCGCCCTCGCCGCCGCGCCACTCAGCATCACCCCACGATGCTGCCGCCACAACGGGGTCTCCATGCTTGAAAGAGGTTTCCAAATATAACCAGCCCCTTGCCTACCCCCACTCTCTCCCTGCAACTTTCTGGGAAAATCCCTTTCTGCCTAAAATTATCCAGATGTGCTTTACAGCTCGAGGGGAGTTTGTGGGAAAAATACGAGGTTTGCTGGATGAGATGTTTCCTGAAGTGTGGGGCTGGGAGCTGGTTCCACTTTGGAGCAGACCCGCGCCGCTCACGCGCCGCCGCTGCCAGAGCTTGGCTTAGTTAGTTAAACCAGATTGAGTTTATCTCTTAATAAGAACTAGGGAATGAAAGCGCTTTTTCTTTTTCCTAACCTTTTTTGTAATTCATACTCCGTGTTGGGGAAAGGCAGGAAAGGATTTACTAAGCAGCTTGGTGCTTCCTAGCACTCAGGCTCTGGTGTCCTTCTGGTTGGTGTCTTTTGTGGTTTATGTAGTTTATCAGCTCCATGGGCTCCTACAGATACCCTGCACCCAAAAGGGCATCCCAAGGAGCTGACATCAGGGATCTGTCCAGGGGCCAAATTGGGGACCAAATTATGCAAAGCAATCCAGGCCCGTGTCCTTCAACTGATGAAGGAATTTTCAGTGACGACAAAGCAGCAGTGGGTGCAGACCCTGGGGTAGGGGCTTCACATAAATCGTAGCAATTTGCTGGCTCTGCCACTCTAAATCCTGTCTAATTATACCAAGTGCAGCATCTGACATTAATTTGTTACAGTGTGTGTATATAGAGCACCAGACATTTTGGGGATGGATTTAGGAGCAGCCTTCAGATCTTTGCCCTTGCAATCCACTGCCAGTCACAAATGACTGCATTTGGCCTCCTAGTTACCTGCCTACATTGGAAATTTGGTTATTTTGAAGTCCAAAATATTATTATTACTTACATCTACCATCAATTTGCAGATGCAAAATTCAAGGCTGCATTCAGGCATCTTTGGGGGGAAAAAATAAAAAATAAAAAGAAATATTTGCCGTCTTTGCTCCTAACTGCCCTTTTCAGTCTCTGAGTTGTAAAATAAGATTGACAGTGACTTCAAGACACCAGCAGCAAAGCACAGCCCAGGTCACAAGCCTGCAGAGCACTCTGGAGGGGAGGATGCCTGGGAACCAGGCTGAGGAGTAGCTGGTGTGGACTGAGCCGTGCGATGTCAGGTTTTTAACCAGCTTGCTGGAGCTCTTTGAGGATATTACTGCTTTGCTAGATAAGAGAAATTCAAGGGATGTGCTATACTTAGAGTTTCAAAACACACTTGGCATCAGTGCAGATCAAAGCCGAATGGTACAGGCAGCATCCCGGAATAGAAGGTGAAAGAGGGAAAAGATTTGGATTTTTACTGGGAGGAAAAAAAAGATATGCTGAAACCAACAGCACAAGGCTGCTGAGCTAAAAATAGCAAAGAAGGTATTAGCAGTGGCTCCACACACAAACTGACACTCAGCTCCACTTCCCAGCTTGGGGAGAAACCTTCCATCCAAGTGGGAAATGCTCAAGGAAAGCACAGCATTCCCTGCAGAGTCCACTGCCCCAGCCTGGCTCCCAGCTGAAACCAATGGGGAACAGCAAGGTTTGGACAAACCCCAGCAGGGTGTGCTCTGTGTCAGCCTGTGGCCTTTAGCAGCCCACCATGTCCCTGCTATGTCAGGTTATCTGTGCCCCACCAGCAGCTGTTTCCAATCCCATAAACTGGAACAGTGCTGCTTTGTCAGCTCCCACACCACTGGCCAGACACAGCCAGGGGCTTTTATACAATGCTGCTCTGCCCTGGGATGTGGTGCTGCCACCACTGCAGCAGGGCTGGGGCATTCATGTCCTCCCCATGTCATACACCAAGGCTTCTTCAGCTCTTCCTCCTCCTCATTGCCACATGGTGCTCATGGCAGCAGTGACAAGTCTGCTCCTTGCCACCCAGGCTGGCTAGGGGAGTCCAAGGAGGGCAAGGTGACCACATCCCCCACAACCCCCACATCCCTGCGTGGTACCCCTGGTCAGGGCTGTGCCTCAAAACAAGATTTCCCTACGATGTTGAGCCAGCAAGGAGGAATCACATTTTTCAAACTTACTCTTGAAGCACCACAGTTGTCTCACAAACCTGCAGCAGAGCCAGCAGTACTGGAGGAAACCTCTCTAAAGCATCAGCTGCTGGGTGACAGGGGTGAGCAGGGGGAGATCAGAGCCAGGGGAAGTCCCATGGAGGGACACCTGCGAGTGATGGATGGCTGGGGCTCCTGTGAACAGCTCACATGGCCAAGGGTGTTCCTCGTAGAACAGAATGATTTTGGCTTGAAATTAATGAGGGGTTTGTCTCCTACGTGCTCTTCCTGTCCCTCTCCTGCTTGTGGATTCAAAGATGAAAGTCATTCTGCCCTTTCTGGGAGGGAGGAGTATTTCTGAAGCACCTGAAGCCATGGAGCCCCTCCTCTAGGTTAGTGCAACTGAGCTAATTGCAGCAGGCAGGCAGGCAGTCCCTGCCACACAGGACACCCTAACTCCTGCTATGCTGAAAGAAGCAGAGGTGGGACCCAGAGCAGAGGTGTCTGGGGCTCGGGTCACATTCCCCATGGGTCCTGGCAGCTCCTCTGGTGGCTGGGAAAGGACTTAATCCTGTACTCCAGGAGTAATGCAAACACCTCCCCAAAAAGGGCTGGATCCCAGGGTGATGGCGCGTAGTATTTCTGAGAATGGACATCCGTCATCCTGGGGCTTCACCCCTCAGCCAGACCCCATGCTAGGGGTGACCTGCCACATTCACCCTGCCACGTGCCTGGCACTGGGGCCTGGAGCACAGGGACTGTTCCCTGGGCCAGGGGTGGGTGCTGGAGTGGAGCCAGGAGCCAGCCAGCCCGGCCCCACCACACACCACCGGGCTTCCTCTCGGCCGTGCCAGGCTCCTGCCAGCTGAGTTTGAGGTGAGGCATTAACACTGGTATCTCTGTTAATATTGCTATAAAGCAATAAAGGTAACTTGATTGCGGAAAGGCAGGGAGACCAGCGGGTTTGGAGCCGTTCCACAGCGCTGCTATTAGAAAGCTCGAAATGAGAGTTATTAAATTACTGCCAGGTACTGCAGGTTTTTCCTAACAGGGAGACTTCAGCTTGGCTCAGAAACTTAAGCTCTGGCTTGTTCAGGTTAATTAAAAGAGAGCTGGACATCTTCCAGGGCCTTGCTTCTCATTCCTGATGGCCACCCCCTCCCCTCCAAGGCATGGGCAGAGTGTGCCACAAGCACCCATGAGCATTACCCCACTGAGGGTTCCTGAGGGGGCATTGGGCATCAGCACTGGGCAGGGTTGACAGGCCAGGGAAGCCAGGCTGGATGTCCTGTAGGATGGTGACCAGAATGTCACTTGGAGTCCCCTGGTGCCTTTGTGCCATCTGTCCTGGGATCCTTCTCCTGGACCCATGGAGCATGGCAGGTGCTGGGGCTGAGATCCCTGCCCTTTTTCCCAGGTAGGGGCCTCAGGAAGCCAACATGAGTAGCAGCCAGAGGTGTTTGTGATGTTCTGCATTTGCTCTTTTGCCCCTGGTCCCCAGCAAATTCCTGATTCCTTTACAGGGAAACAAGGGGCAAGTACAGTACAGTGAGAGAATGGCTGGTGGGGGGAACGGGCCAGACAGGCAAACAATGCCCACGCTGTCCCTCTTCCCACCCTTTTTATTGCATTGCTCTTGGCATCTGACATGTTCTTGCTGCTGCACAACTGGCACTTGGGAATTCATGTGGCCTCTCATCACAGAGAGCAGGAAACACTCTGCAAACAGGGAAGAGAGGGCAATTTGGGCTGGGTTTAGAGAGGATTGCCTTCTCTGACCAGGAGCAATTTTCCTTTCACCTGTGTTTAGTCATCCCCGCTGCTGCTTTGACTCCTGCCTCAGCCTCTGCAGGTATTTTCCTGCTCCCTCACGGGGTGATGGAAAGTTTTCGGCAGCCCCCTCTCCTCGCCCTGGAGCAGATCACCTGCAGAGTGGCCTTTGTGGGGCTGGGGGTGCAGGCAGGTGCTGTTCTGCCTGGCCCCCTCTGGCTGGGACTACAGACAGAGGAGCTGGGGACTCAGGGCTGGGCTGACCCTCCCTCCCCCTGCCAGTCTTTGATTCCCTGGTGCCGGGGAGAGAGAAGAGAGTTTACCCAGCAGCTCAGGCCCAAAGAGCTCCCACTGTGTTCTTCCAGCATGGCTCTCTCCTGCTCTGCCTGGCCTCCAAGCAGAGGAGGACAAAGCCAGTGGCACACCTGAGAGGGGCTGAGCTGGGTCCCCCCACTTATTCCTGCTGTCCCTGGGGAAATGAAAATCAGCCAGGGAATTGTGGTGCAAGGAAGGTGCATCCCACTGCCAATCGAGGACTCCAGATAGGAGGGTATGGGGTGACCCCCAAGTCCGGCTGCCATGGTGGGGAAGGATCCTGTCTCCATCTCCTCAAAAACAGCTTTGGGAGAGCAGGGAAGACTCTCAACTCTGTGACTCCTCCATCCACCCCAAAACTTCCAGGTGGTGGAGAGGTGCTTAGACTTGGAACCAATACCATGGAAGGGCTGGGCCAGTTGCCCCGTGTCTGAGCATTCCCAGATCCCCGGCAGGACAGAGGGAGGGGGCGGGTGAAGAGGGTGCTCTAGCTGCTTGCCAGCCCCGGCAGCACCCGCCCCTCTCCTGCCCCGGCCAGGCTGCCGGAGGTGCGGATAAATGCTGCTCACAGCTCTGTTAGTGACTCAACCCCCCAAAACACTTCTTGGACTCATTTTCCCAGAGAGAGTTTAATGGGGTTTGTCGTGCCAAAACCCCAAGCTATGCCTCACTTTCATCCCCTAATGCAAGCCATATATCAAGAGACACTAACAGAGCAGGGAGGGTTTCTGACAAGGGGATCCTGGGAACAATCAGCCAATACCCCCCTCCCCAGCCTGCGCCCCCCTGTTTTGTGCATTCCTGGTAATGTAAATAGAGAGGCGAGCGCTCGCAGCCCTCCTCGGACCCGAGGAGCCCGTCTGGGGACGGCGCCAGCAGCTCTGCTGTCAGTCTGCTCTCAGGGGCTTTGGCTGGTACCGTTTGAAGTGTCTCAAGTATCAGCGTCAGCGTTGTGTCCCTGGGGAGAGCATCCCCGGGGCCAGCAGTGCCCCCGCACTTCCCCGTTGCATACACTCCGCAGTTAGGAGGTGGGATGATCCAGCTCAGCCTAAATAGTCCCTTTTCCCCCCTTGAAAAGCCACCCATCCTGCCAAAAATATCCTTCCTCCTAGCAAGCCATGAGATAAGGATGGAGGATGTAGCCCTGGCACTGGCAGACCCTGAGCCCTGTTGGGGTAGCAGCTGTCAGGTCTGCCTCCTTCCACGAGCACCCTGGGGTGCCTCCATCCCTGGCTCTCATGAGGGGAGAGATGCAGCTTCCTCGCTTCAGCGAGATGGGGCTGGCTGATGCAGCAGGTCAGGGCTCTCACACCCAATTTAGTGCAGCACTGGGTCCTGGATGGACACTGGGCACCATCTCCAGGATGGATGGGTGCCGCTTCTGTGGTGTTTTATGAGGCATGGGAAAATCCAGAAGATTAACTTTTCTTAATTTAAACACCCATGCGTTTGCTTGCTGTGCATGCCAGCAGAGTGGGATTAAGCTCTCCTGAAGGATGCTGGCCCTGTATGGCATTGTGTCACTTGGAGGGGACCTGTATGCCAGCCTGGACATGCAGTTTTGTTACTACAAACTTCACTCACCATCCTAGCAGAAACCCAAAGCTTCTTCAGGCAGGGCCAGGGAACCCAACTGGGCACATTTCATCCTTCTAAGGGAAAAAAAAAAATCAGCCAAAAAGCCTCCCCTGGGAGAGTTTCCAAAACAAATCTCAAGCTTTGGCTCACCACACAAAAGCAGGAAATCTCCTGAAGGTTTTCCTTCAGTTTGTCTGGATTAGAATCCCCAACAGCACTGCAACCAGGGCAAGGGACATGGGACCCAAGGTGCCACCAGTGCCAGTCTCTAACCCTCAGGGCAGGAGGAACAGACACAGCTGGGAGCATCAGGGTGCAGAGGAGGCTCATGTGCTCAGATCAGGGTGGGCTTTGGCTGTGATACACTCACAGAGTCCCAGGCCAGCAGGGGAAATCCTAAGCTGAGGGCCTTGGTGGGCAGAGGCAGCCCATGGGACCATGTGTGCCTGGGAGGAGCTCCAAGGAGAGAAGGAGCTGGGATGATGACAAGCAAGTGGGCTCATGATGAGGAGGAGAAACCCCAGTGGGGATAGGGACCCCTCAGGGCCACCCTCCCATTCCCCAGCCTGCCAGGCAATGGGGACAGAGACTCAATGGAATGGAGCTGCTCCCCTCCATCATCCACATGTCTCCAGCCAGGCTGCAAGGAGGTCTCCCAAAGCAGGGAAGGGGTGTGATACCTCTGAGCTCCCTCCTGACTCTGTTGGGTGTCAGTAATTCCACCAAGGCTAGGGACAACAGGAGGAGGGCTGCAAATTCCTCATGCAGTGATTGCTTGGGAAACATAGGAGAGGTTGCCCCTGGCTGCAGTCAAAGCACTTGTGGGGCAGGAATGGCACCGTACCACCTCATGGCTGAACCAAAGCTGTTCTGAGAAAATGCCACGTGAGTGGTGTCCCCATGTGGACACCTTGTCTCAGTGGGAGCCTTCCCCAGGGACCAGCCAGCAGATCAGAGTGGCACCGATCTGGCTCTGCCTGCCCTTGCCCTCTCCCACACACCTACAGGGAATCCTGCAGTGGGGCTGGTGATGCTGGGTGGCCCTGGGGGACCCCAGGGAGTGCAGGGGGGAAGGGATCTGTGAGAGGTTTATTTGCTGGGACCAGCCCTGGGCGGCCCTGAGCTTTACGAGGCAGCCGATGGAGCTGCTTCCTTGCGAGCTGCAGCAATAAAGCTTGCCGGGGGGTCAGAGGTGATACCGACTGCTCTTAAGTGGCCCAAACCGGTGGTCTGTGATGGAAACTGAACTTCTAGAGCCATAATCAGAACCAGAGGGGTTAAATTCCAATGGCTAAATACCAAGGACTTAGCCTAAACATCTCTCCCATCTTGCTCAGTCTGTCCCAAACAGGATCCTGCAGCGTGCGGTTGTTTGGGCAAGGTCAGGCTGCTGGCAAGCGAGGTGTGTGTGCCACATCTCCCTGCTGCCTTGGGATCAGACATCACCAGGACCACTGAATTTCCTCCATCTCGGTGCGCTGTTGCACTGGGTAAACACCTCTGCAGCGCTTGGGAAATTCAGAGCGACAGCGTTTGCTGGTTTCAGAGGTCTCCAAAGCACCAGGATGAGGCTGATGCTGGAAACCTGAGCCCTGTAATTGTATTGTTCTGCTCGAGTGATATCTGAAGGGCTGGCTGGTTTGTTTGCATGTTTGTTTGTAGTGCAACTATCAAAGGAGGTCTCGGCGGTGATGAACGCTGCTTCTAAAAAAGGGCCTGCCCCGGAGCCAGCACCAGCCCTTCTCCAGGTCGAGCCACTACATGTCCCCATAAGCATAACCTGTCCTACCAGTGGCGGCTCCAGAGGCATGCAGCATTCCTGTAGGAGTGGGGGATTGCCTGCCATGCCTGAAAACAGGTTCCAACATCACTGAGCACTTCCAGGAGAACCCTGAGAAGGGTTCTCCTCAGGGACCAAGCAATGGGTGAGAAAGGATATTGCCAACATGTGCAGAGGCAGAGGGAGCAGGGAAATTGGCAGAAACAGGGCTGAGCAGATCACCGTTGTATTTCCTCAGTTGTGGAAAGCTGACAGACACTTCCCTCCCCCCTAGAAAAAGACACCAAAGAAATCCAAACACGACCATACATCCCAAGGTCTGTGTGCCAGGAAGAGCACTGTCCTCAGAGGAGACCTGGCTGGACTTCTCATGGGCTGATTTTCCTGTTGGCCAACCCAGCGGGGAGGAGGGAAAGCCCTTGGCAGCATCCACTGCACAAAGCCACCCCCCACCCCAGCACGTGTCCGGGAATCCAGGCACCTCCACCTCACCAGGTCCTGGTTTCTACCTCCAGGCTGTGTGAACAGCCACTACTCCCTGTGGCAGGAGGTTAGCAGAGGGCCAGGCAGGCTGCTGAGCGTTAGCATCAGTGTGGTTTATTACTCTCATTAATGATGTGGAGAAGGCAGCGTGTTAGCAAAAACGTGACATATTTAGGTTAGTTAAGGCTGAAGGACTTTGCTGCTGTGGGAAAGGATTGCACGAAGATATATGACATTCACCACGGGCCTGTGTGAGATGATGCATCTTGCATAGACTAATCAAGATAATTCACATATATTGTCCTAAATTAATTATAGCCACTAAGTACAAGCCCAACATGTCAATGCAGACAGCTCAATTAACAGCTCTTATTCAATATATGCTGATGGTCAAAAGAGCAAAGAAAAGATTACAATGCGCAGTGAGCATGGAGCAAAGCACTGGAAATATTGCAGTACCACTGCTTAAATAAACTACTTTGCCAGCTTGTCAGGGAGCAGAGGGTGATGGGCACAGGGCAGTGTGGAGAGAGGCTAAAAGGGGACAACAAGGGACCTTCTTTAGCCCTCTCTTTCTGATAACCTCTTAAAAACAGAATAGATCAAGTAGATGAAGCAGATTTTTAAATAGCAAGAGAGAGGGGTGGGAAGGAAAGAGCTATTTTAGAAAGCAAGTGCTGTTTGCGTGGAGCAGGAGCAGAGGGTCCCATTCATGCAGAGCAGTGACCCCAGGACTCAGTGCCCATGTGCTGGCCAGGGTGTGACTGTCCAAGGAGAAAAGGTGGAAAGAGGAGAAAGATGAGTCCAGCTCTGTGTACAGTGGGTGAGACAAGGATTGAGTGCTGCATCCTGGCTTGATCAAAGATGCAGAAAAGTTGGAGAGGGCTTAGGAAACTACCTTTGAGTGGGAGGTTGAAGCAGGCCCCTGCCTATTTTTCTATTGCAGTGGAGGTTAGGATGTGACTCCATTGCACTCAGCACATGCTGAAGGGGAGGGATTTCTCTCAGTCAAAAACACATACTGAAACCCAGTGACTAGGACTGGTGGAGGTCTTGCACCATGCAGGAACTCACCGGGGCTGGGAGACCTCTCTG
This sequence comes from Brachypodius melanocephalos, assembly GCA_013398615.1. Taxonomy (NCBI): domain Eukaryota; kingdom Metazoa; phylum Chordata; class Aves; order Passeriformes; family Pycnonotidae; genus Brachypodius; species Brachypodius melanocephalos. Next base: position 8,150,924 of record VZSR01000247.1, read on the forward strand.
TCAGCCATTCCAAGCAGCTGAGGAGCTTACTGCAGCCTCACTTCAGTCAGTCTCCCTTCGCCTGGATTCTCATCAGAGAACCCTGACACCAGGTGCCCTGTGCCCTGAGGCAAAGGGTTTCATGCCTGAGCCCAGCAGTGGCTGTGGGAAATCTTTGGGCTGATTTGCCTCCTGCGAGACTCCAGCCAGCATCATGCAATCTCTTTTCATTCCTATTTCATGAGATGTGAATAATTAATGAGAAACACAATGCAGGGAGGATAAGATGAATATATATATGTATACATATACTCACACACATGCATATATAGTGTTAGAAATAATCAAGGCTCAAATATATAGCGAATGTTGTGGTACAGCAGCCATGAAAATGTGGGGTAAAGAGGAGGAGCACAACAGAGAGTCATAAAAGGCAGATGAAGGGGTTTGAGGGGTGTAGAGGATGGGATACAGGTGCTGTCTCCTATGGCAGCAGGAACCTCCAGCCTTCCCAAATAGCCCAGGAGCTGGTCACAGGCAGAGGCATCTCTCCCAGCTCTTCCCCAGAGCTGTGCAATGCCAAAGCGAGGGCAATGCCAAGGGCTGCTCCTGCATTGCCCTGGGGAAGGGGTGAGATCCTGGTGGGCGCCTGTGCTGCAGTGGGAGGCAAAGCCCAAGGAAGGCTGAGAAGCAGCATCTCTGGGAGCTGGGATTTTGCATCCCTGACCAAAGCACCCTCCACAGCCTCTCAGCAGCCATCCAAGCCTGTGCAGCCGTTGCTGTGTCTGTGTGCAGTTGAGCCTCTCGCCATCCACGGCCAGCAAACAGGCATCTGAATTGTATGTGTGAAGCCCAGAGACTCTCCCTCCAACTGCACAGAAAATCCCATCACCTGCTGCATCCGGCTCCCAGCCGCCAGCCAGGCCTGACTAGTGCTAATTGGCAGTCATTAATTAGCCTTCCGGCAGGCTCTCACCCTGTGGACTTGCCGACAGAGCCCATTGCAACCTGCTGATGCAAGAAGAGAGTTGGTGTCCCCCTGCCCCACACGGACTGCTGGAGCCTGCCCTGAGGAGGGGAGAATCCCTCAGCCTCACCCCAGTCTGGGGGTGGGGACAGGGAAAGGGATGGCTCCTGCTGCCTGCCTGCAGCCCCAGCTCTCTGGGGTTAGGCACCAAAGTCATGGGAAACCATGCCTTCCATGAAGCTTCTCTGAGCTATCCTGGAATGATCCTGTGGTGCAGCTTCTTGGCTGCTATTCCAGAGCTGAGCCATGGCAGAATGGATGTGGGGCAAGTGGCAGACATGGGTCAGGGAGAACTCAGAAGCTGGATGATGATGATGTATCTGTGGGTGATGGTTCCTGAATATAGTCATCAATATGGTATTTTTGGGGTGAAGCAAATTCACAAGCCGGAAATCCGGGACATAGAGCACTTGGGAGACCCCCACAAGGCAAGGCATGTGGTGCCGTGCCTCAACCCCATCCACGAGCTGGCTTCATGGTGGGACACAGACTGCATTTGCTCCCTCTGACAGCCTGAGAGCTGGGTGTTTTTGTATTTGTCCCTGCCCTGGATTTCCAGCATTTGAATTTGCTTCGCCCCAAAAATACCCTATTATAAATAAACCCCAAACTTTCTGCACAGTGTCCTGCCCAGTACCAGTTCCCTTTTCCACTAGCTCATGCTCCTACTGCAGCAGGGGCCATGTACCAGGTTGGAATCACCAGCAGGACAAGGTTTGTCACCCCTTAGGCTCGCCCCATCCTGGCTGTACCTGCACCGGGGCTGGGGACAGGCTGGGGCAGCCGACGGCCAGTCCGGCCCATCCTGCCTTTTATCCACCGTCGGTGGCTCCCATTTCCCAGGTCTAATTTATCACCTAACTTTTTATAAATGGGTCATTTCCCATCCCCAACCCGAGAGACAATTGCGATGGGCCCTGGCACCGCGCCACGAGCTCCTTTCAACTTCATAGCGAGTTCATCAAAGGCCCGAGACACCATTTCCCCAAACAGTAAAAGTGTCAGGGAAAGAGGCGTGTTGGGAAGCCTCGGTGACAGCCAAGTGCTTAATTAGTGGTAATGCAAAGTTTACAGCCCCCCTCACAGCCTCCCCCCCGCCCCTTGTTTCTGGGAAGGGTGTGAAGGGTTAGACAGGTCTCTCTGCTGCTCGGTGACCTGTGATGTCCCTCCAGAAATATGGCGCTGGTGGAGGGGATGGGGAGGTCCCAGCCTGGCTGCTGGGACTGGGAGAAAGACAGGGAGGGATTTGCCCATGTGCACTCACTCAAGAGCATCCCCATCCCCTAGGTCCCACTTGTGCTACAACCCACCCCAGCACCCATGGGTGCCCAGCATCTGCAGGCATTCTCTTCTCCGTGGCTGCTGGGTGACTGGGGAATATGTGGGAAAGACCCATGGCAGGGTCAGCAGTGGAAACGATGTGTCCCACCCATCCATCCTCATCCCAGCCACAATCTCCTGGCTCCTGTGATGCCTTGCAGTCCCATGAGACCCAGTGGCAGAGCACCGGGTTGCTACAGGAGGTTGCATACCACGGTCACATCCCTTTCATTCCTCTCTTTCCTCTCTTTCTGTTTTCCCAGAAATCATCTTCCTGCCTGTCACACTATCTGCCTCTCTCTGGACTTTTTTTAATGTATCCTTTTGGCAACAGAGCAGACAGAGCTGAGCATGGTGACTTTGGCGCTTAGAGGCAGAGCATAACTATTAACAGAGCTGATGGCATTACAGTGTTGGCACTCACTTTCTCACAGCTTCCCAAATAAAGCTGAACATCAGCCAGGACTCTTAGCCACGATGGGGCATTTAGCAGGGATTTGTCTCTGACTCCCACAGCTGCCAGACCCATCTTCTCATTGTTGACATTTCTGGGGGTGAAATTTTCCATCAGAAGTTGCCAAATACAGGTAAGGATCAGAAAGAAAAATGAGAGATTTGGTGATATGAGGCTTTATCCATTTCATACATGAGTGCCCAAGCCTCCAAGGGGAGTGATCACCATGGGGAATGGATCACCTGGGGAGCACTGCTGTCACTGCAAAGCTGGTGGTACAGGGAACAAGCAGAGAGGCCTCTATGGTCACTTGGTTAATGAAGTACCACACCTGTACTAGGATGAAGCTAGTCCCAGGCAAAGCAGCACCTTTGTGCCTTGGTTTCATGCCTGTGAAGGTGCCAAATTATGCTCTGAGGACATGCAGGTGGCCAATGGGGATGAACAAGCTGATGGGCTGTACCGTGGCACTGCTTGCTCTCCAGGTTCTTCATTCCCCCAGGGCTGGAGCAGTGCTGTGCTGATACAAAGCAGATATAAAGCTGATTTTCATTAGGGAGGAGCACCAGGTTTCATGGTGGGGCCCTGCTCTCACCCAGCAGGGCTCTAAGGCCAGCAGCTCTGCCCAGTCCTCAGGCATGATTCCCTGTGCTGGGTGACAGTGACATCTTCCCACCACCACCCCACAGCACACGGACAGGGCTGGCCAACCCTCACTGGGATGGGATGAGGTCTGTGATGGACCTCATCCCCACACGCAGGACTGTACCACCCTCAGCACAGAACATTCCTGCCTGGATGAGCCCGCAAAGGGACCTGGCAGCTCCCTGGCACATCCCACCAGGCCACGGTTCCCTGCTTTGCCTCCCTGGCCTCGAGTTCCTGAGTGCTGGGCTCTCCCCCCGCCACCCTCCTCGGCACGGCTGGGGCCTTGCAGCTACAACCAGGAAACTATAAAACTTTACAGAGTGCGGCTGGAGAGAAACAGGAATTGCTGCAGTGACTGCCAGAAGGGCCAACATTAGATTCACAAGATTTTCCAGGGCTTGGACTCGCCAGGAAGGGATTTATCCACCTAGGAGGAGCTGTAAAAACTAAAATTAAATTCTTCATCTTGGAAAGGGAGGGGGGGGAGAACGAAGAAACTGCTTGACCTCCCCCCAAATGCTCTGCTGGAGGCCAGGAACCTGGGGGGATGTGGAGCACCCATGGCTGCACCTGCCCAGCCCGTGGCTGAGGGGTCCTGGCACCGCAGGGTCCCTGACACTGCTTGTCCTAGGGGCTACATTCAGCACCTCTCCAGTATGACCATCCTTTAGGGCATAATCTGGAGGTCATGGGGTGAGGGCTGAAGTCAGTGTCCTCTCCCTGGTCCCATTCCCCATTAGCCCACCCCACGTGCTGCCATACCTGCTGCAAGTGGAAGTGGTGCTGGGCATGATGTAGGAGCAGTTTGGGACTCCAGCAAGGAATAAGCAGGGATGCTCCACTTCACATCCCATCAGCATCATTGGGGTGGTTTTCCATGGTGTTCTGGCATTAGCAAGCAGTTAGAAGGAAAAAAAAAAACAAAACATACTGCCCTGTGGATTACAGATATGTGAAACAGCATCATGCCATTGTAGGGGACAAAGCAGTACCTGGCTGGGTCAGGAGCTGCTGCTTTTTGATGTGGTGCAGCTGATTTGGGGACCACATCTGGCCCCCTCCTGCCAAAGGACAGCAGATCTACAGTGCCAGGACCACCAGCTATCAGCCTGGGGGTATTTTGGGACTCGGCATAGACCCAGGTGCACCTATTTGTCTGTCAGCCTTCCCTGACTTCCCCACACGGGTGTGAGGTGGGCAGATCCTCCCTCACACCCTTCTGCTCCCCATCCCACCAGGCTCACACAGAGATGGTGGGTAGGGGCACACCAGGGTCACCCAGCCACAGGCCTGCTGAATCAGCCCTGTCGCCCACGGGCTGCTGGAGCAACACATCTCACATTCCTGTACACCTCCTCACTGGGATTTCCCCAGTATAATGGTGCACACTAATGCTTTTAGGAAAAGCCCACACCGCTGCAGGCTTTGAGGGCCATTTCCCATGTCAGGGGAGCCAGGATGGTCAGTACAGCATCCTGGTCAATGTGCTGCAGAGAGGGCTGTGCTGTGACAGGCTCTTTTCAGGAATTTTACACTCTTAGGGCAAGGAATCTTATGTCACTGATCTCTGTACAACTAGCTGAATCCTTGGAGCCTCACTGCTGAGTAGCATGGGAAAGCATCCCAACACAGGGAGAAGTCAGGCTGCTCCTCCAGACATGTGGAGGCAAAGATCAAACAAGGCTCACTTGGAAACCTCAGCAGAATTGTGCCAGAGGACACAAAGGATGTCCGGGTCATGCCAAAGCTGCAGCTCTGCCATTGCTGGCTCCCAGGGTGAGCCAGGCTGTGCTGGGGCCCCAGCAGGTCCATCTGCCTGGCTGGTGGAGCGAAGCATGGCATGCCAGCAATTTGTTTTGTACTCAGCCTTTCAGGCTGGAAAGCCAAGGGAAACCTGAAGATGTGAAGTTTATGTGCAAAATCCTGTCAGCTGAGTGCCTGGCTGTTCATAGTGCCATGTCACTGGTGCGTCCTGCCCCGCTGAGACACCCAGGTGCTGTTTTGCAGATGGGCTTTGAGGTAATTTTCCTTTTATTCCAACTTTTTTGCCCACAATAAATTTTACACCAAAAGCATGGAAGCACTGCTGAGAAAGTATGTATCGGGGAACGCTCTTTTGTTGCTTATTCTGGTTTTCTTTTTATTTTCCGCTTGTCACTGCCAGTGCAGGCTCTTAAAATAACTGGCTACTTTAAACCATGCTCCTTTGTTCCCTGGCTGAGCACCGCTGGCTGCCAGCTGGAGAGAGAGGGAGGTGAAATGTCAGGGCCCTGAGGAGAGTTTCAAAGTAGGTTTGTGGTGATGGGGACAGTGTGTTACACCCCGAGTCCTCTGAGCTGCTCTCTTCCTTGTTATCAGCAGGCCCCTACGTTGTGGGATTTCCCAGGGAAGCACTGCGTTTGCAGGTTCTCAGCTAGTCCCCTCTCTGCCACCACCCAAACTTCATCCACGCTCCAAAGGGGCAGCCACTGGTCTGCACCCCAGCTTTGCAGCCTGCAGACATCCCCTGTGGACTCCTCACAGCGCCGCCCAACTTCAGACCCCTGCCCTCAGGACTGCCCCTTTCCCACCCTTGCAGCAAATTGTTTAAACCGTGAAAGCTCCCGAGTGCTGGAGGGAAGAGGTGGGATGGAGGCCACACAGCTCCCTTGACCCCAGTTAGTGTGGGAAAGGGCTACGGCAAAACTGGTTAGGAACTGGCAGCAAGCCCCAGGGGAAGCAACAGCTAAGCCTGGGTTTATCCCTCCCAAGCCAAGCGCCAGGGCAGCGGATGCAAATCCCAGGCAGGCCAGGAATTGCCTGGCACCTCTCCCAGGGTGTTTGCACCTCCATCCTCGGGCACCCTAGGAATGTGGTGTGACGGGGAGAGGGGATTCCTGCAGCCAGGGGGGAAACTGGGGTGGGGGTGTGGGCAGCCAGGGCACTGCCAGCAGGCTGGGCTCCACCACCTGCAGGCACCGAGGCTGGGCCAGAGCCTGACTTGGAAGTGCTACGTCGGAGGCTTCTGCCATGCCTGGGCACGTCCCCACTTTGTTTATTCCTTTGACTTATTATTTTATTTGACTATTTATTCCTGGCTGCCTTTTTCTCACGGTGGCTGTGTTTATTTAGCACGCCAGGCCTGGAGCCCGCCGGGCTCGTGCTGCTGCCGAGCACAGCCATAATCCGAGCGCAGCAAGTGCCACGACAGCAACCCCGTGCTGAGGTTTGTGGCCAGGGCCTGGTGGAGTATTTGTGATTGCTGGGACAGTGTTTTGAGGGGACAGTGGGCAGTGGGCAAGAGCGTGGCCACGCGTGCTTGCCACTGTCGATGCTGTCGGCATGCGGCCACGCCAAAGGGCTCCAGCACCTGCGTGCCTGCCCACCAACACCGGTGGGGCTGTGGCAGCTGGGCCAAGCAGAGAAATTCCAGGCTGGAAGGAGGCAGGTTTGGAAAGTACGAGGGTGGTCTGCAAAGTGATGCCACCTCCATGCCATCAGTGATGCTCCATGGGGACCCTGTCCCCCCACAGCCTCCCAAGGTCCCATGTGGTCCCAGAGCCAGAACTTCAGTGTGATGTGGAAATGCCAGCAAACCATCAGCCCTCCTCCCTCACAGGCCCTGTGTGGCATCTCCCGTGGTGACAGCCCCCAAGGACCCAAATCACTGGGTCCTCTTGATGCTGAGGATGCAGCTGCGGCTGGGGGCCAGGGAGCCATGGCAACCCGGCAAGGATGGGGGTTGCCATGGCAATGAAAGGCGCAGCATCCGGAGCCAGCTTTGGGCAAGGGATGCTCCAGGTGGGATGGGGAGCAGGACTAGGCTATTGCCCCAAGGTCAGGGAAGGCCAAAGCCTTACCTTAAAGTCCAGGAAAGCTGCTCTTCTGTGCTCTGAGGGCTGCCCCTGGCCCACAGTGCCTGGTAGGGGTGGGCAGGTGGAGGCTGCTGGGGTTCAGGCCGTGTGCTTGGTCCTTTTGTGGTCCCATTGTGCCCACTGCCACCATCATCTCTGGCTGGTCCCAGGCAGCCCCAGCAGGACGTGGTGCTGGTTCCTGTTCAGTCCAGAGAAGCAACCGTTTTTGCAAGGCATGCAGAGTCAGGTGCGGACTCTTGGAATTTTGCAGCTAGGAGGTTTGCCTGCATCTCTTATTATGAGTATGAACCCCAAATATCTTGTCACCTTATTTGAGGGTCACTACCCTCCACCTGGGAATGTCTCTCTGGAGTCAGGCTGTGGCACAAAGCAGGTTTCAGCCCCTAAATCTCTGGGTATGGAGATTATCTGCTTCCTGTGACTAAGGCGGGCACCCAGCTGACCCCAGCTCAGGGCTGAGCATGCAAATGGCCTCTGCACTGACATTTCAGCTGCAGCCTCCTAAAATATCCCAAATGGGGAAGGTTGCTAATTGCCTGGTTAGCAAAGGTGCCTGAAAAAGCATTGGGATGGGTGAGGGTGCTGCATCACCAGTTGACGACCCTGCCTTGTCCCCCCAGTCCCATGGCCACCCGCTCACCAGCGTGTCCCCATCCTGCTGGCCCCGTCCTGCTGCAGGGCTGAGAGGCAGAGAGGGGAAGGGGGCTCTGGGAGGAGGAAATGGACCTCCCAGCTGGGAAGCACACGGGAGAGTGACATTTGCCAGACACTGATGCTGCTTTTGATAAAGAGCAGGGGGCAGTTTGCTGCCCACAGGCACCTATGTTTCCCACACCTCCCAGCAGCTGGGGGACAAACCTCATCCCCCAGCTCTGGATCCTTTGCCTCCCACAGAGCTGAAGTCACGCGAGGCTAGATGCCTCCCTTTCCCTTTCAGCCCCAATGGACTGCAGAGCAGGGGGAGAAAGGCAAAAATCCTGATTTTTTATTTATTTTTTTTGTGTGTGGCATTTTTCAGCACCTGATGACAAAGGGCTGAACTGGACAGTGTCACCTGGACAGCGTCACCTGGACAGCATCAACATGGTTGCAACATCCACCCTACAGCATACAGACAGGGCTTGCTCTGCAAACACACAAACCTCATCAGATTTTCCCAAGGGCACATCCCCAGTGCAGGAATGAGCCCAGAATCCAGGATGACAGCCACCTTTCCTTCTCCTGCTGCCTTTGAGGGCTCCAGCACCCAGCAGGCCCTTTCCCCCTGCAGAAACAGTGGCTGAGCTCTGCTGCAAGCACACGCCAACGAAAGGGGCTGGCGGCTGCTGGCAGCCGCTTCCAGCGATTCCACCCTGGAGCTTGTGGCTGGGCTTTAGATCTGCTAAGCCTGCTTCAAACTTTGCACTGGGAGAAGTGATTTGTCTGCAAATGTTATGTGGTTAAAATAAATGCAGAGAATTTTAATCCTGGGAATTTGGAAAGTAGGAGATTTAAAATAACAAAACCCTTTCATATGGCACTTAATCCGAAATTAGCTGGGTTTTAAGTTTTACAGCAGTAGCTGATCATTCCTCGGCCACCTCCCGCTCAGCGTGGGAAGGGGGGGCTCCTCAGATTCCCGGAGCAGGGGGCAGTGGGGGCTGTAGGATGGGCTGTCCCGGGCCTGCCTTCCCTCATAGTGCCAAGGCGCTGCCGGAGTAGTGACGGCACCCTTTTTTTTGTTGACGTGGAATGGATCTCCCACAGCTACTTAAGGTTTTAATTGCCCTGTGATTAAAGTTTTCATTACTAAGCAATTAGCACCTGAAATTTTAAGTGCTGAAGTGTTTAACTGCATCCTGAAGCTGCCAGAGGTGAGGGGTGGTGGATGTTGGTGGGAGGGGAGAAAGTTTTGAAGTAGGTACCATGAGCAGCAGAAAGCGACTTCCTTGCTGGACCCAACCGGGTTGGCATGGGTGCTGCCGGCCACCCCAACCCCCTGGCAGCACCAAAATTCTGGCAGCACAGGGAGGAGCTCCCGGAGGGGCAAGCACTCAGGAAGCCTGGGAAGGAGACAGGCTGGAGCCGGTGCTGGTCTGGCGAGGAACATACTGGCTGGGCGAGCTGGCACCCAGCAATGCTCCCTGCCCTGAGAATGGGGCCCCACGGGGCTCCCCTTGCACTGGGGATGGCACAAGGGAACCCCCAGCAGCTGCATGGCTGACCCAGGTGCCTGCTCAGACGTCACCCCTCCGAGTGCAGCCCTTTGGACAGAGGACTTGGAGATGTCACCTGATGCCCTGATGGCCCCTGCTACAATGGTATCCAGCCCAGAAACACGGAGAAACCCTCACCCAGCTTCCCACATCCCCAGCATAGCTGCACTCCAGGTGAGCAGGCAACGGGGGCCTCTTGCAGGGCTTTTTCTTGCATTCAGCCAGTTCCACCCTTCAAACACACGTCCCCATACTTACCTTGTGGCAATGCACTCCTGGGACTGGCTGCCCGGTGAGGAATGTACTCCCTTCTGTTTGTTTTTAGACTCTTGCTGCGTAATTTCATTTGATGCCCCTTAGATCTTCTGAGAAAACAGGAATAATTGTTCCCTAATCACCTTTCCTTATGAAATTGCAGCTGAGGTTGCTGCATGCAAAGGAGATGAGGGAGGGGTGGTGGCTGGTGCAGTGGGCAGGGTGCGTGGGTGCACCCGTGTGCGAGGCCATGGTCTGACACACACCGTCCGTGTGCCCGTGTGGCACGGACCCGTCACTGGAGCACATCGGGGCTGTGTTTGGAAATGGAGAGTGAAAGTCAGGCTTGCTCCAGCAGGATGGAGTCTCTGGGTGAGAAATTTCTTACGGAGAAGGGCTGGGCTGGGAGGCTTGTCCTCTGAACCTTCCATGGCCGTTGCTGCTTTTCAAGGTTTTCCTTTCATGTCTGCCACTCCCTGTCTGCACAGGAATGCCTCCCAGGGACACCGTGAGCACAGCAGCTTTGCCGTGCACGCTGGAGGCTATTCTAAGGCAGAGCATCACTAAGTCAGGTCAGTGTTGCAGACAAACTCCCCTGCCTGTCCCACAGCCCCACATTTCATCTCTCAGCCCATCCCTGTCCACGTCTTGCCAACACAGTGCTCGTTGCAACCCTATTCGGCTCCAGCCGTCACCCCAAGGTGCCAGAGAGGGGAGCAGGGCTGTGTATGCGCAGGGACATTGCGTGGCTGGGAGCTGCCCGTGTTTACACAGACGTGCCTATCCCCCAGCCACGCCATCACCCCGTCCCTCGGGGGCCACAGCAGCGCCATCCTCAGCACCGAGTCCGTGCCCAAGCAGGCGGGTTGGCACTAAAGACCCAGCCCCTGCCAGCAAATACCAGGCAGTTACCACAGTTATTTGGTATTGTGCAGGCGTCGGAGCCCTGCCAGCGCTGCTCCCCAGGCTGCCCACCAGCTGCAACACACAGGCAGCGACCAAGGCTCCCTGGCCAGCGAGCTGCTCTGAAATCCTCAGCTCCGGAACCGGGACCGCGGCGCTGCAGCCGCCGGCACCAGGGAGCTTGAGGCCCCGGGGGAGCCCGGCTGGCAGCACCAGCCCAGGGGGAGCGAGCGGGGGCTCATTAATTACAGCACGTGGGGAGCGACGCGATTGTATGGAGCATCCTCCCCCGGCCCGCGCACCCCCGCTGCCTGCTCCAATTTCTCAACCTATTCTGAAACGAATTCCTTTCGGGCTGAAATTTGCCAGGCATGGCTTGGCTCCAAGGGGAATTCTTGGAGAAAGTTTAAGTAAAATTGGTTCAGCCATTTTTGAGTTATTCAAGTGTGAATAAGCAATTTCCCCATGTGCTCCGTTCAGAAATTTTGTGCTTGGGTAACTCAGACCTCTGGAATTGCAGAATAAACGAGGTTTCTGCATCTCACTAAACTGGCAGGGGGGATTTCCCAGGAGTGACTTCACAAGGAGACAGCAAATCTTCCCACCCTGAGCCTGGCCTTTGGTTAAGATTCTCAGCACCTCCACCAGTCCCTAGACCTCTCCTTCCCTACTGATGCTGCATTATAGCCCTGTGCTTCTATTAACGATACTAGCATCATCACTCACTTCTCTGCTGCTTATCTGCTTGAGTGACAGCATGTCCAAGCCAACAACTTTGGCTTCTTTGCTCAAAGTTTGGCATTTTCCACAACTGCAATCCCTTTACTGCTGCTTTGCTCCCCAGCCACTTTCCTTTACCTGGAGAGTGCAATGCCCCACTTGCTGCATCTCCTGTCCCTCAGAGACTCATCACAGTCATATGTCCTGTCTTAAATTAGCACCCGGGCTCTCTTGGGCATGACTTTTCCTTCAGGAACCATGCTCAGTGGTGCTGGGGCACTGTGGCAGTCCTCAGGGCACAGCATTCTGGTGCGACTACCCGCAGCTCCCAGAGGATGCCAACATTCCTGCGGTAGGAATCGGTCATCTCCAAATTTTTAGCTGCCCAAGCAGAGCTCAGGTCTATGCCAGCCTCTCCAGCCAGGTCTTGGAAAGCCAAATCCTTCCAGGACATGGAAGTAAAACGCCCATCCACAGCCGTGGTGGGAGTGTACAGCAGAAGGCAGAGGGGATATGGATCTGCATCTGCCCTCACAGAGGAGAGGTCAACCATAGCCAGCCCTGATAACCCCCCAAATTCCTGCTTCTGCCAGCCGCCATGGGGAAGGTGGCCAGGAGTGTGGTCTTGCAGCCTGCCCACTGCATCAGTGTGGGGCCAGGACTGGGACTGCACAGCAAGGGAGTTTCTGGGGCAAGTTTCTGGGGCAGGAGCACTGTGAGGAGCTGCCACTTGCAGATGCCAGGTGTCTGCAGGGACAGCCCAGATGGCTCTGCCAGGGGGATGAGGCTGCCCAGGGTGAAGTAACGAGTCGTGCACCCCCACTGCCCCTGGACCTTCTGGGGTTCCAGCCACTCCCAAGGACCAGAGTCATGAGCATTCCCCAACATCAGGGACTTGGGGGATTTTGCTAAGCCCAAATGAAGCCTGCCCAGGTATCTGAGGGGCAGAAGCACTGCAGAGTGCCTCTTTGCAACATTTGTAGAAGGCCAGGACAGGACGCAGCCCGTGTCCCATATCCATCATGGCAGATACCTGTCTGTCCTGATGGATGTGCCAGCTCCAACAACCAGGACAGTGTGTGTGGATACACCATCCCAAGAGAGCAGAGTCTGTCCCAGACAGGGCCCCAAAACCTTCCCATTGCAACGTCAGGACAGAGGGGAAAGAAGACTGAGGCACCCACAGGCTTGGAAGCTGTGGCTGCATGCACAGTTACCAGCACCTTCTCCCACGAGGAATGTGATGGAGGAGGCACCTTGTGGGTAGGGGTAGGGGCCCTGGGAGAGGTCACTTCAGGGTGCTTTCTGTATGGTTTCAGCTTGGCCAGGATCACAGCATTCATCCCTGTCTGTGTGGTGGGAATTGTGGTGCGGATAGGGTGGGTAGGCTTATGATACAATGAGATGGGATGAGCGAGGTAGCTATGGGATGAGCTGGAGGAGAATGAGGTAAGATGGGTTGGCAAAGGGTGGGATGCATGAGAGATGGGATGGGACTGTGGAGAATGGGATGGCAGTGGGTGGCACAGGTAAACCAGGCTACCGGTAGTGTGGCACAGAGGGGCCCACGGTCTCGTCATTACACACGCTACCAGGCTCACTCACTCACCGAACCCGGAGGGGCGGGGGACAGGGCAGCGCGGGCCGAGGGTCTGCGGGGCAGGCCGGGAGCGCGGCCCCTTTAAGAGCCCAGTTCCGCGGGCGACCGCTGGGTGGGGCGCGTTCCCCGCCCTGCGCTTCCCGAGCCAGGGGGCGGGGCCACGGGGGGCGCGCCGGGCAGGCCCCGCCTCCTCCAATTCATCTTTCCGCTGAGGCTCCGCCCCTCGCTGCAGCACCGCCCAATCGGCGCCGCGCTCGCCGTCGCCAGGGGCGCCGGGTTGCCAGGGGCGGGGTGATTGGCGGACAGGCTCCGCCCCGCTCGGCTCAGCAGCGGCGGCGGCGGCGGCGGCGCCAGAGCGCGAGCGTGGCGCGGCGGCGAGAGGAGCCGCGCGTGGCGCCGAGCTCGGGACTGCCCGGCGGGGCCGCCCGCACCGCCCCCGCCATGGCCGCGGCCCGCCCGGGGGCCCCCCCGCCGCCGCCGCCGCTGCTTCCCCTCCTGCTGCTCCTGCTGCTCCCCGGTGGCCGCCGCGCTCTGGAAGGTGAGTACCAGGCGGGCGTGCCCGTCCGCCGCACCGGGGCCCGGGCGATCGCGCACGAGTGCACGCATCCTCCAGGATGTCCCAGGCCCGTCGTGGCTCAGCGCGACTCGTCGTCGCGCCGTGGATGCCCACGTGTACCCGCGGAGAGCTCGCCGCCGCAGCCCCGCTCCCAGCGCTTAGCCGCCCTCAGTAGGTTTCAGAGTCAACGCCCCGTGGAACCGAGCCCGGCGCGGCAGAGCCGCGGCGTCCGCGGCCGGCGGCTGCTGGCAGGGAGCGGCGCCTCTTTGGATACTCGGTTCACGTTTCGAGGCTTTTCGCCACGACCGAGAGGGCTGGAAAATTAATATTTCTTTCAGTGGAAGCTCACGGCGTGCCAGAATTGGTGGGGCCGCGGAAGGAGTGTCCGTGTGCCGTGTCCGGCTCCATCCCTTCCCCGGCAGGGCTCGCCGCGCCCGCTGCCTTAACCCCCGAACCTCCAGCGTGGGACCTCCGGGGCGAGTGGCCACGCGTGCCGCATCTATCCCCGGCCGGCTCTGCGCTCCGCGGCTCGCCCACCTTCGAGCTCCGATGGAGTTGGGAATAGAACGGGGAGTAATTCTCTCCTCCTTGGAGAGTGAACCCAGCTCCGCGGGGCAGCCCCGTTGCACCCCCAGCTTTGAGCGAGGAAAGAGGCTTTTGGCCCCGCTGGGGTACTGGGGTTTCCCGGGTGGACAAGGCGGGTCGCATCGGAGAGAAGAAGAGTACCCCGACGGGTTTTTGTCTCGGCACAAAGTGTGCGAGGCTCCAGCCGGAGTGCCAGGGGCGGCGGCGTTCCGGTGTCCGGTAACCGAACCCGCGGCCGGAGCGGCGGGAGGGGACTGGGAAGGGAGGGACGGAAGGGAGATCCTCCGGTCGCAGCGGAGCTGTGGGTGCCCCCGCCCGGGCAGGGGGCGGCGGGGGCTGCTCGGAGGCGGTGTCGTGCTTCGGGCTCCCGCTGCCGTCGCCCCGCGTTGCGAGGTTCGGGCCGCGGCGCCGGGGGTGGTCGTGGGCAGGAGCCCTCCCCCGTTGCGGTGGTTGGGGGACGTCTTTGCTCTAGCTTTGGGCTTTGTAGAAAGTTTGGGGGGTGCTTGTTGTCCGCGTTCCTTTTCATCCTCCCTCCGTGCGATTTTTTTGTTTTTCCTTTAAAAGGGAAAAAAAAATTAAAACTCCTCGGCCTTGGTACGCTGTAGGAATCAGAGCTGTGGGCCTGCCGGGTCCGTGAGCTCCCGGCTAAGCGGGAACCCCGCGGCAGGAGGGGAAGGGAAGAAGCCAGCGGCACTCAGCCCTCGCGGGATGGAGGCTCCCGAGCACTCGCCTGGGGATCCTTGCCTTCTGGAGAGGTGCCGGAGGATGAAGTTGTGGGCAGGGAGCCCGGCGGGGCCCCACGCTTGCGGGTAGCCCCTCGCAACCTGCTTCCCATCAGCGGTTTAGGAATTTGGGAAGGATAGCTGGTGTGGGGGCTGGCACCACCAGTGTGTATCACCTGGGGACAGTCCCTCCAGTCTCCGGGGAGACAGGGAGCCCCAGCATCTCCCCCCCTGTCGTCCGGGGATGGAGCAGTGCGAAGAGTTGGATGCAGAGAAAATAAACAGCCCCTGTTGAGGAGTCACTGGGTTTTTTGAGATTCCCCAATGTGTGGAGTGGTCAGGGGCTGAACACGCCGTCTGAGAGGTCAGGGCCCAGCTGGGTACCAGCCCGGTGGTACCACTTTGGGGCTGGCTGGCAGCTGCCCAGCAGTTTTTGGGCTGGCTCCGATTCCCCGTGGGATTCTCTTTTTCTTTTTTTTTTTTTTTTTTTTTTTTCTTTGCTCTTGCTCGAGCTGAAGGGAAAGTTGCAGCCGGCCTGGAGAGCCTTCTGCCTTGCCCAGCTTAGGGGAGCCGCTGCTCACATCACGGTCAGTAAGCTCCCGCTCTTCTCCTACGTTTGGCATTTCTGTCCACGCTCAACACTGCTTCCTGATGGGGACTGGCGCGTTCCAGAGGTTACTGTAAATCTCATGTGCACGTTTGTTTGGATATTTTAGTGCTGATCATAAATCTGGCGTGGCCATAAATCTGTATGCACGTCCTGCAGACAACAGCAGCGAGCAGTCCCCAGACCCAGCCACTTTACCGTCCCCTCTGAGGTGCAACGGGCTGGGCTTAAGGCTGGTCCCAGGCTGGAAAGGCAGGGGGCTTTGGGGCTGGATAGCGCTCCCCATTCCCGAGGGGATGGCGGGGAGTTGGGTTTCTTTACAAGGCCTCACGGGGGTGGAGGAGAAAAGCCGTGCTCGGCAGCAGCTCAGTGAGGGCTTTGTGCTGCCGAGGAGAAAATGGTTTCTCTCCAGATCCTGTAAGTGCGCTGGGTCTGTTTGAAGTCACAATGTGTTTTTCTTCTCCGGTTCAGCAGTCCCCGGGCCGACTGCAGAAGGAATGCTCTATCCGGGGGCAACAGCGGATCCTTTCTCCAGCACAGGGGTTTGAGCTGAGACGTTTGTCCCAGCGGGGCTGTGGGAACAGAGGCCCTGTGGAGAGTGGATGTGGTGGAATAGCATGGGGAATGTGCTGCGTTCCGGGCCCTTGCAGACCATCCAGGGGTAAAATCCAAGGCTTCAAAACACCCTGGCCCAAGGGAGCATGGATAGCCACAGACTGGATCAGCCTGTCGTCCTGGGGGTGCAGATAGACTGGGACAGGGACCTGCTCTCCCTAGGAGCCACTCTCCCAGGCTTGTTCCTGTCCGGAGCAGCCTCTCTGGATTCAGGACTCCATTTAAAGTTGGAGTTTCCCACGTGCTTCCCCATGAACTCCCGTGCAGAAGCACTGCAGTTTGCTGCACATAGTCCTGAGCAGACTTGGGTTCTAGTGAAATAGCCAAACCCCACAATGCAGCAAGGTGTATAGGGGGGATTTTCTTTATCTGGGCTCTGCCCAGTGGCATCTCCCAGACCCCAGCTGGGTGTTACACAGATTGACCACAGTCCTCTATGCACCGGCAAACTGCTGCTTAATTGACCCCTGTGCTGGAACTACCAGGTATTTTCTTGGCAGAGAGATCTTTCTGTTTAATTACTTTTTACAGAAATTGCATGTTTCTTGGCGGGGCAATGGGTGAAGTTAGCCCTGCTGTTTTATGGATGCTCAGGGTAGGGCTGTGAGGGAAAGTGGATTGTGGGGCTCTGCAACACTCGCTGGATTCATTAAATCTCCCATTCCTCAGTAAAAGCTGCGCTGGAGGAAGCCTTCCCCTCCGTGCTCCTGAGGAGGGGAGGAGAAGTGCTTTCCTTTGTGTCAAGCGGAGCATGCGGAGAGCTGGGGAGAGGGAAAACTTGGAGCGCCAGGGTCCGTTTGCAGCCCCACATTTCTCCCTCCGTGTACATCAAGGCTGTGGCTGCCAGGCCATGCCTGCCCAGCCCTTGCAATTGGGAATAGCGGCCTCTGGTTTTTAAGGAATGAACCGAAACTCCTTGTTTTGTTACGATGACTTACTGCAAGAGATATTTGGGGAAACCAGTTTGTTGCATTTTCTTTCCATGAGCCGTTTGCTGCTGCCGCTGGAGCAGAGGAGCTTGGCGTTTAATTAAAACAGCCCCAGCAATCTGAATCACAGACTTGCATGTTTTTAAAATTGTAGCTGTTCCTGTTGTGCTGAGTCAAACTGGTTTGTCGGGATTAAGCGTCTCCGCCTGGGAGCTGCGCTGGGGGAAGGGTGCTGGGGCGGCCCCGGGGTCGGAATCCCCATTCCCAGCTGGTACAGACCACAGGGTGGGTGTCAGCCTCCCCCGGAGGAGAACCCTGGGAAAGGGGGACTATACCCAAGGGCTGCGGTGGAGCTGGTGGTTGCCGTTGCCACAAGCTTCTCAGTGGTTGAAACCATAATGAGCTGCTGTTGTTTCTGGGTCCAGCATGTTCCCATGAAGCATTTGGGGGATGGTGGGGATGGGGGTGCCCCTCCATGGACAGGAATCTCCTTGCAGAGTCCCATGCCCCAGGGGATGGGCTGCCGTCTTGAAGGCCAGGCAGCCTGTTGCAAGTGACACTCCCACCCGACTAGGACCGTCCCATTTGAAGTCATGTTTTGTTTTTTTTACTGCATTTTTGTTGTTGTTGCTCCAAACCCAGCCCTGTGCTCTGGCTGGGCGGTGCTGGCAGTGGGGCATGGGCCGTTTCCTCACAGAGCTGAGCCCCAAGTGGGAGCCATTTTGTAGGGAGGGCAGGTGGGCGTCCTGCCTGTGAAGGGACAGGTTTGGCACTGTTGGTAAAGCCTCATCGTCCTGCGCTTGGGGACCATTATCACCCTCCCTCAGCAAGGCCACGGAGGAGTCATGGAGCTGAGCTTGGGAGTGGGGCAACGTCCCCTTTCAGCAGGGCCACGTCCCTTTCCTACAGAGCCACCATTCCCAGAGGGGCCGCATCCCTCCCCTGGTGCCCGCTTTCCCCTCGGCGCAGCTCAGCCCTCCAGCCTGTGCTCCCTGAGTCGGGAGGTAGCGAGCCCAGCGCTGTCTTCGCATGGCCGCCCCGCTGAAGAGGAGCGGGAGCCATCTTGAGAAGAAGCTGGAGCACAGCGGCAGGGCCGAGCACAGGCCCCACGGCCGCTCTCCATGCACGTGCCAGCGTGTGCTGGCTGAGGGTCCCGGGCTGGGACAGGGGGGAGGATTTTGCTGGGGGGGTTCTCTTCGTTTTATTTTTGCCCATCGCTAAGCCCTGCTGCGCTGCGGGGCCTGGCGTTTCTCACGCATGTGGCAGGAGCTGTTGACAAACACCTGTTTCTCGGCCCCCTCCCCAGGAATGCCCCGGGGGCCCTGCGGGGGCTGCAGTGCCGCAGGGGTGGGAAGCAGGGATGTCCCCTCCCAGGGGAGCCCTCCCCCAGGATTCTCCTGCCCAGCAGCAGCTGCGGGGGGATTTGAGCCTCCCTGTTCCTCTGTGAGGTGTGGCTGTTGCACAGGGCTGCCGAAATCCATCCCCTGTCCCGGGGAAGGGACAGTGCTGTCCCCATGTCCCCTGCACCCGGTCCTGCATCTCTCGGGTACTCAGTGCCAGCCCAGCAAGGGCTGGGCGCAGGGGGACCCCGCAGGGAGGGGGGGCACGCACACGCGGCGTGCTATCCAAGGCCTTTTTTTATTAATGAGAAAAATGTGCAGGGCTTGAACGATCGCCAGGAACAGATTTATTCTAGTTCCCCAGAAATTAAACCGAAATGAAGGAGCGAGTCAGCCCGGCCCGGCACCCCCTCCTGACTCTGTGCTTGTTTTAACTTTGGAAGAATCTGACTTTGGGGGTGGGGGAGGTGGAGGAGGGAGGGGGGGGCAATATTTGGGTTTAAGCAGTTCCAGATGGGCTTGGTGCTCTCGGAGAGCTGAGGAAGCGAGCAGAGAGCAGCGTGGAGATTTGGGTAACTGCCCCAGGCAGTAGAGAGGAGGGAGATCTTGGCAGAAGCTCCCACTCTGCGCTGCCGGGATGGGATGGAGCTTGGCAGCCAAGCTACCCGTCTGTGGGGCGAGCCTTTGGATGTACACGGAGTAACCTTTTTTGGGGAAGGGGTGGTTTTGTTTTTTTTTTCTTTTAAATATCATTACTCCTTCTCTGGGCACCTTCCAAAAGTACAACCTGGAAAAAAATGGAGCTGGAGGGGAAGAGGGGCCTTTTGGATCTCAGCCTGATGCAAACATTTGCCCTGCAGAGGCGGGTCTGCAGTACCAACCACCTTTTCTTCCTTTCCCTGGGGACTTTGGGGCTCTTCATCCACCCACACCAGCCCAGCTCATCGTGGTGGCCCCGTGGGGACGCCTGCCCCATGAAACCATGGCCACAGGGCAGTGGGGTCACAGAGAGAGGTGGCAGGAGTGTCCCCATCACAACATGTCCTGGAAACAAGGGTGGCTTTGCAGGCTGATTTGCTGCCTATGTCCTGGTCAATGGCATTCGTGTCGAACAGGTCTGGCATCTCCTGATCAGATGAGTTATTTCTGTGGCAGCAGAGGACGGTGGCATGGCCATTCCTGCTGAGGATGGCGACCTATAAATCTGTCCTGCCTGCTGGCCGTGGAGCTCCTGCCTGCCTGCCACGGCTGGTCACATTGTCCAGATGGCAGAGAGCTCCAGCAGGCAGCCTCTTCCCCTGGGCCAGGCAGGGACATTCCTGTCCCAAGTGGGCAGTCTGGCAGCAGACAAGGATGAGAGGCTGTCTGTGGGATCTGTCCATTCCCCTTTACACACAGCCTGGCACAGCAAAAGCGTTTTTTCCCCCTGGACAAGCTGAAGCAGCAAGTACCGGGGCACATCCACCACGTGGGCAGGGATGGCAGCTCTTCCTTGGCCAAGCTGACCCTAGCGTAGCACACTGGGCTCTGACATCCGAAATCCTTGTGGTATTAATAGAACAGTAATTGCAGTGCAGGGCTGGGCTCAGGCAGCTGGCTCCCATCTTCTCCCAGTGTTGGTACGGCCTTTTTGCAGGACCAGGGCCTGGCAGCAGGACCTGGCGGGCTTTGGGCAGCCCACTGCACGTGTCCTTGGCATGCAGCTGGAGGGCAGAAGCTGCTGTCCTGCAAAAGTCCGAGGCTTCAAGTGCTGTGCTCTACAAGGGGATGCACACAGTGTGATGCTGGGGGGTGCTGGAGCCCAGCTTGGCATGGCTTAGCTCATAAAATAGCAGAAGTCTGCCCTTCCCGCCTTGATCCGGTGCATGACCAGGCAGAAAGGAGCACCCATCCCTCCCTGCATCCCAGCCACTGCCACTTGATCTGCCTTTTGCAGAGCTGGCACCTGTCCTCTCTCACATGCTTCAGTCTGTCTCGCAGCCGTCAGGAAACAGCTCCTGGTGAGGAGCACGTGGCCGGAAAACCCTCTTCAGCCAGTTAACGGGTGGTGGGTTTGCGACAGGGCAGGGCTGGATGGAGGGAGCATTCCTGTCCCCCTCCACCCCATGTGCCAGGCAGCTCCCAGTCATCTGGGATCTGGATCTGACCAATGCAGAAAGTGCAGGATATTGGGATTGGATGAGGAGGACTGAGAGAGATGCAGTAGTCCAGTGGCTCAAAGCCATGGGACCGTCTCCTGGCTTGAGGTTAACACCCCAGTGTAGGTGTGGGATTGGGAAATGAAGGATGCATCCTTGAAGCATCAGTGGAATTGGAGTTTTGGACCCTGCTGTGTGTTTACTGTGGTGCTGGCAGGGCTGGGACTGGCAGTGGTGGATGATGCTAGGACTGGCAGTGCTGGCCACCCCTGGCTGGGCTCTCTGGGCAGGGACTGCCTGGCTTGGTGCGTGCATGCGCCCTGTGTGCGCAGAGGGGCCTTAATCTCAGTTGGGGCCTCTGGGCCCTGCCATAATGCAGAAATAATGAGTCTATTATTAAGTGCCCACAGTACTTCTTCACTCCGGTGGCTCGCCTCCAGCAGCAGGCAGAACCTGCCCCGCTTGAAGTGGATGTGTCATCATTTGCCTCAGCAAATCCGATCCCCTTTGATGATGGGCCAAACGCCCTTGGCATGAAGGGCCACAGCTGTGATACAGGCCCCCTTTTTTTTCTTTCTTCCCCTCCTCTCCTCCTTTTGTTCCCAGTTCATTGACAAGTGACTGGCTTGCCTTGGACCTGGGACAAGTGGACATTAGTGGGCATGGGCTGTCAGAGCCCCCGTGCCTCCCTGGAGAGGGATGGGATGGGGGGGCCAGCTCCCAGGGCAGCCTCGCGTCTCTCCCCTCGGCGCTGGGGAGCAGCAGGCGCCCTGCTCGTCATAAGGACAGGTTCCCAGCGTGGGCGGTGATAGGGAGTGCTCCAGCCCTTCCCTAGGGCTGAACCGCACTGCCTGGCCTGCCCGGCCTGACAGTCGGGGAGGGCAAGGGTGGGACCAGCACAGCCCCCTGGCCTTGCACTGGGCACTAAGGTAGATGGGTGTGCAGGGGGTCCCCGGAAGAGATGGGATTCCTGAGGGAAGATGAGAGCGTGTGAGTTGCACAACATGCTGGCAGTGCTACCAGCACTAACAGACAGCGGCAGGAACTAGCAGACAGTGCCTCCTGGAACCTTCCCCAGACTCCCAAACCCATACCTGGAATCTCCACCATGGGTACCCCCTGACCACCAAGGGTGCCTGCTGGTGCCCTGCCTGATGCCTCCCACACTGGCTGCAGCCTTCCTCCCTGCTCTCCTGGCTCTTGACTGCATCAGCAAGAGCCTCTCCTCCCTGCAGTGCAGCTCCAGCACAAGGGGCTGCCAAGTGCCGAAACCTCCCTGCACGCCACCTCCTTTTCTCCAAAGCTGCTGTCTGTGGTGTGCTCCATCCACGGAGCATGTGGGCTGAGCAGGATGGGAGAGCTTCCTAAGTGCAGGCAGCATGTGGAGTTCCCTAGCCTTGGAGCAGGGACATCCCCTGCCTGGGAGGAGGATGGCTACAGGGTTTAGCTGGGGTCAGAGAGGGAAGAACCCTCCTGGAGGAGGAGGAGGGACCTGGGTGAGCCACATGCTTCAAGAAAACGTGTTGCGGGGTCTCCCAGAACTGACGCGCTCACAGGGCGCTCCTGTGGCTCAGCTTTTGTGTACGGAACGCTTGTCAGCGGGAAAAGTGCAACCTCAGGTTCTCTCCCACAGGCAGCTCTTTGTTCCCAGATAAAGGACCATACACCAAAGGCCCTTTGTGCCGCTGCTCAGAACAGTGCTGGGATTAATTGTACCGATAGGTGCTTGAATGGGGAGCACACAAGGCCACTCACTCCTGGTGTAATTATCTTCAAAACTGAGAAAGAAATTAAAATATGCAGAGGTGCCCCTTTCGGTGGCTTTTTGACTAGCAGGCAGTCTCCAAGATTAAAAGTGCGTCTCTAAACAAGCTAGCTTTCCTTCCAGAGGAGAAAAGCATGGCAGGGAGGGGAAGAGGCATCTGGCACCACTGCTAGCAGCCACCGTGGTGGAAGCCAAGCCATGTCCTGGAGCAAATGGCCCAGCCACTGATGGCATCTGCAGGAGCTCGGTGTGGGGCAAGTGGCCACATAAGGCTGGTCCGAGCCACCTGCCCCCTGCTGAGCTCCTGCAGACACGGTGCCTTGGTCTGCGTAGCTCACAGAGAGCATGGGCACATTGCAGAACAGGTTCCTCTGTTTGCAGCAAGGCTGCGTGGGTGTCTTTACTAACTTTTCTCCCTTGCCTTCTTCCAGGATGCTCTGGGCTTGCATGAGCTGCCTTCTTATCAGGGCAAAGAGTTGGCATCTATATTGCCAGTGTATCCTGATAAAAGCCATCAGCCCATGTATTGGAAGGAGACAGCGTTCAAAGTGGAGCTTATTGGTGGAGACGATTGAGTCTTCCCCAGTGGCTTCATCTTGAAAGAATTTTGATATTTCCCCCCCTTTTCTGGCTCAGCCATCACTGCTGCGCACGTCTGCCGCTCAACAGCGCGAGACGGGCTCTCTGGGCCTCTTAAGGGGGGAGTTCAAACATTTTCCCTGGCCTCAGACCATGCATGCTGCATTCCTGAGCCTCAGCACCGGGAGAAAGAGGTCCCTGGCTCCAGATGGGTCCTTGCCAGGTCTTCAAACACCTAGTGAACTGCTGGAGACTCTGTGGAGGTGATGGGAGGGCTGCTGGTAAGGGACCACTCATCTTTGCAGCTCAGGGTGTGCTTGGGAGGAGATGTGCAGGGCAGGGAAGAGGCAGCCAAAATTATGCTCGCAGCCCTGTCCAGAGAGTAAGAATCTTTCCCTGTCCTGGGATCCCACTCTGCCATGGAACTCCTGCTTCTATGTGGAGTCAACCCTGGCCAGCTTCATTTGCTGAGCACAGTGAGGCTCCTGCTCCATCCCTTGCTTTTGCCCAGCTGAAGGTAAGGAGAGGACAACTCCCAGTGCTGCAGACAGTGATAAAGCAGGCCTTAGGGTGACTTCCCCACCTGGCGAAATTGAGAGCCAATTTCCCGTTGACTAATGGGACCAGGCTCTTGCTGTGGTGTGCGGGATTGAAGTGGCTTTGACTCACTGTTCAGCCAGCCCTGACACCGTTCACGTCCCTCCATAGCACCTGTAAACCTGAACCGCGATGGGAAATCACTGGTGACACTTCTCAACCCGCCTCTGGCACCATGGGCCGCAGGGAGAGAGCAGCTAGTTGATCCTGAACCACTGAAGCCCAGTGCTTGGGCTCCCCAGCCCCGGATGCTCTCACATGCCCTTTCATGTGTGGCCAGTGCTTGGTGTGCCCCAGTGGTTTTGGGAAAGAGGACCAGGTTCAGGGTCAGGCCAGAGCTCAGTGAGAGCTCTCTGCACCTTTAAGGGCTGAGAGCAGTTTCTGCAACTCAGCTCAGCATGTGCCACCAGCCCCTGGACCATGCAGCACAGAAGCAAGCCCACAGGGCCTTCCACCCATGACCTTCACAATGGCAGGCTGGAAGGGTCTGGGAGGCTCCACTGACCCCACCTGGGTCACTCCCGTGGCTGCAGGAAACCCCCTCTGCCTTCTGTGCTCAGCCTGTTTCCTTTAGCTGAGTTGCTCGGTGACTTTTTTTTTATTATTATTTCCCCTCCCCACTCTCTCTGTGTGGTTTACATGGCTCTCACGCCAACAGCCGGCTTGCCTCTGTCAGTTTTTTCTCTCTGCTGGTCAGATGGCAGATGCTGCCAAATTAGGATGCAGGCAGCGAGCCTCCTGTCCAAGCTGAGGTTCTGCCCACAGCCAACACTTGAGGGGAAGGATGCTGCCAGAGGGGACAACTGCCATGGCAAGGGCTTCCTACGTGGGGCCTGCTGCTGTACAGGAGAGTTCCTGCATACCCTGGACAGGTTTGGAAAGCAAACACCCACCGTGGTCTGGTCAGTCAAAGCTGTGCTGTGGCTTGCCACAGCATCCTTGTGTCGCTCTATTTGTGGGCACACCCTGCCACCCAGATCCCCATCTCACCAGCCTGACTCACTGCCACAGCCGTTCATCCATCAGCAGCCCCAGCCCTGAGAACACAAGGTATCCTTCCCCCGCTCCTCCTGCAGAAACAGGGCCCTGCACTGGCTGGACCTGCACAGAGTATCTGCACCGGGAGCTGGCAGCCTCGCGCTGTGAGCGCTGAGCACACGCTTGGCTCTGCTCACCGCCAGCATGGCGTGTCTGGGCCCTCACAGCACCACTGTGCCCTTATTAGGGCAGCCAGCACGGGCCTGTCCCTCACAGAGGTGTGGGCAGCCCCCATCTGGAACCTGCTCCCCCATCATCTGGCACTGCCCCTCCGCCCTGGCAGGCACCCCGTGCAGGGGTCTGGGAAGCGCAGCCACGTCTCCAGTGGTCTCGTGGCCGTGCGGAGCCACGCTTGGGATCCTGCCGGGGTTCAGTAAATGATGGTGTGGGAAATGGGAAGGGAGAGAGATAGAGGCTTGATGGGCCGGTAGTGCCATGGGACTGAGCAGAGGCTGCCTTATGGGTGCACAGTGTCCCACCCCTCCTGCATTACCTGCTTGACAGAGGGCTTCTTCCTTCTCTCCCTGTTTTTGCCAGATGCCCCTAGGTTGTGTTCTTGAGAAACAGCATGTAACTATTGCCCAGCAACCATCTCTGCACTGGTGTCAGTTGTAGATGCTGCCCCTCTCTACCTCTCCTGATGGGGAGCTGACACCATGAGAGGTTTTTCTCCCTCTGTCCCCAGTGCCATGTCCACTGCTAGTGCCACCAGCCCACAATGGGACTGTGTGTTTGCTCCAGGTGAACAGCGTGGGCAAGAAGCAGGCTTGCTGGCCCAGCTGGGAACCTGGCAAGCCATGAGGCAGGTCAGTGAGCCCACGTGTCCCCAAATGTACTTGTTTATCTGTGCTGCGGTGGCACCCACAGCGTGTGCTCCCAGCCTGTCTGTGGGCGCTGGCTTGGGAGCTGCTGGCGGGTCTCCCTGGGGTGGGACACGGGAAGAAGGTGTTTACCTCCAGTCGGGCTTCATCTGAAACCCTGCGATGCGTGAATGCTTCCTTCCTCCTCCACACTTCCTCCCTGGCTGGGTCAGCCTGGGGTTTTCCTGGGGTGAAAGGAAAGAAGCTGACATTGCCTCTTGCTCTGGGGCTGAGCCATGGTGCTGGCACAACTGAGCTGCCCTGGCACGTCCTTGTGCCCCAGCTGGCAATAGTGAGCAGTTCCTACCCGCTGCTGGGACTAGGAGAGCCATGGCTCCCTGCCCTTCATCTCGAGGGTGGGCTGAGAAGTGGACGGATGGATGGGCAACCCTTGGGAAGCTATGTGGGGTTTGGGATGGGACCACACTTGCAGCTGGAGAGGGGGAGCTCTTCGTCAGGGAGGTGTTTTGATGCTGGTCCTGGGTCCTGCTCAGTGCAGGCAGCAAAGCCCCCCTGAGCACACCAGGGTCTCCAGGCATTTCCACCCCTCTTCAGGCAGAAGAAGGTCCAGAGGACCCCGGGGTGCCAGGGTGCCTGCTCCCCTCCAAACAGCCTAAGGGCCATCCCTGGAGGAGGGCTCACGGGGCCAGCAGCTCACAGAGGGGCCATTGGCCCCTGAGCGTGTCGGTTGCGTTTCACTCCTGGTTTTTGCGCGTGGTGCTCGCGCGGAGCCACGCGGCTCTGCCTGGGATTAGCGACAGCTGCCTGCAATTGCAGCTCTTCCCAGACAAGCGTCTCGCTCCCCAAGGCTGGGGCTGGGGCTGTTTGGGGAATGCTGCTGGGGTGGTTTGTCTTGTAGTCTGCTCCAGGAATGTTGGCCAGACGGTCAAATTCTTCTCCCCTCTTGTAAAATGAGTGATGTGGGGCGTCTCTGGGAGAGCAGCCTGCCAGTCCCTCCTCCTCTGGATAAACCTGCCTGGCCCGCACCGCCCTGTCATGGGAACGGGCCCTTTCAACCCCAGCCACATTAAATACGCGCCCTGCCAAAGCAGAGGGGGAGGGTGTGGACAGGGGCGCCCGGCCCTCCTCCTTTGGCACCCCCTGCACTGCCTGGGGGGCACGTTTGGCTGTGCTAGTGGCTGAGGATGGCAGCCTGTCCCCATCTTCCCCTTGCCACCTGGCCAGCTCCTCATCCTGCCACTTCCCTGCTCCAGCACAGCTCTCCGGGGACGCCTCGCTCTTCCTGTTCTCTTGACAGGAGAAGAGAAATCTGGAGTCTGTCTGCATCGCTCCCCCCTCCTCCCACCATGTCTCACCCCCCAAGTTGCTGTTTTCCACAGAAATGTCAGGCTCAGCTCTCCTCTCCCCCACTCCTCCTGGTTTTTTTCCTCTCTAATCTTGGCCTTCATCTCCAATTACTTCTTTCCTTCCTTTCTCTCCAGAGACCCTGATGGACACGAAGTGGGTGACCTCTGAGTTGGCATGGACAACTCATCCAGAGACAGGGGTAAGTTTGGAACCAGCCCTGGTCCTGACCTCCAAAGGGCAGAGCTGGCCCTGGCCCCATGGGAATCATGGTTGCTCACCAGAGCCTTTGTGAAGCTGCCTCCATCTTTCGCCTTCCCTCCTGTGCATATCCTCACCTCATGAAACCATCCCCTCTTGACTCCATGCCAGTGGAGTGGGAGTGCCATGGTCCCTGGCCTGGGTTGCTCTTAGTCACCTTGATGACCAGGAGGGTTGTGATGGGTGGAGGTGCAGCTGCCGCTCTTCCCTGTTGACTGTTGCATGTTCCCCCCACCCTGTGCCGTTCTCTATGTGTCTGTGGCACTCATGTCCCCGAAAGGATCTAACCCTTTCCCTCTCAATCACAGTGGGAAGAAGTCAGTGGCTATGACGAGGCCATGAACCCCATCCGCACGTATCAGGTCTGCAACGTACGGGAGGCCAACCAGAACAACTGGCTGCGTACCAAATTCATCCAGCGCCAGGATGTCCAGCGCGTCTATGTGGAGCTGAAGTTCACTGTGCGGGACTGCAACAGCATCCCCAACATCCCTGGCTCCTGCAAAGAGACCTTCAACCTCTTCTATTATGAGTCAGATACGGATTCTGCCTCTGCAAACAGCCCTTTCTGGATGGAGAACCCCTATATCAAAGTGGATACAATTGCCCCAGATGAGAGCTTCTCCAAACTGGAGTCTGGCCGTGTGAACACCAAGGTGCGCAGCTTTGGCCCTCTCTCCAAGAATGGTTTTTACCTTGCCTTCCAAGACCTGGGAGCCTGCATGTCCCTCATCTCCGTCCGAGCTTTCTACAAGAAATGCTCCAACACCATAGCTGGCTTTGCTATCTTCCCGGAGACTTTAACGGGGGCTGAGCCTACTTCCCTGGTCATCGCACCAGGCACCTGCATCCCCAATGCGGTGGAGGTGTCTGTGCCCCTCAAGCTGTACTGCAACGGCGACGGCGAGTGGATGGTACCTGTGGGAGCGTGTACGTGTGCTGCTGGATATGAGCCCACCATGAAGGATACTCAGTGCCAAGGTATGGGCATGGCAGAGTGATCATGGCTTTTGTTCCCGTGGGTGCTTTGATGTGAAGAAGGTGGTTTTGCATTGAGATCAGTCTGGTTTTGGAGGCTTTTCCCTGATGAGTGAGCAGGGTGATATCTCAGAGGACTGCTCTGCAGTTTGACCCCGAAGCCTTAAAACCTTTGTGGGCTGGACTCGTGCGGTGTCTGCTGGGACACACTGGTGAGCAACCACCAGTGCTACCCTCTGTGGGATGCATCTCCTTGCACAGAGCTGCAGCTCAAGGCATGGTCCTCAGCAGGGATCTAGCACATTTAAGCCCTTAAGCATTATCGAAATCGCTCTCATCACTGCTGCCGTATCCAGCATCTTCCCTCTCTCCCTCCTGCAGTGCTCAGGGCTGGGGCAAGTGATTGTTCTTGGGAAGTGTGATTTCATGCTGCTGGTGGTGAGCAGGGCTCTGCTGTGGGAGAAGCCATGCTGATGTATGCTCCCCCTGCCAGCGTTGAAAGCTAGCAGCAGGGATGGTAGGGACCAGCACGAAGGCAGGGAATCTGAAGTTCCTTGTTCTTGCTGGAAGGGAAGGAAACATACTGTGCACATGGTGATGTTGGGGATAGAGAGCTACCCTAGCAGTGGGATAGCTCTGCATGGGTCCTGCAGCTGCCATGCTCTCCCACGATAGCTTTGGTGTTGCTGTTTAACCCCAGTTCGGGTGTGTTGATAAGGAAAAACCTGCCTGGATGAATGTTGCACTCCCTTGGGGTGATTTTTTTCTTGGGAGCTGTCTCTGGCAGGCAGGACCCTGCCTTGTGGTGGCTGGGGTTTAGGGCAGAAGGTTTGCTGTTCCCCTTGGCTGCAGGCATTGTACAGGGAGTGGGATGCTGGCTGGGCCCCCAGCACTGGATGCCTTGTTCTCACCGATGACGGGATGCTTGGCGCCAGCCCTTTGCTCTTGGCAAGGACCATGTGATTTGGGATGGCCTGTGATATGGGGCTTGGGCCAGGCTGGCCTCCCCATTGGCTTTGGGAACCTGCCATGCTGCTGTGGCTAGTTAGGGAGAGGTCAGTCTCCATGGGCCACAGCTCTGCCAGAGCCTCCAGCACCATGAGTGTCAGCACAGCTCTGACTTCAGTGCCACAGCTCCCTGCATCAGTCTTGTGAGCAGCCAATCTGGCTCCTCCTGAGCAGATGGACACCAGTGCCAGGCGTGCATCCACACTTTAAACTGCACTGAGGTCCATGCTCCTGGGGAGCTGCTCTCCTTCTTGCTTGGACTAGGAGATCTTAGACCATACACGATGTTGGTTCTTTCCTAGCAGAGAGTGGGGTTTGGGCACAAGGTGACACCGTTTCCAGCCAGTACCAGGGCTGTTCTGAGAGGGGACATCCCAAGGCAGGACAGAGATTAGGCTCAGATCCTCAGATTAGGCTCAGGAGCCTGGGGCAAGGTCCCGTCTCCACATCCCCAAGCTGGACAGACTCCCATGTGGCAGCTTTCCCAGCACCTTTGATTTCCCACCAAGCCCCAGCTTCTGCTGCAGCAGGCAGGGAAGCCATGCTGGGCCACGGGCATGTCTCCATCCGGCAGCCTGCCTTCTCGCTGGGCAGAAGCGGCGGTGTCCTCACGTTTCTCTGGGAAAGTTGCGCTGTGCTTGTAGGATCAGATTTTCCGCCATATGATCGTGTGTTTTAAGTGGAAACAGCTGAAGAAGGGCTGGGAGAAGCCGGAGCTCCGGCTCCTTTTCTCCTCTTGGCTGGATGTTTCCTTACCCCATTTCCACAGTCCAGCACCACCAATAAGGCCCCAAGCCTGTGTCATGGGCAGCAGTGTGGATGCAGCCCCCAAACCTGGGGTTTCATCACTCCCTCCCCAGGGAGCCCACAGGGGCTTCACCGTGTGGGTGAGCAGCGCTCCAGAGTGCCAGATGGCATTTTAATAAATAACAATACCCAGTTACTTCTTAGATGGGATAAGCCCTGTTGTAAATCTCCCCCTTTTCCCAGACTTTCAGTGGCCTTTGAAGACCTCCTCCTCCTCCTCCTCCTCCTCTTTATCTCCATCCAGAGCCAAGATTAGAGCTTGCTTTCAGACCTGTTACAATGCAGCTTGTATCCCAGTCCCTCGGGAGCAGAGGGCTCATCCTGCCCGACTGAAGACAGTTTCTTTAGCATGCTTCGGAAGGCAATACGCCAGGCTGGTACCTGGTGCTCTACTCCTGAGTTGCCACAGCATTGATTTGGCATCTCATTCTCAGCCTCATTATCTTTATTTAATTAGCACACGGCCCTTCTGGGGGTTGTGCTGCTTCCCACACACTCCCTACCACGCAGAGCTGCAGAGGCAGCTCTTGGAGGACAGGGAGGAGCTGCTGGCCAGGGAGGGGGGCAAAGGCTCCCACATGCCTCCGATGCACTGCGTTCACCCCCTAAGCCCTGCAGCCCCTGGGCTTTAGCCCTTCCCCCAGCCCCATCCCTTCTTCTTTTGGTTAGGAGGCATCCAAACAATTCAGAAGATTTGGTGTCAAGGGACTCCCCAAAAATGCTCCGGGGCATGTGCTCTATGATGGATTTTTTGGGATTTGCACCCCTTGTGTTGCTGACTTCACGAAAAGAGAGAAAGGCTGCTGTGCCAGGGTGAGCAGTGAGCCCCATCTTTGCATGTCCCCTTTGCTCATGGGGGAGCCCTGGAGGAGGACCACAGTGCCCCCAGAGCCTGCACCCCACCTGGGAGGGGAACTGAGTCTGTGTGGTGCAGTCTGTGGATACCCAAACCCTAGCTGCACTGGAGATGACAGTGTCCAGCACGACACCACACCTTCCTGAGACCCATATCTCAGTCTTCTTGATGTTCGTTTTCTCGTGGCACCGGGCACTGAACATTTGGGCACAATCAGTAGGTGAGTGCAGGTCAGGCTGGGGCCAAAATCAGGATTTCTGCAAAAATAAATTTCCCTTGCAATCTGTGACTAATGAAAACATCACCCTGAATTAAATTTAAAAAATTGCCAAGCAAGCATTGCACTTGCCAACTGTTTGCAGCTTTGCATTGCAACATGGGCTTGCTGCATGAAACCCAGGAAGTGAAACTGCCTGGGATTAATTGCCCGGGATTCCAGATCAAAGGCAGCAGCAGGGAAGGCAAGGAGAGCTGCCGGTTTACAGCCAGGCAGCTCCACAATGGGTTACTTGTAACACAGTCGAGGAAATCTGCCCCTGCTGTCCTGCCTGTGACCCACTGTGGCTCAAGAGGCAGCTTTGCTTATTGAATTTATTTTTAATTTTCTTTAAAAAGGAAAAAGAAAAAAATTGTTGTCCTGCGTGTTCCTTGGATGCCACTTCAAACCCCCAAGGGCTCTTTCCCTTCTCTCCCTTCAGATTTACTCCATTCACTTTTGGACTGCGCTAGTGTGAAATATTTTCACCCAAAGGGTGATTGTTTTACTTTTTTTTTAATAACTGCCTTTTAAGGGAGACTTAGAAACAGACTTACCATCTCGGCTATAGCCAGGCTGTTGCTTCCACAGCTCTGCTCCATCTGTAGCCACTTACGACAGCGAGAAGGGAGCGAGCTGTGCAGGTTCATAAAGCACAGATCGTCCCAAACAAACCTGGCTGCTGCCTCTAAAGAAATTACAGGGTTGATGGGCAAGGGGATATGATCAGTTTAATTTATCTAGGCTCAGGCAAGGCATCCTGCTTCAGTCCTACAGGGAGAGAAATAGCTGGAAGGATGCTGGAATACTGTAGTGTGAATGGGAAGCAGTCGAAACATGAAACATGGTAGTTTGGGGCTGGTTTTTCCCAATGTATCACAGCTATCCCTACCTTCCCCAAGGGAGGGAAGCCCAGAGTTTTGGGGATGCATGCGTGGTTCATTGCTGCTTGCCTGCATCCCATGCAATAATGGAGGCTGCCTACGGTATGAGTCATTGCTCTCTGCTGCTGCCAGAAGGGTTTTATTTCGGTGTTTTTTTCAGTTCCCTTCCTTGAACTTTATTCACCAGGGTGGGGATTGTATTTGGGAATAGTACCCTCCTCTTCCCCCAGCTCTGTGCTGCAGCTCTTTGAGACAAGATCAGGCCCTGGAGGTGGGTGGCTGATGAAAATCCTGGAGGGGCTGCCAGAAGCAGCCGGATGGCCGGGTTTGCTATGCCGGGTGTGCGATGCCTCGTAGAGGGTGCAGGGGCAGCTTTACAGCAGGGCTCTGTTACTGTCCTCCTCCCTCCCACACCCCACACAAATCCCCTCAGTGGCTGATCCCCACTGTCAGGCCAGACTGCCTCTCCCTCCCATCAAACCAGCAGCTCCTCTTCAGACCGGGGAGCTCCGCTTCGGTTCCCTGACCTGTTATCCTGTGGCTGTCACTGACTGTCATGTTCTCCCCAGAAGTGACCGCAACGCAGCACCAGGAGATGTGATCTGTGTGCAGAGGTTCAGAGTTGTTATTTTATTTGAGGACACTTCAGCAGGAAAAGTGCTTATGCAAAGCTCTCGGCAGGGAGAAGGGAGCCTGGCTTCCCAGCTCTGGCTGGATGGAGTCACGTTCCCACTCCAGAGCTCCCAGGCTCGTTCCGCTGCGTGCCGGCCAAGACAGTGGTTGTTGTACAGGCAGTTTCTTGCAGAGAAGAGATGACACAGCGGCTTATCCACCAGGGACCTGGGATCAGCTTTCAGCTCAGTTACAGCCTTCAAATGTGGCGGCTGAGAGCTGTCACGCTGCCACCAAGGTCTTTATGCTCTGATTTATTAAGCAGGGTTGGAAACTTAAACACTGGAGTGCATCTGGGCCTCAGTCCCTCTGCTGCTCTTCCTCTTCTTAACAGGGCTGGTTCATGGCTCATCCCGCTCCTGCTAGGGTGCCATGAGAAAAGGCTTTCATCCTTTGTGTCTGCACTGGGCACTACTGAGGGGTGGCAGGCAGCTGCTGAAGGACAGCTCTGCCTTGTCCCTTCTTCCTGTGTTTGGGAGGCCACTATCACTTCCACGCCCGTAACCCACTGGGCACCGGCTGGCACTTCTTGTGCAGGAGGCCATGTGCCCTCATCCCTCCTGCATCCTTTGGAAGCACCTGGCTGTCCTTGGCTGCCATGCCATGCTTAGGCTGTCAGCTTCACACAAGCTCTGGTTGCTCCGGCTTCACTCTCCCCACAACAAGCCTGTTCAGGGGGTTTTGTCCCTGATGGATCTGGGCTCCTCTCCATAACCAAAGCATGTTTGGCAGCTTTCTGAGCCCAGAGCGTTCCTGTCCAAGAGGTTTCAGTCATCTCTCATTCCTCAACAATCTGGTTCCTTATGTGTGAATCTGCATCCACCCAGTTTGAACTGCCTGGGACTCCAGCTGGGGTGGGTCTGCCTATGCCAAGGCTGCTCTGCGAACTCTGAGCCTCTGCTGTCCACAAAAAGACACATTTTCTTGTGGCCTGGTTGTCCGAGGCTGGGGACACAGAAGCCCTGGACCTGCTTCCCATTGCTTGCCAAGGAGAAGATCTGTGCACTCCTTTGCCTTCCAGCCTGCACAGTCGGGATGGGCAAAGCTTTCATTTCCATAGGGAAGGCCCAGGGGCTGGGTGAACTCAGGTCAAGGAGCTGGAGTCAGTTGAGCCATGTAGTCAGTCCTGTTTTGACCAAAGAAGAGTCTCATTGCCAGAAGGCTCACACCCTGAGAGCAGGAAGCAGCTCCTGACACCCATCCAGGCAGAGGGGCTGGAGAGCAGGCAGTTGTCTCTGTGAAGGGCTGCTCTCACATTGCCCTGGCCAGCAGCACTGCACTGGAGCAGGGCTTCTCCCGTGGGGTTGCTGCTGCCTGGTGCCTGGACAAATCAGGGACCCAGGACAGCAGCTGGAGCTATGTGCGTGTCCCTGTGGGGTCAGCCCGGCAGCTGTGACTCACAGAACTCCACGCCCCATGTGGGGCCACAACCAGCCGGAAAACTTCCACAGAGGGTGTCGGGAGATGCCTCATAGCAGGAAACTTCCACTTGCCACAGCTTCACCAGGAAACATCCCTCTGTTTTCAGGATGATGTGTGACAGGCGTGGGAGGTGGGAGGGTTACGTGCCCTCGGAGCTTCCCTAACGTGGTGGAGCAAGGAGGACGTGCCCTCCTTCAGGGCCATCGGTGCTGATGCTGCCCTGGCTGTGGTAAACAGGGTGAAGCAGATCTGGTGCCAGTGGGTCTCTCACCTCATCCAGCTGCAAACAGAGCACAGAACCCTCTTCCTTGGGCAGCAGTGTGATAAATTGGGCTATTTTGAGGAGTGGGTCAGGTTCCTGAGGCTGCTCTGCTCCTCGGCTCAAGTGCTGTTAATCCTTTCACGTGCCCCTCATTACAAATAAACACCTTGGGGTGCCAATCGGGCCGTATCCCAGGACTTGTGGCTCCTTGAAGAACCCTGATCGGAAGCGGAGGAGGGAGGTGGCAGTGATGCTGAAGCAGCTCTTCAGCCAAGGACCTGCAGGAATGTTTTCATCTCGCTCAGCACTCCACTTGAGCCGACCTCGTGAGGTGCCGCCGCCCCGGGACTGAGAAGTGGCTCAAGAGCCTGAGGCGGAAGGTTTGGGGCTGAGTGGCTGATTTTGGGTGGTGGAGGCCTCTTGCAGGGGCTGCTGCAGACAGGGCTGAGGAATTCTTTCCTTCCCAGCTTTATTTCCCCAGAGGATGGACCTGGCACTGTGAAGGTTGCCAGGCCTGGAAACCAGCGTGGCATTCCTCCATGGAAGGGAATATGGTAATACCCTTGGGAAGGACAGTGAAGAAACAAAATGGAGGAATGGAGTTCCTGGATGGACCTGCCCTGTCCCCATATACTGCTGGTGGTGACCAACTCTTCCCACCTCCAATTACCTTGGGCCTGCTGCTGGAGCACAGCATTTCGTGGCAGAGCTGTGCCTGAGATGTCTGGTACTTCCAGTTTTCTCACCCTTCCCAGCCATGCATCCCTGGGCATGGCTGATGGCAGTGGAAAGGCTTGTAGGAGGCCTGATGTCTTCAAGCCACTGATCAAAGACTTGACAGGGCAGCAAGGAAGGGTCTACCCAGCTACTGTGGGAGCAGTGAATGTTTTCTGGGTTCACTTTATAACTCAGTCTTAAAAACGAGTCTGTTTTTCTTTCTTCCAGCATGTGGCCCAGGCACCTTCAAGTCTAAGCAGGGGGAAGGTCCTTGCTCTCCCTGCCCTCCCAACAGCCGGACCACCTCCGGAGCAGCAATGGTCTGCACTTGTCGAAACGGCTTTTTCCGGGCAGACACGGACTCCGCAGACAGCGCCTGCACCAGTGAGTCCTGCTCTGGGAAAGGAGGGAAGGCAAGGGAGGCTGTGTCTGGGATGGAGGTCTGTGCTGTGCCCATGCCAGGGGTGAGCTGGACATGAGGACACACCACCCTTGGCCCTCACGTTTCCCTGCAGGTGTCCCCTCAGCCCCCCGCAATGTCATCTCCAACGTGAACGAGACGTCGCTGGTGCTGGAGTGGAGCGAGCCGCAGGACACAGGCGGGCGGGATGACCTGCTCTACAACGTCATCTGCAAGAAATGCAGCGTGGAGCGGCGTCTGTGCACCCGCTGCGACGACAACGTGGAGTTCGTGCCGCGCCAGCTCGGCCTCACTGAGCGACGCATCTACATCAGCAACCTGATGGCCCACACCCAGTACACCTTCGAGATCCAGGCCGTGAACGGCATCTCCAACAAGAGTCCCTACCCTCCCCATTTTGCCTCCGTCAACATCACCACCAACCAGGCAGGTCAGTGGATCCACCAGGGAGCAGGGGCTGTATCTCTTCCACAGAGCAGAGTGGAGCAGAGATTTCTTTCTGACAGCCTGGGAGGCTGCAGTCCTTTGTGGTGCCGCCTAACTGGCCCTCGGGGCCTGCATCTAATCCCCTGGGTGAACTGTCCTCTCTGTTTAAAGCATGTCCCTAGAGGAGATGGGATCAGAATGCATGCAAGTGGAGAAGACTAGGGCTGGCAGATGCTCCAGAGAGCTCTGGATCTCCTAGACCTACCCCAGAGATGCTGTGCCTGCTGTGAGGGGAGGAGGAAGGAAATGAGATTTCTCTCCTGTGTGCCTGGGAAAGCTCAGCACCAGCCCAAGCCTTTGCCGGCAGCCAAGTGCTCTGCCGTTCCCTCCTTCCTCCCGCTCTGGCCCCACTCCAGCGTGCTGGTAATCTCCAGCCACTGTGCACTGATCTGATTTTACGGGTCTTGCTGCTGGGGTGGAGCACAGACGTCCTGGCGAGTGGAGGAGGAGAGGGAGCCCCAGTTTGGGCTGGCAGGGCCCTTCCCCTGACCAGTTTGCACCTAGGCATGGGGTGAAGCATGACCTCAGTGCTATTTCTGAGGCTCCCCTTGGTGTTGAGATCACACCTCCTTATGGAGACTTGGGAGAGGCCAGTCTCAAAGCTTTTCCATGCCTTTCCACCAAGATTATCCAAGCAGGTCATAGGCAGAGCATCCCCTATACTGTGTGGGATGGTGGAGGGGGATACCTGGCACAGGTGGCTGATTCCTTCCCTGCCCTCCTTCCTAGCCCCATCTGCCGTGCCGACGATGCACCTGCACAGCAGCACCGGGAACAGCATGACGCTTTCATGGACTCCCCCAGAGAGACCCAATGGCATCATCCTGGACTATGAGATCAAGTACTCAGAGAAGGTAAAGCAGGAGCAGCCTTTTCCCTCCTCCAGCCCTTCTAGTTGGCCATCAGCACCAGGGCAAAGGGGGTCCCTGCAGACAAGGTTCCTGGGGGATGTGGGAGCCAGCAAATGGAGGGTGGCTTCACAGAGACACCCACATGTCTCCCCTACAGCAAGGCCAGAGTGATGGCATCGCCAACACAGTCACCAGCCAGAAGAACTCGGTGCGGCTGGACGGGCTGAAGGCCAATGCCCGGTACATGGTGCAGGTCCGGGCACGCACCGTGGCAGGATACGGCCGCTACAGCCTCCCCACGGAGTTTCAGACCACTGCGGAGGGCGGTAGGTACCAGCACTGGGCTGCCTCCATCGCCCAGCCCTTCCATACATGCTCCTTTCCCAGCTTGACTTTGATTCTGCCTGTCCCTTCATCAGGTTCCACCAGCAAGACTTTCCAGGAGCTGCCTCTGATCGTGGGTTCAGCCACTGCAGGGCTGGTGTTCGTCATCGTGGTGGTGGTGATTGCTATCGTCTGCTTCAGGTACTGGCTTTTCAGGGAAGAGGGCTTCAAATCTGGGTTTGGGGATTGTTCAAGTCTGCCACAGAGCTTTCCCCCTTACCTGTGGGCAGAGCACTGGCAGCTCCAGTCACAGAGTGAAGGACTGGACTGACCACACATGGGTCCCAGAGCAGGGGTCCTGTGGGAGGACTGTACCTCTGCTTCCCCAGCACTCAGCACAACTAGGCCAGCTCCTCCCATCACGCCTGAGGTGGAGGAATGGCTCTGCACACAGGCTGCCAGAGGGAAGGCTCTCTGGCATAGGCTTTCTGTGCTGGGATTTGGAAGTTGGCAGTGAATGTCTTTGCCCCATCAGGAAAGGGATGGTTACTGAACACCTCCTCTCGTCTCCTTTGGGCAGGAAGCAGCGCAACAACACCGACCCTGAGTACACAGAGAAGCTGCAGCAATATGGTGAGTGTGAGAGCCCAGCAAATGGACTCTGCCTGCCCTCTCCCAAATCCTGTCTCATGCAAAGGAGCAGCCTTTGCTAACAGGGAGTAGGCTGACAGCCAGCCAAGTGGCTTGACATTTGTCACCCTTGCTGTGTCCCTCCTGGTGATGACTTCTGCCCTTGCAGTTACCCCTGGGATGAAGGTGTACATTGACCCCTTCACCTACGAGGACCCAAATGAAGCTGTCCGGGAATTCGCCAAAGAGATTGACATCTCTTGTGTGAAAATTGAGGAGGTCATTGGAGCAGGCAAGTCTTGGGGCTGGGCACAGCAGGTGCTGAAACTGCTGCCTCTCACCCTGTCCTGTGGCTCACCGTGCTGCTCCCCTCTCTCCTTCCTGCTGCAGGGGAGTTTGGTGAGGTGTGCCGTGGGCGCCTGAAGCTACCTGGCCGCCGCGAGATCTTCGTGGCCATCAAGACACTGAAGGTGGGCTACACAGAGCGGCAGCGGCGTGACTTCCTGAGCGAGGCCAGCATCATGGGCCAGTTCGACCACCCCAACATCATCCACCTGGAGGGAGTGGTGACCAAGAGCCGCCCCGTCATGATCATCACGGAATTCATGGAGAACTGTGCACTTGACTCCTTCCTCCGGGTGAGCATCCATCCCCTCCTGCCCTGGGCTGGGGGCTGCAGTGCACGGAGGGGCAGCAGCTTTGAACCCTTCTCCATCTCTCTACATTGTCATGCTGGTGTCCCAGGGTTAAGCTCTTCACAGACATCATGAGTGGGAGAAGAGGGGTGGCTCTAGGGAGGAGGAAGGCGACGGTAGCACATTGAGATCCTTCCTCTATCTGTTCAGAGTGTTGCAAACCCCTCTGATCTCTCCTCTGGCAGCTGAATGATGGGCAGTTCACAGTCATCCAGCTGGTGGGAATGATGCGAGGCATCGCCGCTGGCATGAAGTACCTTTCGGAGATGAACTATGTGCATCGGGATCTGGCTGCCCGCAACATCCTGGTCAACAGCAACTTGGTCTGCAAAGTGTCTGACTTTGGGCTCTCTCGCTTTCTGGAGGATGACCCAGCTGACCCCACCTACACCAGCTCCCTGGTATGGGACACTCACAAGGGATCCACTCATCTGGGGGTGGGGGGAAACACCTCAGTTATGCACTAAATCATGGAGCTGTGTATCTTGCAGGGGGGCAAAATCCCAATCAGGTGGACAGCTCCTGAGGCCATCGCCTACCGCAAATTCACTTCAGCCAGCGACGTGTGGAGCTACGGCATCGTCATGTGGGAAGTGATGTCCTATGGGGAGCGACCCTACTGGGACATGTCGAACCAGGATGTAAGTGCTCTCTAGGGAGTAGGGAACTGGGAGCTGTAGGCTGCCTGTGGGAGCCCAGGTGGCTCACAGCCCACCTCTGCCTATTTCTCTGCAGGTGATCAATGCCGTGGAGCAGGATTACCGCCTGCCACCCCCCATGGACTGCCCCACTGCACTGCACCAGCTGATGCTGGACTGCTGGGTGCGGGACCGCAACCTAAGGCCCAAATTTGCACAGATCGTCAACACGCTGGACAAGCTCATCCGCAATGCTGCCAGCCTGAAGGTCATCGCCAGTGTCCAGTCTGGGTCAGTGATATCCTTGTTTCCAGCCAGCACTTACCCCAATTCCAGGAAACACTGGAGTGATTGGGAGTAGAGCTGTGGGAGGGCAGGGATGAGAAATGTTCCTTGCTTCCAGTTACGCCTCTCCATCCCCTGCTCCCTGTGACTTGTGTCTCTCTTGCTCTTTAGCATCTCCCAACCGCTCCTGGACCGCACTGTCCCAGATTACACCACCTTCACCACCGTGGGAGACTGGCTGGATGCCATCAAAATGGGACGGTACAAGGAGAACTTTGTCAATGCTGGCTTTGCCTCCTTTGACCTGGTGGCACAGATGACTGCAGAGTAAGTCCCTGCTTGGAGGGGAGGAGGGAGAAGACTGGGACTGGGGCTGCTACACACTGTCCCTTGCCTATCTGACAGCCACCTCCTCTCACCTGGGCGTGTGGTGGGCTGAATTAAGGACTGAGATTCAGCATCCAATCCCAATGGAGTTCAGCTTTAGGATTCGGCATCCAGTCCCCTCTGTTGTTAAAGGGAGCACTGGAGCTTGGCAAAGGGCTGTAATGATGGATAGGTCCCTTGCCCCAGTGGGGCAGGGCCACGTGTTGATGTTGTTGGTGGCTGGGGGCTGAGTCTTCACCTTCTCCTTGCAGGGACCTGCTGAGGATAGGAGTGACGCTAGCAGGGCACCAGAAGAAGATCCTGAGCAGCATTCAGGACATGAGGCTGCAGATGAATCAGACGCTCCCAGTGCAGGTTTGACCACAGGGGACTCTGCATTGGAACGGACCAAGGGAACCTGCCAAAAAGGTTCAGTTTGCGGTGCAGCCCAGCTTCCTGTTTTCCCCTCCACATGGCGCTCCTCTGCCTCGGACGGTCGCCTGGGACGGGATGGGACGGGACGCCCTTCCCTGGATCAAAGGCACTCATGCTGAGAGGGAGCCCAGCTTTTCGTCCCGTGTCCTGGAATGGCGAGGCAGCAACACA
This sequence comes from Brachypodius melanocephalos, assembly GCA_013398615.1. NCBI lineage: Eukaryota > Metazoa > Chordata > Aves > Passeriformes > Pycnonotidae > Brachypodius > Brachypodius melanocephalos. The sequence continues at coordinate 8,190,940 of VZSR01000247.1, forward strand.
TCTTCATATTGAAGATGGATTATGGGACAGAGATGGCACATCCCACTTCCCACCCTGTCTTGGTGCTCATCGGTTTGAAGAGTTGTTCTGCTTCTTGGATTTCTTTTCACCCTGTTTTCCTCCCAGTCTTCACTTCCCTCACCTCCCCAAGGCCACAGACTGTTGACCCGTCCACTGAGTCCGTCAGACACGTCTGAAGCCTTCCCTAACTCTGTTCCCCACATGGAAGCAGCTGGGGGAGGCCGAGCCAATGACAGGGCTGGGGCCACCAGCCCCAGACAATCACTCCTCCAGCCCTGGCAAGCCCTCCACCCAAGGGTCTGCACTGGAACATGTCCGAAGGGAAGGCTTCACTCCCTTTCTTGGCTTTGCACGCCAGAACCTGAACCCGATTTACTATGCAGGGAGTTAGGCAAAAAAAAAAAAAAAAGAAAAAAAGAAAAGATATATTAAAAAAAGGTAAGAGGGAGCAGAAAGGGGAGAGAGGGGGACCAGGTGCCCGGCTCCTCATCTCTTACCCTCTTGGTTCTCCTGGCCGGCTCTGGACTGCAGAGCGAGGCCGTCAGCACGTTTGCACAGGGACCCTCCGCCCCCGGACCGACGGCAGCCGCGCTCCCCAGGGGCCGGAGAGCGGGGCTGGGGCGGGGGCTGCGCCGGGGGCCGCGGCTCCCCCAGCCTCCTCTTTTATGCAGAAGGAGCAGGTGCCGCCAGCGCGGCTGCCCACTCCTGACACACGCTGTGATTGCTGCCAAAAGACTCACTCACCTTTCCCTGAGGATTCACTGCAGCCCGGTTCCTCCGAGCCGAGGGAGAGACTCCCAGCGTGCCTGAGTGTGCGTGAGTGTGTGCATGCGTGCGTGGGTGTGTGCTGGCCGCAGGACTGTGGGAGGCAATGGGCAGAATAAAGGCAATAAGAATTTTACCCGAGTTTCCTTTGCTCGATCGCGCTCTCATTGGATGGGCCCGGCTGCCTGCAGCTTCGCTGCCCACCAGGGTCATCCTCCTCCTCCTCTTCCTGGCCGACCCCAAGCTGGCTGTGTGCCCCTTTCTGGTCTCCCCTTCTCTTGCTGTCATGTTTTCAAGTTGTCCAACAGGGACCAGGCAGTGATGCTGTGCCAACTCTGTGGTGCTGGGAGACCCAGCAAGCTCCCCATGGGGCACATAGGATGAGTCCCAGGTCAGAGCCAGTCAGGAAACTAAAGTACTAGAGATACTCAGAAATTTTTTCCCCTATACCTTCCTTAAGTCAGGCTGGAACTGTGGGAACCAAACAGGGAATGTGAAAGCCAAGCAGGGAACAGCCGTGCACACTGCTCATCCACTGCCAGAGGATCCCCACAGCTCCGGGGCTTCTCCATAGGGCACTGCTCCTCTCCTGCTCCCTCTGGGCAGTCTGGCCCTCAGCAGGAGGGTTGCAGCACCCCTTGGCACTCCTGGATTACTGGCCTCACTCCTCAAATGGCTCTTGAGCGGGGCGAGCTCACCAGGGTGAACAGAGCAGCTGCAGGTGGCAAGGTAACCCTCTAGGAGAGCAGATCTGGTGGGGCCCATGGCCTCAGTTTAGGAGAGATTTATCCACAGTAGCCAAGTGGAACCCCAGTTGTTCATCCTGGGTTTCTCAGGTCTCTCTCCGGCTGCAGTACACCATGCTAACTGGCTTTTGGGATGCTTTGCTGGCAGTCCAGAGGGGCAAGTGGTCTCTCCCCAAAATGAGGGGGTGCACCCCTATGCTTCCCAGTGCTTGGCCCTGATCCCGTCCTCCCCGGGCTGACAGGGCAGGTGCTGTTTTTCCTCTTCCCCTGGAACAGGCCTGCCCTTGGGTTTCTCATTAATCCTGTCCTCCTCCACAGGGTAAACAAGTCCAGGATGGCAGGTGGCAGCAGGTCTTGCAGCAGGAATGGTCTCCCCACATCCCACCATGTCCTCTGTGAAATTTATCTGGGATGTTGGCTGACAGAGACACTACAGCCCCATTTTGCTGGGATTTCCCATCCTGGCTTGCTCCCAACCCTGGCTGCTCCCCAGCCCTGCCATGGTGGGACCCCAAACAGCAGCACTGGACAGACCTCACCCCTCTCCCAGATCAGGAAGAGAAACCTGGCATTGAGAGGCTTTTAAGAGCAAGTGGCTGAAGAGATATGAGAGCCTGTTTGAGGTCTGCTAACCCCCCACAGCTCTCCCATGTAGAAGCACAGAGGCAGGCTGCCCCTGCCTCCCTTGTTCCCCAGCCCCTGCTGCTGCAAAATCTGGGGTCCCACCAGCCCTGGTGCATCTCAGACATCCCCATCTGAACCCTCCATCCTGGCCTGACTTTGTTTTGAGGAGAGGTTCTTCTCATTTTAAACAAACCCTTTCACTCACCCTTCTCTATGCACACCCTGCTGTCATGGGGCACACCATCCCTGCAGCCAGCCCCAGCCACAAGGGTGCACCCAGGGGTGCACCCAGCAGCTCTCCACATCCTGTACCTGCCTCCTCCCTTTCCATACTGATCTGGGGGAAAGCTGTGTTCTATGGGGAAAGAAAAGCAACAGCGAAAAACAGCAGCCAGGGAAATCAATGCGAGCGTGCGTTTGTAAAAATATTTTTTAACGGAAAGACTTTTTTTCAATTAAATTATTTAAGGAATTTTATGGAGGTCTGTGGTGCCTGTGTGGTTCTTGGGGGGCTCTGGGTGGCAGGGAGCCCTGTGCTGGGCAGATAAGGCTGTGTTTGGGCACTGTGTGTGTAAAAGTGGGTCCATGGCAGTGAGCAGGAGGCATGTGACTCTGCATGGGTGCAAGCCCAGTCCAATACCCCCCAAAAGATGCTCCCTGCCTCTTCCTGGAACAGCCAATGGGTGAGGACATTTTGAGGGGCCGAGCGACCCAGATAATTGCTCTCAGGGCTGCCAGCCCTCAGGTGCCACTGCGGGAACATCCTGGGGCCATGGGGATGGGAGCAGCGTGGGGTGACCCTTGGGGAGCACGGTGGCCAGGCTGGGCTGGGGGGAAGGCAAGCCCTGCCTGCATCCCTGCCTGTGCTCTGCCTGCGCCCTGCGCTTCCCCCCTCCCAGCCCGTGCAAAAGAGCCTTTTGTGCTGCTGGGTTTTTTCCCCCCTTTTAATTCCTAACCAGGAGATTAAGGGAAGACAAAGGCTACGATTGTTCCCGCTCTGCAGAGAGCTGGAAAGTTCGGGGCGGGGGGATCGTCCCTTTCCAGACAGACCCAGAGGAGGGGGACATGCGCCCCAGGTGGAGGGGCCGGGATGGGGGGAACACCCTGGGAGCGGCGGTGGGGGGTCCCAGAGGCACAGCTGGGATGAAGGCACACTAGGTGTTAAGGGGGGACCCTGCTGGGGTGGGCCGGGGTCTCAGGGCTCCAGCAGGAGGGTGGGAGGCTATCTGCAGCAGAGGAGGAGGAAGGCTGAGGAGGATGGGTTGGCCGGCTCGCTGGCTGCTTGGCGTTTTCCCTGCTAACTCTTGGCTGACGCCTCAACAACTTGGCAGGGAGAGGATCCCGCAGCCCCGTCAGCCGCCTGGGGCCGGCACAGCTGGAAGGGATCACGGCTCGGCATGGCTCGGCACAGCTTGGCACAGCTCATCTGTGACCTGGCAGGCCAGCACGAGGCACGGGGCAGTGAAGGCACGGGCTTTCTCCACAACCTCCACCATGCCTTGTCCCCACTGCCACCCTGTGCCCAAGGGAATGGCCAAGCACAGCCGTGCTGGGGGCCACATCCTGAACCCACTGAGCCAAGATGGGCCGGACGCCGGCCAGGCGGGTCATTGCTTCATGGCTGGAGCCAAGGACATGCCATGACCCAGGAAGGGGCTGTCCCCACAGCACAAGGGACAGGACCCAGCACATTTTCCCATGCTCACAAGAAGCCATGAAACACCCACGAACACCCCAGTTCTGCTCCTTCTGTTTCCCGTTAAGATTATTTATTGGCAATTTTTAAGACCACTTACAGACTCTGTTCACGTGCCAGGACCCTACACGGCTTTTTCCCAGGGCTTTTTTTTTAATTATAAAAAAGAAAAAAACCAAATTGTTTTAATCATTTTCTTTCCATTCCTTCCTTCCAGTCTCCTTTGGTTGCTAGCAGAGGACTTGCACATGGTGCAGCATCCGTCCTCATCTGCCACTACCACAGCCCATCCTCCCTGCCCACTGCTGCTGGGGCTGCAGCTCCATCCCTCATCAGGGCTGAGTGTCCCCACAGGGGGGCCATGGGAGATAAGACCCCCAGAAGCTGCCAGCCAGCCTGGGATGTTCTGGAAAAGGGGATCTGAGGGCCGGGGGCTGCCTTGGGGAGCAGGAGGCAGCTCTCTCGCAAATGCCTGGGAGCTGACATCGTCTTTGGCAGCACAGCCAGCTAGCAAATGCGCGCGCATCGATCACCCCACGTCTGTCTGCCGTGTTTGGGGAGCAGAATATGACCCAACACTGGACCAGGAGGCAAAAAGCTGCTCTGGGTTATTAAACAAGACCAGGGCAATGCCTTGACTCCGTGTGGTCTGGGAAAGACTGGATCTTCAGGGGAAATCAGATGGAAAGCAATGGTGGCCTTGCTGGTAGGGCTGGAGCTGGTGCCAGGGGCTGCACTGCTCCCACCAAGTGCTGCCCTGGCTGGAAATGCTGGCTCCTTCGGGAATGAGGGGAGCAAAGGACTGCTGAATGACTGGAAGCAAGACGTAGAGATGCCCCCATGCCTGCTAAGTTGCCTTACCCAGGTTTTGCTGGCCAACACCCCTGCCCAGTCCTGGGGTATCACAGCTTTTGATGCCTGTGCCCCACATGGCAGCATTACCCATTCCACTGCCCACCCAGCCCTTGCTGTCACCTAAATCTGGCATCTTCAGACGAGGAGACCCTTCACCCTGCCCCAGCCCCCCAACAAGCACAGCTCAGCTGCTGCTGAGCCCCTTTGTTGCCCCTCTCCCGCTTTGATCTCCCTCGCAGCCGGGGCCAGTATCGCCGGCGGGGCCGGGGGCGCCCCGGGTGTCAGACTGGTTCAGCCACACATTTCTGGCTAATGAGAAATTTCCTCTCCCCGGCACTCGGCCAGGTTTTTTTTTAGCTCCGGTATCGCTACCCCACCTCTGCCTCTGCCACGGCAGCCTGAGTCAGGGGGGGCCCCGGGACGCCTCCCGCAGGCTGGCTTCAGCCACCGGCGCGGTGCTTGCCAAGCCCCAGCAGCGCCCTCTCCCCATGCCTTCCCCTGAGGATGGCGTGACCAGGAGCCTGGCAAAACCAAAACTCCGATGACCCATCCTGTCGCAAGAGCCAAACACTCCAGAGTGACGCCCTGAACCCGGGCGCTGCCCTGAAGCCGGGGTGGATGGGCTGAGCCTGGGGAGGGGTCGGTGCAGCGGGTGGGGAGCTCGGCTGCCACACCCTGCTGTGCCCCACCGTCCCAGCTGCCCGGGTCCGTGCTCGGGGAGCCACAGCTCGGGGCATCTGGGGGAGTTCAAAGGGAAGAGGAAAAGCTGCGGTCCCCGCTGTGTGTGAGGGTTTGGGCTTGGATCCCCACTCCCCGTGTCACAGCCTGAAGTCATTTAATGCCATTAACGGGTTTTCTCGCTCTGAACTCGCTAATGAGCCTGCGTGGGAAGCAGCAGGGACCGAGGGTCTCCAAACTGGGGCAGTGGAGGGAGCGAGTGGCTCCTAGCAGAGCATATTGGGGGCAGAGGCAACCATCATCCACCCTTAACTCCCCGCATTGAGTCCTGCTTGCTCTTGGTGCTCCCCAGCCAGCCCAAATGACCCTCAGCACATCCCTGCCACCCCAGCAGCCCCACACTAGTGCCTGGAAAGAAAGGTGTCTCATGTTACCACCTTAAGGGGTGGCTCAGCTTCTGCCACCTCCCTGATGTAGTTTCCCTCCACTTCTCTGTCCCCTTTGTCACCCAGGCGAGGAATCAGGACTGCACCCCGGGAGGATGAAGCTGAAACCATGACCCATCCCCAGGGCGATGAGTCAGGCTGCGCCAGGTGATTTCTGCTGGAAAGCACCTTTCAGCAACATCCCCATTCTTGTGCCTATCCCTATTCCTGTCCCTGTGCCTGACCCCATCCCCTAATGGCGCAGAAGGACCCCACGGGAGGCACTGATAGAGAGGAGGAAGGTAAAAGCCCCGTGAAGGTGGTGGATGTTTCTGTCCACAGCCCAGCCTTGCAGGAAGCGGAGCAGGACGATGAGCCAAGCCTGGGGCAGGAGCACTGGAGCAGGAGTGCCGAGGTGTGTGAGCCAGAGTCACCAGACCTGTGCAAACACACGGGACTGCAGGAATGGGGGAGAGCCAGGCAGAGGGATGGGGAGGGCCCACCCTGTAACACCCTCAGCTCTGGGGCTCATGGGGTCAAGGACCCAGGTGATGGAGCCGTGGCACAGCACACCTGGGGGCTGGTATGAGGCCGGAGCTGTCCCTGACAGTGTGCTGGCAGCCGTGCTGTGGTCTCAGCCATTGTCCTGTCACCCCTCGGGCCCAGGCAGGGGACAGGGTGCACTGGCAGCAGGGGTGTGGGCTCCCGTTCACACGCTCCCGGCGGGTGGGCAGTGGGTGATGGACGAGGCATGTCCCGGCCTCCGCGCCGAGATAATCCCGTCCCTGCCGGCCCGGGTCGGCATTTATCTTGCGCCAGGGCTGACGTCACCCTCCAAGACCCCAGCCAAGGAGGCCTCACTGCTCTTCCTGGCTTTTCCCAGGGACAAGGGGCTTTGGGCCCCTCGCCCCAGGCTGCGAGCAGGTGGATTTATGACCGCAGCCATGCTCCGGCATCCAGGGGACAGGAGAGGCAACGAGACCTTTATAGCTTTAATACACCTTTCTGACAGTGAAGTTTAAATGGCCTCATAAACCCCCTTGTCACCCACCCCCAGCAGAAGGCAGCAGTTTATTAGGGCTGTAATTCTTCTCCTGGCATTCCATCAGTGTCCTTTTAATCTGCACTTGGGGGTTTTTTATTTCTGCTTAATACCAGCAGCTGTAAATGCTGTTAGAGATCATCTTGTGCAGGGACCCTCCGGGGGGAGACTGGGCACGGGGGCACGGATACAATGGAACAAGGCGAGCTGGAGGCTGGGACAGCCCAGTTCCAACTGAGGGGGTCAAAGTGATGAAGAGGAGACAAATTTTCCTGCTCCAAGCACATGCCTCCTCTGCAAAGCAGGCCCAGGCAGGACGCATCCGTGATGCAAGGAAAACCTTTCCAGGGAACCTTGGGATTTCAGCAGCAGAGCCGGCCGGGAGCTAATCCTTTGTGCCAGGCTTTCCATTTTCATCTCATTAACTCCCGCTCTCTGTGCCGCTGCCCTCTCAGTTTTTCTGGCGGGGAGATAAGTCTCCGTGCTCGGTGCGGTGAATCCTCCGCGCCTGCTCGCCCAACGCTCCCGGTTGCGCTGACGCTGGCAGGCAGCTTCCATCCAATTACAGCGGGGTGAAGCTCATTTTAATTGCATAGAGCAACTGGGATTACGCAGACTTTATCTCCTAATTCCCTCTTTATCTCTTAACTTCACACTCACTGCTTGCATTGAAGGCAGGACGGCTTGTGCCGGGGTTTGCAATTTCTGAAGTACCCTTTCCCCCGGCACCAACCCCTTGCCCAGATGGGGTTTGCCCCAAAATGCTCCTAAATGCTGATGTCGGTGAACCCTCTGTGTCCTGTGGAGCCACAGCCTCCAGATATCCCTGCAGTATTTGGGGGGTCAAGCCCACCTGCTGGGGCATGGCACCCATTACACGGGCTGCTTGTCACA
>VZSR01000247.1:8198785-8221010 GCA_013398615.1 Brachypodius melanocephalos
GATAGCCAGGGGCTGCCCCGGATGGGGCACTTGGCAGGGCTGGCCCCGATAACAAGCCAGCAGCTGGTCCCCTCTGCCTGCAACATTTCCTTGTTGGTTTGATGTCTCTTGGCTTCACAGAGCACCAGGTGCCAGGCTCACCCTGCTGCAGGTGGGTAAACTGAGGCAGCAGGGCAGGGGTCAGGTGCCTGGCTTAGCAAGCTCTGCATCAGCACAGCTGGGTGTTAATTAGATACCATTAGCACACGCTAATTAATGTAATTCCAATGACCCACAATTCTGGAGCGTGAGAGCTGCTCCTCACCCTGTGCCATTGCTGTGAACAGCTGTGCCCCTGCCATGACTGGTGGCAGCAGGAAGGGGACCAGCCAGGCAGCCACCGATGCCAGTGCCAGTGTCACGCTACCAACACCCTCCCAGGGCTCCTTCCTGCAGGCTGGCACGCTCCTGGCCCCCGCTCCCCAGGCACTGCCAACACAAGCCAGACCCAGCAGATCAGGCATTTCGGGTGCTGGCAGAGCCACACTAAACCTGTCAGTTTGGACAGCAGGAGTGCCCCAAATAACCATCTCCTTGGCGTCCTGTTGGCTGCCCTCCCTCATGGATGGGGGGGCTGAGCCCACTGCGGGGGCAGGGGCTTTGGCAGGGGGGCTGTGGCAGCGAAAGGGTGACTCTTAATCCGGCGGCAGCTGCGGGGCCCAGGCTTGCTTGTTCAAGGGATATGGCAGCTCGGTCAACAATCCCTGGCCCGTTTCGGGGGGGATTAGCAGCCCCCCGGGGAGGGAAGGGGCCCACATGAATATTGGGCGGGTGGGAACACAGCCCAGTGGGAACAAAGCCAGACAGGGAGGCAGCAGGGAGCAGGCACCCGCCATCCCTAGGCGTCCCCAAGGTGGGGGACAGGAGCTTGAGGACTGTCCCTGTCCCCATCCTACTTTCACACTACAGAGTGCTGACAGGAGGGAGCTCTGGTTATCATCCCACGCCACCCCAGCGTGATAACCCTGCGCCGGCCTCCAGCCACCCCCTTGACCCCATGTCCATCCTCATGTCCCACCATGGCAAGCCCAAGAGGGAGGTGGCACAGGAAGTGCCCGAATGCTGGCAATGGGAGCTCCAGGTAAACAAGGGCAAGTGTGTAAACCAGTTCTTGCTTGCCACAGGTTGGCCAGCTGGGAATAATCCAGGCTGGAGGAGGTCATAGGGTATAAAGCCAGCCAGGAGGGGAGCTGGGCTGTCTGGAGACCCCCAGTGGTGGTGGGAGCCTCCCATACATCTAGGGCCAGTCTCAGACCACTAAAACACCTGTGGATTCAAACTGGGAGGCTCCAGCTCCTGCCCAAGCAGCAGGTAGGACCCACGAGAGAGGAAGAGGGCACCTTGCCTTAGTGACATCTAACCCTGTGTTTCCCATGTGCTCAGCACCCCTCCATTCCCTCTGCATCCTGCTGTACCCCATGCTTGGTCCTGGTGTGGGGACCCTTTGCCCAGTGTTTGGGGTTTGATCTGCAAGGTCTCTGGGAGTGGCCTGTGACCCCCAGTGTTTGCTGAGGCAAGCCTCAGACCCTGTCTGCCCTGGGAGGGGAGCAGAAGCCCTCTCCAGGGCTACTCTCTTGTGGACTGAGAGGGTCCCCAGGTGAGTGCAGATCCCTTTGATGCCTTAAGTTGGGGCCACAAAGGCAGGCGAGACTGGGCCGTGCACCCAGGGAGAAGTGTCCTGGGTGGTGGTACTTGGAGAATAAGCCCTCAGCCCTGGGGTCATGTGCTGGGTACATGTTTGGGTACATGTACACGCGTAGCTGTGTGCTCCCTGGGGCCCCCCTCACCCCATTCCCCACGGGTGCAGAGCTGGGGCCACTTTTCTGCTCCGTTAGCCACGGCTGTGCCGGCACATAATGACATGGTAATTGTGACCAGAGGCCCGGCCACACGCACTGCCCAGCTCGCTGGCCAGCCCTCCCAAACCTGGGGTAGCTGCTGCCCGGGGGAGTCCCACCATCTGCCCCCTCCCCTGCCCATGGGACCCCCACGTCTGGCTCCATCTGGGATTTGCCCCAGTGATAGTGGAGGGGGAAAACCCCCTGGCAGTCTGCGGTCACCTCCTCGCCTGGGAGCTGGGAAACCTGTTCTTCCCCGTGGTGTTTACACGGGTAAGAGGGGTCCTCTGCCGCTGCACATCGCATTTTCTGCTTGGTCACTTCCATCTGTGTCCCCGCATAATGATTTTTTCTGCTACATTAATTTAACACACTGCGGCGAGCCGAGGCGCTGGGACCCCGGGCTGCTTAATTGTGTCAAAGGAAAGGCTCCTGCTCCCGCCTTCATTGGCAACCGGGGCTGCTGCGGGGTGGGTGTCCCCGCGGGGGGGTGGGAGGGGGTCTCAGGGTGGTCGTAGGGGCTGGAGGGAGGCAGCAGTGGAAGGGTGTGGGGTGTCAGAGGGGTTGGCGTGAGCCCCCTCAGTCCTGAGGCAGCAGCAAGTCCTGGCTCAGGCTGTCTGCTGGGGGCTCTGAGGTGAGGGTGAGGGGTCCTGGGGACCCTAAACTTCCCTTCCAAAGAGCCTGGCTCCATGGGGTATCTCGCATCACCCCTTCAGATGTTGCAGCAGGATGGCAGCAGCACATCCTGGTGCCCAATTCTCTGTTTGGGACCGGCAGTCCCCGCCCGGGGGCAGCGGGAGCCAGAGGGTTAAGTGATGTTTGTGTTGGCTGAATGAGGCGGGAGCCGAACAAGCCCCCACAAATGGAGGTGAAGGGCTGCCCAGACGGGATGTGACAACCCGATTTCAGGGCTGTCAGCCCCAGCATGGTGGGCATTGAGCAGGGACATTCCTCCCCGACACTCCCTGCTCCCCTGGTTCCAGCACCGAGACACCGACAAAGGCATCGGGCAGCCCCTGCCCACCTCGCCCCACCATCTGGGGTGCCATGGGGTGCCCGTGGGGCTCTGCGGAGCTCGAGGAGCCCCCAGTCAGGGGGGGATGCCGGGAGGCCCTCTCGCCCTCCCCGCTGGCGGCCCCGCCATAAGTGGCCTTTGGTATTTGCAAACATTGTGGCGAGGGGCTGGGAAGGTCTCGGCCCACCCCAGCGGGCGCCTTTGTGCTGTGCGGACCCCCGGGGGCTCATTTCCATCCCGCCCGGGCGCTCGCCTCGTTCCTTTCAGTGCCGACAGGCCTTGCTCCCCGCTCCACCAGCGTGCCCGAGCCTGCAGCAGCAGCAGTGCCAAGCGCACAGCTGTGCCCCAGCCCGGCACTGTCCCCAGCCCGGGGGTTCATGCCCCATCCCGGTGTGCTGGGCTGTTGTGAGTGCGGTGGTTGCTGAGCTGCTCTGTCCTTGTCCCACTGAGGGTCTGTGCACACCTGCACAGGGCTGTGTCCACTCTTGCAGGGGCTGCCACGATATGGGGAGGGTGTGTGCTTCCCCCATGCACAGCTGCACCCACTGGTGCACACCTGCCCACCCACCTGCGGCCAGCTCCAGCTATGGGTACCCACTCTGCCCTTTTCACACCCCCATGCACACCCCCTACCCTCAGGGTCCCCCAAATCCCCCCATCGCAGCTGAGCAGGGAGCCTGGGGCAGGCAGGCTGCTCCATCCAGCCCAGCATAGCCAGACCCCATGGCACCATGAGCTACTCTGGGCTCCCCACAGCTCCCAGCATCCTTCCTGCACACCCAGTTGAGGTGTCACCCCATCGTCACCACAGCCAATCCCCCGCCAGACCCCAGGGACCCAGCCCCGGGCAGTCTCCGGCAGTACCGTTTGCTGGAACCGGTGTTTTATGGTCCTACTCAACACCTGCGGATCAATGCCAATGCGCATTTTATTTGGTTTGGAGTCATAAAGGTGAATTGACCCAGCTGCACCTCTGCAACTGCTCTCCCCTGCTGCCAGGTGCAGGATGGAAGAGGAGGGCAGGGACAGGGGACTCCGGGACACAGTGCCCATCCCTCACCGTGCCCAAGGGAGATGGGGTTGCTCTTTTCTCGTGCTTTTTGTGATTGGAAAATCTCCTCGGGGGCCCCCGGCGGTGACCTCTTCCTGGGCGCAGCGCTAAGCCCTTTGTAATGGGATTTTGTGGCAGAACCGGCAAATTAGGGGCGAAGTGAATGTGTTAAGCTGCTGGCTTCTTTCTGGCGGTTCCCCCTCCCCAGCCCACGCCGGCCGGAGTTCGAACAAAGGAGAGGAGCTCTGCTTTTATCTCGGGTCCTTAGAAGTCAGAGCTGTACAGGGCTGTGCTTCCCCCTCCGGAACAGGCAGGCTGGGACAGAGATGGGGGACACGGACGTGCAGAGCTCGGGGTTAGGCAAAGAAGCATGGGAGGAACATGCTGCAAGCGAGTTGTGCCAACACATTGTCTATGGCGATAAATTTAGGGAAGGGGCACAAAAGGACTCATCTCTAGCTCAAGGAGATAAGGCACCGAGGAGTCCCTGTGGCGTGGGACACAGCTAGGGTGGGGAAATGTATGGCCCAGAATGAAGATGGTCCCCGGGCCACGCTGGAGTTTCAGAATTAATATTGTTACAGCACAAAGGCTTCATTAACACTGACAAATACAAGCCATAAATACTTGTTAAAATCCCACATCACTGATGGGATTGGCACCCGGTGCGTCCCCTTTCACTTCTTGTGCCCCAACTATCCGGGGTCGCTTTGCCTTCCCGAGAGAGGGCAAAGGAGTTCTTTCTGCCCCTTGAAAGAGAAGAATGGGCAACCCCCAGCCTGGGGCATCTCCCCCAGGCACAGCCATCCCCACCAGGAGGTCTCCTTTCAAGGGTGCCCCAGCATCCCTTCCACTTAGGGTGAGGGCTGATCCCCTGGGACCTGGCCCGCTGCCCTGGATGTTTCTCAGCATCCCCAGGCAGGAACAAAGTACCGTGGGGCTGGGTGGGAAGGATGCTGCTTTGACACCCCAAAAGCCCCCAAATGCAGGCGGGTGGCAGGCAGGGGACAGTGTGCTGCCCCAGGGCCCGCGTAAGGGCCTGATTTATTGCTGCCTCTTGAAGGATGCCATTAAGACAGCGTCCGGAGCTGGGAGCACAGCTGCTGGAGCAGATCAGCGCCTGATTAATGTTGGGCAACTTGTTATATTGTCAGATAATTATCCCCAAACTGTATGACTTTTCTGCTAAGTGGCAGCGCTTAATTGCGTTTTTAATTACACTGCCATCACCGCAACCCCTCCGCGGGATGCAGGGATGCTGGGAGCCAGGCAGGAGCAGGGTAGGGGGCCTGGGACCCTTTGCAGAGGGCATGGCAGGGGCATCCCGCTCCCACAGAACCCTCCTGGCATGGGGCACGCAGCTGTTGCATCCCCAAGCCATGAGTGCTTCAGACAGCAAGGTTTTGGAGTGATCCTTCTTGGTGCTCCCCAAGGTGGGGGGCACATGGGGTGCAGAAAAAGGGGGAGTAAGGCAGGGTGCCCTCTTTCCACTCCATGAGCTTTGAGGGATCACCATCCCCTGCAGCTCCCCGTCCCCATCTGGCTGGGGGCAGCTCAAGGTCTGGCTTCCCCTCACAGGCAGGGATGGGTCAGGGGTCAATACATTTAAAATTCCTTCTGGATCTCAAACTCGGGAGAGCGGCTGCACAGGGAGCACCGGCCAGCACCCCACGCAGGCAGAACAGTGCGGGCAGAGCAGACAGCTGTGTCTGTGTGTGTGAGTCCATGTGTGACCATGTGTGTGCATTTTTGGGGGGTGCATGTGCACAGAGACCACCTCTGTGTGTGCATGGGTGTGGATTTGGGGATGTGCATGTGTGTGCATGAGTGCCCTTGTGTGCACACGCACACATCTGCTGATGTGCACATCTGGCTGTGTTGGTGTGCATGTATCAGTGTACATGTGCTGCTGTGTGCAAACATGGAGGGCACCTGTGCACACCTGTGGGCCTGTCTGTGCATGTCTGAGTGCCTGGGGGAGGAGGAGGTGCCTGTGTCTGTCCACGCTGGGACATCAGTGCCGTGTTAGTCCTCTGTGTGTGTGTGCAAAGGTGTGCCTGTGGCTGCACACCTGGGTGTGTGGGGACCCCTGTGCCCCCACCCAGCCGGTTCTGCCATCTGGAGTGGCTGCAGTGGGTCCTGACTCTGTCCCCCACCCCAGCCATGCCGGACCTCCCAGGGAGACTCTCCAGCTGACCCCGTGGGGGCAGCAGGGACAGGACCCTCGGGGCTTCAGGTGCAGGAGGCACCTGCAGGTCACACAACTCCTCTCCCTCACCCATCCCTCCCTGGGACAGTGATGCTCCCAGTGCTGCAAGGGATGCAGCCTGGGACCCCCAGCACTGCTGGACTGCCAGACCCCTCTGCTGTGTCCCCTAAGATCAGGGGCCAGCTGGGGCTCTTCCTGCCAGGGTACAAGGTGCTGCTGCTGGGCAACCCCCACAGCATATCCCTCCTCACCAGCCGGACGCTGGGCAGTGCTGGGAGGAAATCCAGGCATTATCGGGCAGCCGGCTGCAGCCCTTGCCGTGGCCTCTGGCCTGAAATTTCCTGGCATGGCCATCATAACAGCATCTATCCCGGGCTGTGCCTTCCTCACCAAGGTGGGGTCCAGCCAAGCTTCCCCTTGACACCTCAGGCGTGAGGGGATGTGGTGGATCAGGCCCCCCCAGATCCCTGTCAAACCAGTGCAGAGGAAGAAACGTGGATTTTGATGGGGAAGGAGCCAGTCCTAAGGCCCGCCTTGGTGCTCCTCTGTGCCCCTCACACACACAGGGTACACAGACTGGGGTGAGAATTGGGACTGGGGGGTAATAAGCTCCCCTAAAAGGCATCCTGCCTCCCAGAAGCCCCCCTACAAGCCCCTCTTATCTTCATGGCAGCCGGATGGGTCTCACCAGAGAAAGGCTGAAATTTCCAGGAAAAAATGTAAATAAAGGTCCCTGTCCCGCCTGTCCCCCTTATCTCAGGAATCCGGAGCGCGCCAGGCCCGTTTCCCAGCCATATTTCATCCCAGGCATTGCTGCTGGCCACAAACCAAAGCAACAATGATGGGGATGTGTAAGAGACTTAAAGATCACAGTTGCCTTAAACATTGTCAAGGCCACAGAATGGAGGGAGGCTTTGTCTCAGGGCTCAGCAGGACCCCAGTACCATGGAAGCCACAAAACACACTGGGCTGGGGCCACTTTCCCACCCCACATGGCTGAGGTTTCATAGGATGGTCAGAGAGGTTTGGTACCTCAGACCTCAACACATACCACTCAGCCATGGGGGTTCCAGGATGGGAAAGTTTTCGGGTTCCCATTGCACACCTGATGTCCCCAAGGAGCAGGGTCGGGGCTCAGCCATTTCTCCTCCCTGCTCCCAGATCAGCTGCTAATGATGTCTCCTGACCCTGCTCAAAAAGAACGTAAATTATTCAGCTTCTCATCAGGGCAATTAAATTAGCTCTTCATTGCAGGCCATGAATATTTCAGGGGGGCAGGGGCTGGGGAGCTGGGGGGGCCAGGGGTGACAAGGCTGGGGCTGAGCCCCATTCCTTGGCTAGGAGGTGCAGTGAGTGTGTCCATTCTCAGACCACAGGGGACAGAGAGTGGTCGGGGTGTAGGGGTCGGGGGTCTCCAGGCAGAGGTCTTGAAGTCTGGTGCCCAGATGTCGGGGTCCCATGTGGGCAGTCTGTCCCATTGCCCCGTCTGTCTGTGTTACTTTCCCTGCTGCTGACAGAGGCCAGGTGCCAGCAGCCAACTCCTGCCCCACTCCCAGAGCACCTCCTACAGCCCACATTGCCCCCCTTTTTCAGGAGGGACACCTGGGGGGTTAGTGGCACTGCAAGGGGCTGCCTCCACCCTAGAGATCCCAAATCCCCCCTGCCTTCCCCTTGCCCCAGGCTGTGCCAGCTCCTGCTCGCTACCCTCCCCAGAGCCTGCGGGTTCTCCATCAGGATTTCTCTTTCCTTTCTTCCTCGCACTGAACAATTAATAATTTATCCCATAATAAAAGAGGAAACAGTTAATGAGATGAAAACAAGCCAGAAACATCTGCTGGGGCTGCTTTCATCGCCTCCCAGGGCCGCCTGCGCAGGAAGCGGGGGCGGGAGGGGGACGGGGGCGCCGGGGGGGCCACGGCAGCAGGAGGCTGTCCCTGCACACAGCCTTCCTTGCCAGGGCCCTCTCCTTCTCCTGGGGACCCCCAGGCCAGGCACTCTCTCCCCACTGCACCATCAAAACCTGGCTGAGAGCTGCCAGGCTCAGGTCTCAAATAGCATTGGGGATCCTGCCATGGGGGTGTCACCCTAAAAAGGGCAGTGAAGCTTGTTGGTCTGATGCTGCCCAGTGTCCCCAGAGATGTGTCTGGCTGATGAAAGGGGACAGGATTTTCCCCTGAGTTCCCTCTGTCCCCAGCCCCCATGGCCAGCTGTTGTTCATTACTGCTGATCTGATCTCCAGTGAGTGGGGCCGCCCCCAGGACCTGATAGTATCGGGGTAGCAACACAACCCCAAACCCTCCTGGGGTGCCAGGGAGGACACGTGGGGATGGGGCAGGGCACCCTGCCAGCAAAGAGGACGGCAGGGCTGACCCCATGACTCAGTGCTTTGCTGAGATTTATGGAGTCCAAGGAGGAAGCTTATTTTGGGACCACTTATTTCGGAACTGTGGCTTCATGGCACGTGAGGAGAGGTGTGAGGGGACACGCCTGGGATGCAGTGGGGGTGCTAGGTGCTGGGGAAAGGAAGGGCAGGGAGAGGGGGCACTGAGAGCAGGAAGGGGACAGGCAGGGAAGGGGAAGGCAGCAATGCCCAGAGGCTGCTGACCTGTGGCCAAGACCCAGACTGGAAGAGAGAGCCAGCCCCAACCAGCCCCACCTCAGCTTGGTCACAGGAGGGGACTGTGAGGGCCCCATGGAGGCACCCTGGGCTGCAGGGATGGGGCTGGGGTGGGGGTTTGGGCAGGGGCAGCAGAGCTTGTGCAGGATGATGCTGCCTGCCTCTGTTTCCAATTTAGCTGATCCTCACCCCGATCCCTGCAGCTCCCTAATCTGTTTGTCTTCCAAAGCCGCTAAGTTAATTCCGATCCCAGCAAAATCCCATGGCTTTCATCCCAGCCCACCCTCCAGCTCCATGAGCCTGGCAGGGGCATGGTGGTCAGCTGCCAGATGCTGCCAGTGTCCAGCACGGAGCCCCTTCCATCATGAAGGAGCAGGAACTCGCTCCTTCAAGCTCCCAGACCATCTCCAGCAGCCCCTAGGACCCTCCTGGGGCCGGGTGCCGCTAAGGGCCGTCATGGGGACAGGCGGCTGTGATGACAGCTGGGGAGATGGCCTGTCCCTCTGCCAGCCCGGACAGGCACCCGGCCCCCTCTGAGAGGTGCCACGGAAAAACTGACATCAGCATCAGCCCACAGGAATTCGGCCTCCCTGGCCCATCCCAGCTGGGGACAGGGACGGAGACAGGGGCCTCTGCTATGCACCACAGCAAATTTGAGCAAGGTGAAGTAGCGGGGGGGGGGGGGGGGGGGGGGGGGGGGGGGGGGAAGTGGTATAAGCCCTCTTCTTTCCTGTACCCCTTCCTGGGGGCCAGGAGCAGCTCAGAGGGTCTGTGAGTATCCCCAGGGTACAGTCAGTGATTCTGCTTCCTCTAAGCACAGCCCCCTTCAAGCTCCGATTGCAGAGAACAGCCAGCTCACGACAGTAGTGACACTCCCTGTGCCATTGAGAGACAGTGGTTGGGGCTGAGTTCCTCAGGATCTCAGTGAGGAGAAAGAAAGTTCTAATCCCTTCCCAGATGCCTTGGGGCTTCTGGTATGGCCTGGTCACCTCTTGGTCCTTTCTGTCCCCCACCCCACAGAATGTGCCTGGTGGCGATGAAGAACTTGCAGAGAGATGGTGACACCTCCCAGTTGCCTCCATTCTGGAGACCCCCCGACATCCTGCTCCCCTCCCCTAGTCACACTCCATCATCTCCTCATTCCCAGCCCGGGTAATTGGTGGCCTGGTGACAGACGGCTCATTAACAGCTTAATTTCGGCTTCATCTCTTCCTGCCTGACCCCCAGCCCAGGTGGAGACTGGCCCAGCAGGGTGCCGGGATGGGCACCCGGAAGGCACATTGCTGCACCCCATGGGGGCACCCACGGAGCTGGTGGGGGAGCAAAGGAGTGCATAACACGGGCTGGCAGCTCTGTCCTAGGCAGCCCACAACACGGCCTTGGCTTCCCGACATCGGGGTGCACGGGGGGACCCCCATTCCTCGGCATGGGGACAGTGCCTCCCTGCTCCTTGCCCCACTGGGATGGGCAGGGATACCACCATGGCAGGTGCCGGCAGGTGCCCGCCGTTGCCCACCTTCCTGGCCTCACCCTGCCCTTGTTTGCTCCCGTAACGGCGGCGCCTTTCGGCTCCTTTGTGCTGGCGGATGACAGGAGTCGCCGCTGCCTCTGAAGTACCGGCCACCGGCCCCACACCCCAAACTGGGCAGCAGGATGTGGGCATATGAGCAAGGAGCCGAGGCCAGGGCACGGGCAAGAGTGCAGGCAGACCCGCAAGCAGTGGGTGTGTGCGTGGGGTGCAGGTGGCTTTCTCACCCCCACCGCTCTTCTGCTTTGCCTTCAGGTCCATATTGCAGCCCATGAGCCCATCACCAGCACCCCAGCACCAGGGCAGTGCCCAAAGCCCTGTCCCCGTCCCCCTCCCAAGAAAAGCAGCTGGCGGCAGCCCACGATGGCTGATGTGGGGCCCCCAAAGTCTGCCCCACCGGATGGAGGCCTGGCTGCCTTTCAAAGGCGCTTGTGTTGTATAATTTATCGGCAGGACATAACAGACAAGCGGCTAACGAAGGAGGAGGCTGTACCCCTGCTCTGGGGAGTCTGGCACCACAGGCACTGTTGCTGCCAGGATCCATCACACTGGGGGCACACACACCTCCCTGGCCGAGGTGTAGGTCCCGTTTTGGTTTGGTGATGCCCCAAGGCAGAGCCAGAGATGATCCCACTCTGTGCCCTGCTTTGGAGCTGCTGCCTGCCTGGCAAAGAAACCCCAGAGGCTACTGCACAACTAGAGCAAGGGGAGCCTGGGTCCAGTATTTGAGGGGTTCTTCACCCCAGGAACACATGGACTTCCCAGCATGGGGGAAGGGCAGCAGGCATGGAGAGGCACAGGGTAGGGAAAGGCTGGTCCCACGGGCACAGGGGCAGCACCTGGCGCCAGATCTGAGGAGTTTGTTTAATCCCAGATAAGGAGGCAACGCCAGGCACCTGGCTGGCAAACAACTCTCCCTGGGCAACAGCAGCGAAGGCAGTGCTGACCCCCCAGCCCCCACCAGCACCAGTGCCAGGACCGTCTGTTCAGCCCCGGCTGCACAGCACTGGCGTTAGCTGGGTACACGAGTCCCTCTGGCCACCCACACTCCTGTGGCACAGCAGGGCACGGCGTGGCATGGCACATGGCATGGGGTCAGCAAAGCAGCCGGCACACGGCACAGCCAGGCCAGATGGATGTGGAAAAGGGAAAGGCAGGGTGCCCCATCCTCTGCCAACCCGGGCCAGATTTACACCAGGGCCAGCAACCCCCCGGCCAATCCTGCCCCAAGGGTTGTGTGGGCATAGGGCCAAGGAGAGGGCTTAGGGACAAAGACAGCTCTTGGCATTGTGGCCCTGCTACACAGCCAGTGTCCAGGAGGTTCAGAACTGTGCCAGTCTCCTGCTGCCACTCTGATCCTGTGGCATCTGTGGGGCATCTGGAAATCCACCCCCTGCTTCCCCCTCTGGCCCTGCAGGTGGCTGTGTGCCCATGACCCTGCCCAGGTTGGGGGCTCAGGTGTGCCCTGTCCCGCAAGGGCAGGGAGGCAGACAGCAGGGCTGGCTGGCAGGGTCACTGGGGCAGCACCCCTGGGGGCTGCCTTGCCGGCTGGTGAGCACAGTCCCAGCAGCCTGCTGGCCTGTATTGAGTGTGCCAGGTCTCAGCAGGGGCAGACAGGCACAGCCGGGTGGGATTAGCCCTTGGTGTCACCCCGCAGTGGCTCTGAGAGCATCCAAGCAGGGGGCACAGCTGTGCCATGGCACTCCAGCCTGAATCACATCAGAATCCCAATGGGTACCTCTGAGTACGGGGGGGGCTGGCACATGGACCCCTCCCCGCAAAACAGCCCTGGCCCCCACACCACCCTGTCCCGGCCGGCTGGTGTCCGCCAGGCAGGTCACGTCCCTCCAGGACGGCACCCTGAGGATTCTGGAAAAGGCAACTGGTCATACTGGTGAGCCTGGCTTGTGGTAGGACTTCCCTCTGTTCCGGCACACCCTGGGGCTGTCCTGCCATGTTCGGTGTGATGCTGCCACCCCCTGGCAGCCTGCACAGCCTCGGGTGTCCCCTACAGCGCCTCACGCAGGGGTGTCCAGGTCCCTTCCACCAGCCCAGTCCTGCCCCCCAAACAAGCGGGCACGCGGGATGCAGGATGCCATGAGGGCACAGTAACTCTGGGGAAGGGTCCACACCTCTCACCTTGGGCCAGAGGGGAAAGGGTCTACGGCCACCATATTCTGGCAGGGAGGAGGTTTCTGCCCCTCCCCGAGCCAGGGTGGACAGAGTGGGGAGGGGGCTGCCGGGCTTGGGGGCGTTACCCACCCAGGCGATGATTAGAAGGAGCCGAGGTTCCGTCCCAGCGCATTAAGACTGTCCCCGCTGAGTGCCACCGCCGCGGGGTGACCCCGCCGTGAACCGCCCACGCTCCCCCGACGAGCCACCAGACCCCTGGCACCAGCACCCCCCTTCACGCCAGTGTCCCCGCTGCGTGTCACCATACTGCCCCGTTCCGCTGCCTGCGCCTCAGGCATGCGTGAGGATGCGCTGGCACCGTGTCGCGGAGGGGACATGCCATGGAGAGGTCACACCTGTGTGTGTCTGGGGACCACAGGCACCTTGTGACAGGCCGCCAGGTCCGGATGCTGGGGCTCTGGGTGCCATCCCGGACCACGACCTGGAAATGTCTGGCTCTCATAGCATGGGCTATGTCCCCAAAAAGCCACCTCGCTGCAGGTATAGGGGCCACGCGCAGGGAGCCATATCCCATAGATGTCCCCGCTCACGACCTCGTGGCCCCTAGGGAGACGGTGGCATGTGACGCACACACAGCGCCGTGCCACCCGCCATCCCCAGTCCCCATCTTACCGGGACACCTGCAGGCTCCACCACTCTTCTATGTGCCACATCTGGGCGGGCACGCGCTGGCCCAAACGAGGTGCACGGTCCCCACTGCCAAGCGGGGAAGAATTTGTTCCGGCAGGCTGGTGATGGCATTCGGGGAACGGGGAGGACAGGGCTGAACTCTTGAACCCGCACCGGCAGCTCCCGACCAGATGCCAAGCATGGAGCACCCCGTGGCGCCCAACGTGTGAGCAGCCCCCGGCCGTGCCAGACCCCCCTGCTCCCCTCACGGTTCATCGGCAGGACACGGGGGACGGTGTCACACGGCCCTCCCCGCCATGGCTGGCGGGCGAGGAAGAAGAAGCCGGTGGGGGCTGCAGCCCCGAGACCCATCGCTGGCTGAGTCCGCGCATCTCATCGCACCGATGTCCAGCTGCGATCGGGGGGCGCGGGTGAAGCCCCTCTGTCCCATGCGGCGGAGGTGGGACGCGGGCTGCAAGAGCCCCGAGGGTCATGTCGGACCCCTCCCGGGACATCCTGGACGCCTCCCGGGACACCGCGGACCCCTTCCATGACATGCCTAACCCCTCCCGAGATACCTCGGACCCCTTCCAGGACATGCCTGACCCCCCCCGAGACACCTTGGACCCCTTCCAGGACATGCCTGACCCCTCCCGAAACACCTCGGACCCCTCCGACCCCTCCCAGGACATCCCTGACCCCTCCCAGTTCACCCCAGACCCCTCCTGGGACACCCCGGTCGCCCCCGGGACTCCCCGTGCCCGCCGCGCGGGGGCGTTGCTGTGCCCGCTCCGTGCCGGGGGCGGGGCCGCTGCGCGCCGGTCGCTCCGCGGCCTCGCAGCGCCCCCTGCCGGCTGCCGGCGGAGGGCAGGGGCACGAGCGCCGCGCGCGCTCCCGCTGGCCCCGGCCGTCCTGGCGGGAAGTGGTCCCGCCCACCGTGAAGCCGCTTCCGCCCCGCCGTGCCGGTGCGGTTCCGTCATCAGTGTGCGCCGGGCGGGAGCGACGGCGGGAGCCGGAGTGGAGCCGCTGCCATGGCCGGGATCCTCTTCGAGGACATCTTCGATGTGAAGGACATCGACCCAGAGGGCAAGAAATTCGACCGCGGTGAGTTGGGCCCCGGGCTGCTTCTCCCGGTTCCTCACCCGCCCGTCCCGCCGGCGCTGGCCCCTCCGCGTGTGGCCAGCTCCCGGAGCGCCCCGCTTCTCCAGGGCTTCCGCAGCCCGGCTGCTGTGCCCTCCACACCCCCGCGGGCCCTGTGCCTTGTATTCGTCATCCCGCCGTGTTCCTCTCCCTGCCTGTGCACACCTCCGTCATATGCCGAACTCTGGCATCCATCCCAAACGCATCCGAAAACGGCTCCGGTGCCTGCCTGGGGTGGGAAGACGACTCTGTCCCCACCCAGCCCTCAGGGATCTTCTCTATTTCGGTCCCTGACTCTGCTGCTCTCCCCAGTGTCGCGCCTGCACTGCGAGAGCGAGTCCTTCAAGATGGATCTCATCCTAGACGTGAACATCCAGATCTACCCCGTGGACCTCGGTAAGCCATCGGGCTGCTAGCACAGGGCGGTGTACTGAGACTGAGCTGCGTTTCTGGTTCACTTCCCTGTGTGTGTTTGGGCTCACCTCCGTCCCTTTCCCCACAGACACTCTCTGGGGAAGCTGCTTCAGCTGATGGTAACCAGGCTTTAAGGGAGACATCCTGAAATTAACTTCTGCAGCTAAATACGCTAAATGTTTGGAAAAGATAATATTACCCTCGATGAAACACAGAAGGGCTGAAGCTGATGCTGCAGGGGGCTCATGTACCTGCCCAGGGTCCAGCCAAGCCCTCTGCAGGAATATAAATGAATATTTTAAGCAGTGATGTCCTTGTGACTCTGGTTTCCTCCATGATGTGGGGAACAAGGAAACACAAGATCCAGTGTGACCTTTCACATGTTCCCCACAATCCTGTTGGAGGAATGGCAGCAGGGACAGAGCTTGTTTAGCACCCCCTGCCAGGGCGGCCCTTTGTCACCACCGAGTTCTGGCTGTGTGTGCTGCTGCTCTGGTTGTGCTGTAACCTTCTCACTGCTCCTCTGGCCTCCTCGCAGGGGACAAATTCCGCCTGGTCATCGCCAGCACCTTGTATGAGGATGGCACCCTGGATGATGGCGAGTACAACCCCACAGATGACCGGCCATCCAGGTACAGGGCCCAGCTGGGACCCACGTGGGCAGGGACGAGCGAAAAAGTGAAGTGCTGAGGTTGAATGTTTCAGGTTGGACACTAAGAGAAATTTCCTCACAGAGGGGGTGATTAAACATTGGAATGGGCTGCCTGTTGGAGGAGTATGGTAGAGTCACTATCTCTAGCACTGTTTAAAGAAAGACTGGATGTGGGATTCATGCCATGGTCTAGGTGGTTGACAAGGTGGTGTTCAGTCACAGGTTTCACTTGATGATCTGAGAGGTCATTTCCAGTCTAATTGACTCTGTAACTGTGAGGTACCTTCTCCCAGAAGACACTGGGGGAAGAAGACCTGGGAGAACGGCCAGGTTTGATTCCTTGCTGACTTCAGGCTGTGCTGTTGCAGGGCAGACCAGTTTGAGTACGTGATGTATGGCAAGGTGTACCGGATAGAAGGGGACGAGACCTCCACGGAGGCGGCCACGCGCCTGTGAGTGCATGTCAAGAGTGAGGGGACACAGGGTCCCAGGGCAGGGGGAGGAGCCCTGGGATCTCGACTCAGGTTTCCCATGGGATTCCCTGATCTCACTGCTCCTCTCCTCCTGTCTTAGCTCTGCCTATGTGTCCTACGGGGGACTGCTCATGCGGCTGCAGGGAGACGCAAACAACCTGCACGGGTTTGAGGTGGACTCTCGCGTTTACCTGCTGATGAAGAAGCTGGCCTTCTAGCACACCTCCATGGGCTGCCCCACAGACATCCAGCTGGAGCCCTGAGAGCCCAAATTCTGCTTCAGCATCCATGCTGCCCAGCCTCTTCGGAGCTGGGGAGGCGGGAGCAGTCTGCCTTCTCATCCCAGTGTCTTCTGACTCCTGCTGGGATCCACATCTCTGTTTGTGAGGAGAGAAGTGCCTGACATCTGAGTGGACACCATGCTGGGTGCTTGCCTGATGACACCTCCTCACCTTCACCTGTGCTTAACAGCCCTGGCTCTGGCCAGGAGCAACCAGACTGGGACTGCTGCCTGCCTGCCTCTGGGGGCTGGGGACCATTCCCTCAGGATCCATCCTGGGGCAGGCTACCTTGGTTTTGATTAAACTGGGATGTTTTCTACACCTGGCTCTGTTTGCTGAGAGAGGAGGCTGGCAGGGAGTGCATACACTTGCAAAGGGGCAAAGGGGACCCCTGCCACTTCCCAAAGGATGGGGAGTCCAGATCTGTGGCAGGTGGGTACAGAGAGGAGGAATGGCAGCTCAGGCACCGTGCAGGGCCATGCCGGGGGATCCTGCAGCACTGGGTGGGAGCAGGCACTGGGCAGAACTGGGAGCATGTCCCAGAGGAGCTGGCTTCTGCCCTGGGCCTAGGCACAAGGATAGACACAGCTCTTTAGAAAAATAGCTCTTTAATCAAAAAGCATTCACAGTAGAGGTGCCTGCTCAGATGGGAGCAGGGCCTGTGCCTGCTGGCACGTGAGTGTCACTGTTTGCCTCCATACTCTGCACAGTAGACAAAGACTTGAGGAACAGGTGCCAATCCTTTCCCTGTGGGCATCTTCCTGGGCACCCAGAGCACAGGTTAGTGTCCCGCAGGATTGTTCCAGCATCACTTTGTGTTGAACGCTGTGCACAGCATCACCAGGCCCCGCATGGAGGGTCTCTGCTGTCCCCCTGTCCTTGCTTGCACAAGACCTTTGCCAGGTCGTAGAAGAAGAAGCGCAACTTGCCCTGTACCAGCTGCCGGTAGGTGAGGAAAATGCTGGAGATGTGGGTCTGCTCCTTGGAGTGTGGGGAGCAGCTCGGCTCCCAGTGTCCTGCCTGAGGGGCGAGAGTGGGACAGAGAGGTGACAAACACTGTTTCATCCAACCCAGGCCAGCTGGCACCTGTGGTGGTCTGGCTCTGTGGGGATGTCTCACCTCCCAGCTGAAGGTCTGCAGGAGCAGGAAGAAGGAGTTGGCGTGTCGGTAAAGCTGGCTCAGCTGCCTGGCCCCACACTCATTGCTCACCTGGCCCTGGGCTCCTGCTGCAGCACCCACCAGCAGGGCCAGGTCACACAGGATCTCCCGCCGCTTGGTCTCATTCTGGAGGAGCAAACAGTGACCCCCAGGACCTCGTTGCTTCTTGTGCTCACCTTAGATCTGGATTTGGTCCTCTACCTTCCCTGTGCCACCACATATGCCTACAACCACCTTGTGCAGCATTTCTGGTGCTTGTGTCAACCCAAGGTTCCTTCTCCAGTCCTGTTAGCACACCAGTACCAGCACCCTCCTCCCAGCCCCTCTCACCGATTTGGATTTCCACTGCTGGAAAGTGAAGTCCGCCAAGGGCAGCACTGCAGGGCAGCTGAGTGCAGGCAGGGCCTGGCACTGGCCCTAGTGAGGAGAGATGTCAAGGTGAGGTGCCAGGAACTGTGCATGTCCCTGGTCTTGGGTTTTATGGGGGACTGTATCCTCACCACTCTCTTTTCCATGTCCTTGGCCTCCACGATGTATTTCTGGATAAGCCTGTTGTCACAGACCAGCCGTGTTGGGCTGGCACGATCCTCTTTCACGTGCAGGAGGAAGGATGTGAGGAGGAGCAGTCCTGGAGGAGATGGGTTTGCCTTGTGCATTGTGCCAGCCTCCCTGGGCAGAGCCAAGGCTGCAGTGGCAAGTGCTCTCCCCAGCCCTTTGGTGGTCCTGATGGCCCCGTGGTGGGGATGCAGGGAGGTGTGATTGGCTGAGGAGGGCCCGGTGCTGCTCTCCAGTCAGCCAGCGAGGGGTGCCCAATGTTCACAGGGGAGAGCCGGGCTTTCCGTGCCGGTGGTGTGTGCCAAGGGGACACACAGCCTTGTCTGCCAGGTTCCTCAGCCATGCTCCAGGCAAGGAAGCAGGGCTGTACTCCCTGTGCAGACCAGGGCCAGCCCTCCGGATCCCTGCCAAGAGCAGTTCCAGGCGTCATGTGCACTTCGGGGAATCCCGGCCTGCAGTGTCCCACAGGGAACATCTGTTCCTGGCCACTGCCCTGGCTGAGTGCTCCCCCGCCAGCACTGCCTTCCCCAGTGCTACTTCAAACCACTGTGCCCAGCAACTGCACATCCTGCCAGCTTCTCCAGTGCCCTCTTTGCACCCTCCTGCCTGCCTCACTCCCTGCCCTGGCACTACACCTGTCCCCAAAAGTCCTCAGTGCAGGCTATCTACCTAGGATGGGCATGGAGAGATGCTTGGTTGCCCTCACATGCTGACAGTGGCCAGGTCCAACCAGCCCATAGCCACCCTTGGGGTTTGATGCCCATCTGTGGGATTCATCGTGCAGGGAACACTGGCTGTGGGGCCACACTATCCACTGTCCCTTCCTGTGCACCCAGTCCCCCCTTTAGCCACACACTCACTGTTCAGCTCCATGCTCGGCTGGGGGCTTCGGCCCTGCATCTTCCACCCTGGGGCCAGCGGCTGCTCCCTGGCTCCCGTCGCCCTTCCATGGAGGGCAGCGGTGGCGCGGGTTCCCCGCGAGCCGCCCAGCCGGGACGGAGGGCCGGAGGCCGGGAGCGGCCCCGGGACAGCACGGCGCGGCTCCGCGGCTCCGGCCTGGCCGCCCAGCCGAGGCAGCACGATTTCCTGTTGTGTCGCCGCTGACCTTCCAGCAAAATCACAGCAGGGGCCCCGGGCCCGGGGGAAGGCTTCCTGCCTCTGGCCGCTTCCTCCCTTGGCTCGGGGCACGGGAAGGGCGTCCCTGGGCGCCCTCCGTGGCTGCTCACCTGCCCCCAGGCCTGAGCGCTCAGCAGCCCGCACCTCAGTGCTCAGTGCCTCAGCTGTGCCTGTCCGGGGACAGAGGGTGGCCCTAGTACCTGCAGAAGGGATGGCGTCAATGATCCTGCACTGGACAACCCCGGGAACATCAGCCCTAATGAAGTCCTGCTCCTGGCTGTGGCAGGTATGAAAGCCACCAAAAACCCTCTCCCAGAGGTGGACCATAATCCTGGTGACCCTCTCCCAGAGGTGGACTTCATCTGTGGTGACCTTTACCCTATTACACCCCATCCCTGTTGACCCTCACACAGAGGCATGCTCTGACCCCTGCCTCCATCAGAGGTGACTCAGGGAGCTGGAGATCCTCGGGATGGCTGTGGTTCATGGGATCCCTCTGAGCTGGGGGGGGTGATGGATCACAGGGGTCCTGGCCAGTGCATGGCCCCAGGGCTGTTTCACCAGGGGTATTGGTTGGGAGTGGGCTGGGTAAGGCACCCACAGATGTCCCCTCCCCGGGTAGGAGGAGCACCAGAGGCCAGTTCAGCACCATGCCCTGGCATGGCTGTGACATTCCCTGGCAAAGTCAGCTCCCACTGGGCACTCTGGCAGGGGGTGCACATCTCCATGCCCATGTGTACGTGTGTGTCCCCACGTACTGCACACGTGTACACACCCACCACGTGCACCCTCAAACCCACGTGTGCACACTGCGCTTCCCTGGCACACGTTGGGGCATGCGCTCAGACAATCCTCCACCCTGGCACCCCCCCATGGCTTCCCTTTGGGGGACACCCCCCGCCCTAGCACACATCCTCTCGCTCCCGGGCTCCCTGCAGCGCCTGCGTTTCCTTCTCACACCCCGGCTCTCGCACACTCTCGCACGTTCCCACCCCCGTCCCTGTGGACAGCAGTTCCCGGCAGCGCCTGGCTGGGTGACAACAGTTAAAGTAAACACCTCAGCCCCGCTCCACCTGCCCCATGCCCTGCTCAGCCCATAACAGCCCACCTTGTAGGGTGCCTGGATGGGGGGTCCGGCTGGTGCCACAACTCCAGGGATGAGACTGGCTTCCCCAGCTTGCCTGGGCACAGCTGGAAGCAACGGGACCCGTGAGCACCGGGGTCAAACACCTCCAGGCTTCCCCCACACGGCCGTGGCCCTTCTGCGGACGTGACAAGTTGCAATCATGCCCGTCAGCACCCTCAGTCCCTCTGCCAGCTCTGGCCTCGGGCCCACAGCCGTCCCCATGTCAGTCCCTGCCATGCCCCCACCATGTCCATTCCCTGTCCCTCCCGGTGCAAAGTCATTGGCGATGCCAGGCTGGAGAGCTGCCGTGCCCCGCATTCCTTCTTGATTGGGCAAACAAACTCGTCGGGGGAAACTGGAGAGCAATTGGAAAATGGAGGTCTAATGGACCCCCTATGGGCAGCCTAAGGTGCCTACAATAATCCCTTTACTCCAAAATACTCCTTTCAACAATGCCAGAAGCTGGCAGGCAGCAGGAGCCCGTGCCCGTGGGCAGGCTGGTATTCCTCTGCTGGAAAGAGCAATGCCAGCATTTGCTGCCCGTGCCAGGGGGGCAGAGGATGTGCAGGAGAGCCCCTACTTCTGGCCTCAGCTCGATCCCACGGATGCTTCGTGCTGTAGAGGGAGAGAGTGTGGGGGCAGTAAGCGAGGCACAGGGACCCCAGAGGGACACGGGGGCTCCGGCCAGGCAGCCCGGGCTCTGGCAGGGGACAGGAAGCCAGGCGGGGGCCGCGGGGCTGCACAGCTGGCCGGATCCCAGTGCCAAGATTCCCACCTTTCCTTACAGGGTGCAAAGTGCTGGGAATCCCGCTGCAGGGACAGCCGTTCGCACCCACTTTGCCAAGGTGCTGAAGACAGCAGGAGGTGCCAGGAGTCAGGGAAGGGGCGGGGGGGCGGGAAGAAGAGGAGGAAGACGCCGAGGTGTGGGGGAGACTGTGGTTCGGTGGCACAGCTGTTGTCCCCGCAGGCCACCCAGATGTGCTCGGTGGGCACCCCCAGGATGTCAGTACTAGCCTGGGAAGCAAACCTGGCCTTCCAGGGGCAGGGAGGGGGGTCCCAGCCCCCTTTGAAGCCCCCATAAAAGGGTCTGGCATAAAGGAAAGAGAAAGTCAAAGGAACAAAGAAAGCGGCTAATCCCGGCATGAGCAAACAGCCCCGTTTGCTCAGGGCACAGCTGGCTCCGGGGCCAGGGAAAGGAGCACAGCGGGGCTCTACGGGTGCCAGGCAGCGGGGGACGCTCTACCCGGGCTGCCCCTCCCCGAGCACGGGCCGTCCCCGGGAGCAGGGTCCCTCCTGGACCCTCCGGGCTTTTTTGCTACATATGCAAATTGCCAATAAACATCCGTGGGCGAATCCTACTCCCCGTGCAACCCGGCCCTTGCACTGCTCCCAGACAGCCGTCCCAGGAGAACACCCACGCTGCCGGGTAAACGGACTTGGAAGAGGCACCTTGGTCGGGGTACAGCAGCTTGGGGGTGAAGGATGGCAGGATTTTACCTTTCCCAATTTTCAGCAAGCCATATGCTGCCCAGCACCCCAACACAAGCCGCTCGGTGCCGCCCAGAGGATGTCCGTGGGCAAACCCTCCTTGCCTTGGGCAAGGGCACCTAATGACATCTGGGGCGATTCCTCCTCTACCATCCCGCTTTTCACCCAAGCTTCCCACTCCAATAGGGCGCATGGAGTGTGCTGGGAGGGCACCTCATCCCTCCGTCTCCATCCCGTGGAGAGGAGAAGGGGTTAATGCCAGGCAGCCGAGCCGCAGGTGGGCGCAAGAATGAAATTCCTTCTCGCTGTCCTGCGAAGTCTGGGCACAAATATTTGCCTGCATGTCCGGTGGGGAGGGGGGAGACCACCATCGTTTCTGGGAGCTTGCTAATCTCCATGCCAAACAAGGCCCCCACATGCCCCACATGTCCCCCGTCTTCCTCCTTCTGGGGTCACCCTGCAAAGCCTTTGAGGAGGGGACATTTGGGATCAGGGGGACACCAGCACCTTTGGATGCTCCTATGAGCAGGGAGTCAGACCAGGCACTGGGAACAGGTATCTTGTTCAGGGACACTGCCAGGATCTGCTTGGCATGGCAGATGAGACTGTTTTGGGGTTTCCCTTCTGCTCCCCGAGCCATGGCCACCACAGCAGGATGAGATGAAGGCAAGGGCCCCAGCCATCCGCACCATGTCAGCAGTTCACCCTCCATAATAAATTCCA
>VZSR01000247.1:8226424-8239443 GCA_013398615.1 Brachypodius melanocephalos
CAGCCCCAGAGAGGAGTGTCCCGGAGCTGGCTGACTCCATGCAGGCAGATGCACCACGGGCATGCCGCTTTGGGCGCCGCTGGTACCTCAACAATGAGAGCTGGCACCCGTCTGTGCCCCCCTTTGGAGAAATGAAGTGTATCCTGTGCTGGTGTGTGGTGAGTGTGCCAGCCTGAGGCAGCACCAGGGGAAGGGAAGGCGCCACTGTGCAAGTCCCCAGGGCTTTGGGAATGGGTGGGAAAGCAGCAACCTGGATACCCACTGCCCCCACCCTGATGATCAGCCCCTCTTTCTGCTCCCCAGTCAGGGGAGACGCACTGCCAGCGCCAGGAGTGCCCCCCGTCCGCCTGTGCTAGCCCTGCCACAAGGGACAACCCCTGCTGTGCCAAGTGCCGTGGTGAGTGCAGTGCTCACACATAGAAACCACTGCCCAAACACTCTGTGGCAGCCCCTGCACCTCCCAGTCTCCTTGGTGCTGAGCCAGGGCTGGCACAACCACCCCAAGTGCCCTCCTGGCACCAACTGTGCCCATCTCTCACCCCACTTTCCCCCCCCAGCCCTGGATGCCCCCTCAGATGCACGGGAGAAGGTCCACGATGCCAAGGTGGAATCACGGAGCCACTGAGCAGTGATTTCTGCCCAGAGCGGGGCAAGCACGCAGCGACGCTGGTGGCACGGGGGGGCCCCACTTCTTATTGCCCCTGCCCGTGCAGGGCGGGGGGCACAGAGGAGCACAGCGGGGTGCACATGGCCAGGGCCCCAGCCTGGGCACCCCATCTCAGCACAACTGCAATGCCAGGACTGCCCTGCCCACTCATGCCAGTGGGCGGTGCCTGGGCTCACGGAGGTTGGGGCACCCACTGCCCTGCCACTCCAAGAGCCCCTGGCCGGCGGGCATCGTGCCCATGTTGTACATAGTGTAAAGTCCCTCTGGCCCCTGTTTACTGCACCCACCCTGTCTCGGCCGGGTTTCTCACATAATTTATGGTGCCAGTGGATGGGGGTCAAGATGTATTTATTAAAACCAGAGCTATTGCCCACCTGGTTCCTGTCTCTTCCTAGAGCACACGGCTGTGCCCCTGCATTCCATGAAAAACTTGGCACTGCTGGGGTTGGGGATGTATAACTGAGGATATGGGCTGTCAAAGCCAATGCCAGGATGAGGACTCTCCTATGGGCTGTGGGGTGGCACTGGAGAAGACCAGATCAGTGTACAGTGCCCACAGCTGGAGCCATGATGACAACCTCTGCCCACAGTGGAGGCTGCCAACACAGTGCTTGGCGATGGTGCCTGCTAGCACAGGGACAGCAGAACTCTGTTCCTCATACCTCCATGGTGGCACAAAGAGCCCAGCCTGGGGCCCCAATCAAGTTGCCACCCATGGAGGCACTTGTCCTGCACCACCCATAACCAGCCACATGCCCAGGGCTGGGCACAGACACCCATGGGTGTGCAGGGCAGACCCCTGTGCGTGCTCTGGGGCAGTGCAACCCCAGTCACCCCAGTACAGCTGCACTGGACTAAGGCCTTGTGGGGCCCATGGGAGACCCAGTGCTCCCACCTGCCCTTTGATCCCTAACGCGGAGGACTCTCTGGGATTTCTGAGGGAATCTGAGGGACTTCTGGGACCATTTGTACTGTGCTGGTATACACTGGGATGACTGGGACAGTCAGAGCTATACTGGGCTATACTGGAATAGTGCTAGAGCTGTAGGGAGAGTAACACTGGGCTCTGCTGGGATAGCAGTAAGGCATGGTGGCACAACCACAACACTGCAGTGGGACAGTGTTAGCCTATACTGGAGCTGCACCCAAGGTGACACTAGGCTAAACTGGAGTAGTGGTAGAGCAATAGAGAGATGGCACTGGGGGCACTGGCACACAGTGGGCTGGGACAGAGCCCTTCATGCTAAGCTGGGTGTCCTGCCCTGCGTGCACCCACAGCCACACAGGCACCTGTGCCAGCAGGATGGCATCACCTGTGGTGACCTTGCAGTGTGCTGGTGGCCCACAGCCAGGCACGCTGGTGGCAGTGGGCAGAGCATGTGTCCTGGCACAGGGCTCCCCCTCCGGATGAACATCCCTGCTGCCGTGGGGCAGTGCCAGGAGCTGACGAGCAAGGAGGGAGCTCCGTGCCTGGGGATACAATGAGCGGGCAACCCATTTTGTCACCACCCTGCCTCAAACTGGTTCATGTCGGGCAATGAACCCTCCCAGACTGGCACAGGACATATCCCAGCCCCCAGCCCAGCCATCGTCACCCACCCTGGGGGTGCTGACGTCAAACCAGAGGGTGGCACCTGGGCAGTGAGAACTAGCCAGCACCCGCAGCACCAGGCCAGCAGTGCCACAGCTCTGGCTTTCCCTGCACCCAGTTATTGCTACAAAGGTGCCATCCCATGCCCTGGGGAGGAGGGTGAGTGTGGCCTTACAGCTGCCTTGATTGCCCCTGAGCCTGTGGCGGCAGTGAGACAGAGATCCGGCAGCCAGACTGCCATGCTGGAGCACCTTGCCCAAGGATTGCCGGTGCCAAGCTCTACCCGTGTGCCTCTCTGGAGAGGATTGAGCCTCTACTGCCCAGCGAGTTCAGCAGCAAAGAGTGGAGCCCACTTCTCTCCCTGGGGGCTAACAGTCTCGGGACGCTGAGCAGCATAACGGTAAGGACGAGCTCCCTGACAGCTTTGGGGTGGTGACATCCCCACAGTGCCAAGGTGCCCTGCCCTTCTTGAGCATTGACAGGTGCCCCTGTGCCCTTCATGACAAGGCAGACCCCAGGCACTCTGCCCCCCACCAAACTGTCCCCTAGCCAGGCGTGGCCATGAGCCTGGAGGTGACAGTCTGCAGAGCCCCAGCACGGTCCTCCCACATCTCAGCAGGGGGAACCCACAGGGAAGCAGCGCCCAGCCCCACACCGGTCCCTTGTACCTGTGGGAAGAGGGAGCAATATGTCCCGGGGTGAGCTGGCCCTTGGTCACATCTCCCACGCCAGCTTTTAACCTCACCTGCACCCACTGGTTGCCTACGGGTGCCATCCTGGGGAAAGGCCACGGTGGACGGGGTCCCGCCATAGGACACAGTTTCCGGCCGGACTCCCCTTGACCCAGCCGGGCACTGCGGGCCCAGCGCCGCCGGTGCCGGTACCGGGCGCCGCCGGTGCCGGGCGCTGCCGGCGGAGGCGGAGCGCGGCCGATCCCTCCCCCGGGCAGTGCCCCGGGCCCGCCCCGCGCGGTCCGGGAGGAGCCGCGGCCGCCGCGGGCACCGGCAGCGGCACCGGCACCGGGACGGCGCGGAGCGGAGCGGCGGCAGCGGCGGCACCATGGCCTCCGAGAGCGAGGCTCAGCGGGCGCTCCAGTATGAGCAGACCCTGGTGAGTACCGAGGGCACCGGGCGGGCACCGGGCACCGGTGTGGCACAGGACGCGACGGGACGTGATGGAACAGCCGGGGATTTGGGGGGTCTGCCCTGCTCAGGGCAGCAGAACTCCGCGGGGCTCTGTTTGGGCTGCTGTCTCCTGATTGGGATGTCACCCCCAGCCCTTCTTCGGCTGTGCAGGAGCCTAGCTGAACCCCTGCCCCCAGGGCAGGACTTCTGCACACACTTCACCACCCCCTGGCAACACCCCTCATCACTGGGAAGGATGCCCACCCTGTGGGGGGCTCCGGGCGGCAGCCGGGCACGCTTCTCTTCCCCGCACTGCATGTCGCAGGTCCTCTGCCCCCAAGATAAGGTATCTCCCCCGCCTGCAACCTTAGCCCCATGTTTACAACTGTTTTTCTTCTGGGGCCTCCCCACTGGCACCAGGGTGTCCCATTGTCCTGGGGTATCCTCCTTCCCCGCTGTGTCCCCAGTCACCCCACTGTTCTCCACTGCCCACGGCCCTCAAACATCACGGGCAAAGGTGCTTTTCCCCGGCCTCCGCTTGGGATGGTGCCCAAGGCGGACGGTACTTTGCCCTGGCAAAGGCATTTGGACAGGCAGGGCCAGGGAGGTGTGCAGGGAAGCAGAGACTGAGTGGCCACAGAGTTGTTGCACCCACGGCTGCCCAAGAGAGCCTGAGCCGGTTGCTGTGTGCGAGGCGGGCCCTGCTGAGCCTTACCCACCCAGCATGGGCACACGGGGCAGCGTCAGGGCACTGCTGCTCTGTATACCCTCGGCATTGCCTTTCCCAGCACCCAAACCCTTCTTCTGGCAGTGCCCCTCAGTGCTCACCCCAAGCTGCCCCTGCACCGCCGCTGTCAGGTGCTGGCTGCAGGACATCAGCTGGCCGT
The DNA here is from genome assembly GCA_013398615.1 of Brachypodius melanocephalos. NCBI lineage: Eukaryota > Metazoa > Chordata > Aves > Passeriformes > Pycnonotidae > Brachypodius > Brachypodius melanocephalos. Next base: position 8,230,694 of record VZSR01000247.1, read on the forward strand.
GGGAGCCCCAGCTGTGCCGTCATCTCCACGAACTTATTGACCCCACGGTCCTTCCCGGCAGGGCTGAGTCAGGGAGCAATCAGGGGCAGGAACAGGGATGAGCGGTGGCAGCGCCTCTCCCTGCCGCCAGCTCCAGCCGGCCCCCCTGGGCGCCCTGGTCACGGTGGGTGAGCAGAGAGGCCATCCCGGCCGGGCACCACGGGGTGGAGGAGCCTGCGGGCAGCACGGGAGGGGAGAGGCACGCTGGGCTGGCATCAGGGCAGCCGTGCTGAGCACCAGCAGACTTTGCCCTCCTTTTATTTGGGCAGGGTAGCACCCATGTCCTGAGTGCTCCATGGTGCCCATCCCCATGGCCTCTGGGCTCAGTGAGGCTCATGGAAGCGCCTGGGGGTTGTGGGTGAGGCTGGCTCCTGTCCCATAGCCTCACACCTGCGTTTTGGGAGCTGCCTGGGCACATACTGGGCAGGAGGAGTGCCCAGCCCTCCCCAGTGCATCTGAGCCACCAGCTCCTTGCCAGCACCTGCCAGGAGGGTCAGGATCCAGCTGGAGCCTGGCATGGGCTGTTCTGAGGTGGACAGCCTGGGGACAGCTCTTGCTGCTTGTGCCCACAGCCTAGCTAGCACAGCCAGGCTGTAGGGTTGTGCCCAGCCATGTCCAAAGGCTTGTGTCCATACCCCATGCCCTTCCCCTCCTCAGATTTCACTAGTCCTGGGATGCCATGGGTCTTGGGGCCCCAGACCTAAAGGTCTCCCCAGGCATCCCACCCTGGGGTCTCCATGCTGGACAGATGTCTGTGGGAACCCCTGGCATGCCGAGGGTGCTGAGATGCACATCAGCCCCAGTGTCGCCCACATGCCAGGCTGTCGTGGCAGGGAGCAACAGGCTCCATGGGGTGGATTAAGTTTGACAAACTGCCCTTGTTCATTGCAGAGCCGCTCAGGGTGATTAGAGCCCGGCTAAGACGGGCAGCGTGACACACATGCCCTGGCCTCTGCCTGCTCACTGCCAGCCCAGAGGAACCCCCAACCCTTTACCTTTAAATATCTCCCCTGGGGGAAATTTGTGGGGGAAGGTTGGCTAGCATTGGCTGTGAGGAGGTGGGCACCAGTGCCAAGTAAGCTCAGTGCTGTGGGACAGGCTGGCATGGGGACACAACAGCACCAGATGCCAGTGCCCGCCCTAGGCACAGCATCGCCCAGGCACAGCAGGCACCACAGGCTGGCAGTGCCCAAGGGGCTGTGGCACAGCCGGTGCCTGCAGCTCAGGAGCCCAGGACCAACACACTGGCCTTGGCCCATGCCCGTGTCCCCGAGTGCCCCCCACCAGCCCCCCCTGTGCCCGTTCCCTGCCTGCCCGGCACTGTGATTGTTCAGCTGCTTCACGGCAGAGGCCGGAGTCCCGGGACTGTTTGTGTTTCAAAAGGCCTTTGTGGAAAAATAACCCAAGCAGAGGAGGAGGAGGAGGAGGAGGAGGAAGGAGAGAGCCCACCACTGGCCTTCACAGCCATGCCAGGGCTTTGGGCACAGTAGTGGTAGCTGCTCAGCTCTGGGCACCCGTGGAGGTCCCATGTCCTGCCTGTGGGGCTGTGGCATGGGGCAGAGGGGTGATATGGGATGGCACAGGGTGGCAGGTGGCAGTGGGGTGGCATGGCTCCTTTGCTTGCATACTTGTTGTTACAAGTGGGGGCAGCTCCAAAGTGGGGCAGAGGGGGAGCAAATCCCACCACCCTCAACCATGCTGGAGCCCCTGGGACAGGGCATCTTATCGTGTGCCCCAACACCTAGGGGGACAGTGTGGCAGGCCCTGGCACAGCCCCAAGAGGTAGACACAGAGCTGGTTCGGGGGGCACTCAGCCTGGAGGTGCTTCCATCTGGGTTTGGGCTGGCCATGGGTCAGCAGTGGGGCCAGGCAGGCAAGTGCTTGGCAGGGTGACAGCACTCCTGGGGTGCCGGCCCATTTCATCTTCCAGAGCAAACAAGCTTTTTCCAAAGGGAGCCTTTGAAATCAAGACCCCGTGCGGGGCCGGGGTCCTCCTCTGGCAGCCGATGCTGGATTTGGCCCCTCAATGTGGTCGTGCCTTTCCCCCCAGCTCTTTTCCACAGGGCAAGGAGCCACTGAGCCCATGCTGAGCGGGAGTTCGGGGGAAAATCCATGCCAGGACAGGGTCAGCAGTGGAACTTAGTTCACCCTCCTCTCCCTGCCTACATCCCCACCCTCCCTCCCGCTGCTGGGCACGACCCGGGTATTAGACAGCAGGGAATGCACCTGGCGCCGCTCTGACTGCTTTGTGCTGTCTACCGAAGGGACCTGTGCAGGAGCGCTGCCCCGTCAGGAGCGCACCTTCCCGCCGGCCCCACCTGGAGCTGTCGAGCGCCAGCAGGACAGGGGGCTGTGAACTGGACCCGGGCATCCGGGGTGGGCCCTGCTGCCATCAGCCGGCCTGGGCTGCCCACGTGGCGAGCGCGGTGCCCACCCGTGGCGTGTCCCCTCTGCCGGGCGCCGCAGGGGCCGTGCCGGGGAGGAGGGCGGCTGCGCCCCGGCTGGGCAGCCACGCGCTGCGCTGGCACGGCACGGCGGGTGGGCACACCATCAGCATGGGGCTCACGTTGCCCCGACGTGGGAGCCTGGCAGGGCCCCCACAGTCCTGAAGCCTCCCTTTGTGCCGGGCCAACCTCTGGCGCTTGGCATTCAGGTCGTGCGGGGGGAGTGAGGCGGAAACCAAGCAACCGAGTCCTTTGGCAGTGCCCGCCAGCGCGGGACAAATGCCCCCGGCTCAGCAGGGAGGACGGGCACAAAGAGCTCCTGGCCGGCACGAGGGGCACTGCCAGGCCCACCCCCTGCCAGGGCCATGCCACGTGCCACAGCCAGGCAGGAGGCACCCGAGGAAAGGGGGATGATCCCTATGTGGGCACGGAGCCACTCTCACCCTTTTGACCCCTAAACCCCCTCTTCACAGCCCAGAGACCGCCCTGGGTTTGATATTGTGCTCCCCCTCTCCTGAAACTGGGGATACATCCTGTCCTTCACTGTCCCCTTGCCTCCCTGCTGCCAGCTGAGACCAGCCAGCTCATGTCACATATGGCCTACCAAGGCTGCTTTTGGGGGAGCAGTATCCAAGCCTTGCTTTTAGCAATGTCGGGGTGTGGTGCCTGCAAGAGTGCCAGCACAAGCCAAATACCAGCCCTCATAGAGCCTCCTGGCCAAGCTGGCCACACTCCCATCACTGGAGGCCCTTCCCCACCCTTCACCAGCCCGGTCTGGTGCCTGGGGCACCTGGGCAGGGCCAGAGACTGGTACCGACATTTCCAACACTTCAGCTGCCTGCTTTGGGCATGTGGACAAAACAATCACCATCGATCCACACTCACCTTATCTACCTGGCTCCTTCCCACGCCCTGGAGGGCAGCCGGGCACTCCCACAGGTGCCTCCACCCCTTTGCCTTGGGATGCTGTGCCTGTTCCCTCACCTGGCAGGCCATGCCAGTATGCCCACTGCTCCCGTGACTCGGTTTCCCCACTTGGGTGCAGGGGCTGGGGTAGCAGCCGCCCTAACAGCCCTGCCTACTCTTTCTCCCCCAGATGTATGGGCGTTACACGCAGGACTTGGGCACCTTTGCCAAGGATGAGGCAGCCCGGCTGCGACTGCAGGAGGGGGACACGCCCCGGCCCCGCCGCCCCTCCGAGCTGCTGGAGTACACCCAGGGCCGCTGTGGCCCCTGTCGTGGTAAGAGTCACGGGTGGGCACAGCCCCACGGTGGCACAGCCTGCCCACCCCACCACGATGGTGAGGATAGAGTTTCTCTGGCTGTCATGGGACACCGGCGCTGAGGACAATGCCACCTGCCCACTGGGACACAATGGCCCAAAATAGCCAGGCACGCTGCAGGGACCAGGGGCCCCCAGCCCCTCTACCTGGGGCCATGCCAGGGAGGCTGTGCTGGTGGGAGGTGCATGCCCAGTGGTGCTGTGTGTGACTGTGCAGTCAGCTGGCTGTGACAGCTGGACACAGCAGTGCTCCAGAGCCAGACAGTGCCAGCAGTGCTAGGTCAGTGCTGCTGGTTGTGAGCATTTCTGCTGCTGCCAGCCTGGCTCTGCCACTTCAGTGTGCCCATCCCTGGAGCATCCAGCCTTGAACCCGCCCTTGTGTCCACAGTCTGTGCCTTGCAGTGCCAGCGGTTCCTCATCTCCAAGGTGGGTGAGGACTGGGTCTTCCTCATACTGCTGGGACTGGTCATGGCACTGGTCAGCTGGGCCATGGATTTCGCCATCGCCACGTGCCTCCAAGGTAAGCAGGTACCGGTGGGTTCCTGGAGCCATGGCAGGGCAGAGAGTGGCCATGCCATAGTGCCATGCCATATGCCTTGCTGTTCCCACAGCTCAGAAGTGGATGTATGGGGGCCTGGACACCAACGTGCTGCTGCAGTACATGGCCTGGGTCACCTACCCCACTGTGCTCATCACATTCTCAGCTGGCTTCACCCAGATCCTCGCCCCTCAGGCTGTGGGTAGGGCACCAAAGGGCTACCTGCAGCCTAAACAGTGTCCACTCCCCGGGGCTGTGCCTTGAAGGGGCTGTGCTATCTCCCTGGGAGTCCTGGGAGTCTTTCTAGGGATATGGGCTAGTCTTCAAAGGATCTCCAGGGGCCTATGATTTGGATGTCCTCCTGAGCTATTGGGTTGGGAATCTTCTAAGGCCTATGAGAGAGAGGTCTTCAGAGAGTCTCCTGTGAGTTAAGGGTTGGATGTCTTCCTGGGCTATGAGGCTAGCATGCTTGGGGGTCTTCCTAGGGCTAAGACCTGATCTTCAGAGGGTCTCCTAGGGGCTATGAGATTGGGGTCCCTGTGGGGCTATGGGTTAAGCTGTGCCTACATAATTATGGGGCTGTTCCTCCTAACTGTGGGAAGAGGTGTCTCTGGGATCTCCCTGTGGCAGTGGGCTATGGCAGAGCATCAAGGGTTACCCCTCAGAACTATGGGGCAGTGTCCTACCTTCATGGCTGTTAGTCAAGGCTGTCTCCATGTCACCAGGCTCAGGAATACCCGAGATGAAGACCATCCTGAGGGGCGTCGTGCTGAAGGAGTACCTCACCCTCAAGACCTTTGTGGCCAAAGTGATAGGACTGACATGTGCCCTGGGCAGTGGTATGCCCCTGGGCAAGGAGGTGAGGGCAGTGCCAGGGCAGGGTGAGCAGGGGGCCAGGGAGTGACACTGAGAGCAATGTCCTCAGACCCCTGTTGTCCTCTCAGGGTCCCTTTGTCCACATCGCCAGCATGTGCGCAGCCCTGCTCAGCCGCTTCCTCTCCCTCTTTGGGGGCTTCTACGAGGTGAGCAAGGCAGGCTGGCCCCAGGAGGATCAACCTGTGCCCACCAGCAGGTTTGCCAGTGCCTAGGGTTGGGGGGCAGTGCCCACTCACTCCTGTCTCCCTCACAGAATGAGGCAAGAAACATTGAAATGCTGGCAGCTGCCTGCGCTGTTGGTGTTGGCTGCTGCTTCGCCGCCCCCATTGGAGGTAGGGTCACCCTGGGCCTCCCCACACCCCCCACACCTCCCGCCTAGGCAGCAGGGTCCACCTGGAGAGGCAAGCAGGACCCCAGGACAGGTGGCATGGGAGAGGGCAGTGCTGCTCAGCAGGGAGGAGGAAGGGAGGAGCGGGCACCATCCTCCCAGATGTGTAACGTCTGCTCTTGTCCTCTCCCCTGCCGCCCTGCGCTCCAGGGAGCTCCCCACTCCAGTCCCGCTGAGCCCTGCCCGTAGGTTGGTGATGTGTCTGACTCTTTCCTTGCCCTTTGCCTGCTGCCCTATCTGTCTGTCCATCTGTGTGCCCCTCACTCCATCCCAGTGCCACCCCTCATGTCGCTGCCCACACCCCTGTGCTACCCTCTCACTTGTGCAGATTCATGCTTGGCTCACTGTGCTGTGCCCACTGTACCCAGCTGGGACCAGCCACGTGCTTTGCCAGGGCAGCCCTTGAACCTCCCCATAGTGTGTCCATGGGGCAGCCAGAACCCCTGGGCTGTGCACGAGTATGGACCCCTGGTGGGAGCACGCCAGGCACTGGGGGCCTGCCTAGGTTCCTCCACCTCCCTGGTGCACTTACCCCCAATGCCAGGTGTCCTCTTCAGCATCGAGGTCACCTCCACCTTCTTTGCCGTCCGCAACTACTGGCGCGGCTTCTTCGCTGCCACCTTCAGCGCCTTCATCTTCCGTGTCCTTGCTGTCTGGAACAAGGATGAAGGTACTTCAGGCAGGGTGAGGGCACAGGGGTCCCCTGCCCAGCCCTACTGACCCCCACCATCCCCCAGAGACAATCACGGCACTGTTCAAAACACGCTTCCGCCTCGACTTCCCCTTTGACCTGCAGGAGCTGCCGGCCTTTGCTGTCATCGGGTGAGTGCGGCCATCCCAGCACCCGTCCCATGGCCCCAGGGGTGGCAGTGGTGGCACTGGTGGTGCTGGTGGTGGCAGCAGGACACCTCTTCCCTTGGCTCTGCCCAGGATCGCCAGCGGCTTCGGGGGCGCGCTCTTTGTCTACCTCAACCGCAAGATTGTGCAGTTCATGCGCCGCCAGAAGACCATCAACCGCTTCCTCATGAAGAAGTAGGTGTCCAGCAGTCCCCACCAGCAGAGTGGTGGAGCTGGGGCTGCACCAAAATCACCCGCTGCCCTGTGTCGCCCTGCCAGGCGTCTGCTCTTCCCTGCCCTGGTGACGCTGATCATCTCCACGCTGACCTTTCCACCTGGCTTTGGACAATTCATGGCTGGCCAGGTACCTGCCATGGGGTGGCACACCAGTCCCCCACCCCAGGGCCACCATAAGCTCCAGCTGACCCCTGCCCTTCACCAGCTCACTCAGAAGGACACCCTGGTGACACTCTTTGACAACCAGACGTGGGCCAAGCAGGGGATCAGTGATGAGTTCGAATACTTGGGCATCCTGGAGGCCTGGCACCATCCCCGCTCCAACGTCTTCGTCACACTTGTTGTCTTCATCCTCATGAAGGTGGGTGCCCACTTCCCCTGTCATCCCCAGGGTACTACTAGGAGGTTATGGAGAGGATTTCCTGGATGCCATCAGGGAGGTGCCAGATTGTTACCAGAAAGGTGGCACCAGAAGGCACAGGGTGGCTGCTCCAAGAGTCCATCAAGGTGTTTGCTGGGTGGTGCTGGCATGCCATCAAAGAGATCTTGGCTGAGAGCCACCAATTTGCCACCAGGGAGGTTCTGGCTGCTTGCTCCTAGGTGCCACCAGGGAGGTGCTGGCCAGAAGCCACAAAGCGCCACCAGGGAGAAGCTGGCAGGGTGCCCCTGGGAGGAGCTCATGCCCCACTGCAGGGTGCCCACGTGCAGTGGGTGCGGTGCCCACGTGCTGCTCCACAGCACTCAGCTGAGGGTCACAGCAGGGGCAGGAGGCAGGGCTGGGTCGGAGAGGGCAACTAATGGGTGTCTGCCCCACAGTTCTGGATGTCAGCCTTGGCCACTACCATCCCAGTGCCCTGTGGAGCCTTCATGCCCGTCTTCGTCATTGGTAAGACCCTGCACCCTCTGTGGGCAGAGTGGGAGGAGAGAGCCACCTCTCAGCCCAAAATGGGCACCTATGGGTACCTCCAGATGTCCCCTTCCCTGGCAGCATCAGGCAGAGAGGGCGCAAGGCTGGGCTGGGTGCTGGGAGAGCCCTGTGCCCATTCCCAGCCCCTCTTTGCCTGCAGGGGCGGCCTTTGGGCGCCTGGTGGGGGAGAGCATGGCAGCCTGGTTCCCTGATGGCATCCACACAGAGAGCAACATCTACCGCATCGTGCCGGGGGGCTACGCTGTGGTGGGTAAGCACCAAGCTGGAATGGGGGCACCATGGTGGGCATCATCTGGAGATGCTGCCTCACAGCTGAGGTGATGAACCCTGGAATTGGGAGTGATACCACCACTGGGGATGTCCCCAGATGGTCCCAAGGGCTCCGGATGTGGATGCCCTAGAGGGAGGAACCCAGGGCGGGGACCTAGCCTGGTGGGCAATACCTGACAGCCCCCTCATCTCTTGATGGTGGCTGCAGGGGCAGCCGCACTGTCGGGTGCTGTCACCCACACGGTGTCCACTGCCGTCATCGTGTTCGAGCTGACGGGGCAGATCTCACACATCCTCCCTGTCATGATCGCTGTCATCCTGGCCAATGCTGTTGCCCAGAGCCTCCAGCCCTCCCTCTACGACAGCATCATCCAGATCAAGAAACTTCCCTACCTCCCTGAGCTGGGCTGGGGCCACCACGAGTGAGTTTTTGTCCCCTATCCCAACCCCAAACCCCTCAGCACGCACAAGAGGAGGGGCTGGCATTACTCTGAGGTCACTGTTCTTGTTCCTGGGCAGGAAGTACAACGTGCGGGTGGAGGATATCATGGTGCGGGATATCCGCTACGTCACTCTCAACTGCAAGTACCGGGACCTGCAGCAGGTCCTGCACAGCACCAAGATGAAGAACCTGCCACTGGTGGAGTCAGCTGGTGAGACATAGGCAGGGGCTCTGCCGGCATCCACGGCAGCTGTGGAATATGCTGGGTGGATGGCAGGTGGTGGGTGGATGGCAGAGGGAACATCAGGAGCCAGTGTGGCCTCTTGCTGTGTCTGGCAGAGTCCATGATCCTGCTGGGCTCCATTGAACGGACGCAGGTGGGGGCCCTGCTCAGCAACCAGCTCAGTCCCCATCGCCGGCTGCTGACCCTGCGGCAGAAGGTGCTGTCCGAGGATGAGAACCGACTCTC
>VZSR01000247.1:8250860-8270910 GCA_013398615.1 Brachypodius melanocephalos
CCCCTCGGTCGCCCCCAGCAGCCCCCGTGCACCCCCCTCTCCATCTTCAAGTTCCCCTAACACCCTCCATACCCTAGGACCCTCTATTCCCCCAAATCCCCGGTCCCATCCCGCTCTCGCTCACCCACCGATGGTGGTTTTGGAGCCGATGCAGCCCATGCTCCCGGGGGGGCCCCGGTGCGGGCACTACCGCCGGCTCCGCGCCGCCCACATCGCCCCCCGGCCGCATGGGCGGCCCCGGACAGCGCCCGTGCCCCGCCGGAGCCGCTGCCGAGCCGGGTCGGGCCGCGGTACCGAAGCCCTGAGCAGTACCGGAGCCCCGAGCGGTGCCTGCGCCGGGCCGGGAGCAGCACGTCCAGAGACGTCACTGGTGGGGGAGGAAGAGGAGGGAGAGGGGGAGGCGGGAAGAAGAGGAGGAGGAAAAGGAGGAGAATGTGCGGGAGGAAGGCTGAGAAAAAGAAGGCAGAGGGGGACGAAGGGTGAGGGAGAGGGAGGAAGGGGAGAACGGGGGAGAGGGAGGCCGGGAGGAAGAGAACGAAGGGGAGAGGAGGAGAGAGGTGAAGGGGGGATGAAGGCAGCCAGGGAGGATGAAGGAAGAGGGGGGCTGAAGGAAGAGGAAGAGGGGGATGGAGGAAGAGGAGGGGGCGCGGAGAGGAGGAGGATGGACGGAGGAAGAGGAGGGGGCTTAGGAGGAGGGGAAGAAGGCCGGCCACCGCGGAGAGCGCCGTGCCAGCACCGCGGACAGCGCCGCCCCGCCCGGCCCCCGTACACCCCCCGATAAAAGAACAAGGGCTGGGACCCTGCAGAAACGGGGCATCCCTCAGCCCCAAACCTGCCTGCCCCTACCCGCCCCCGAGGGCCTGGTGGCACGGGAGGGAGCACACAGCCTTTGGCACAACCTCCCACCCCCACGGAACTGGGCTGGGGACAGGTGGGTGCAGGTTTGGAACATCACGTCTGACAGCAACGGCCTCTGCAGGAGATCCAGGCCAGCGCTGACGGCCAGGCTGATGGGTCAACCCGTGTTCGTTCTGAAACCTACTGATGGAAATTCACACTGTGGTACCTTTTCCCTGGCACAGGAGGGCACTGCTGTGGTGCCACCCTCTCTCTCCCTTGGCAAGCAGGTTACCCAAACAGCTCAAAAGGCCTCCCTCCTTCCTTACTCACTCATTCCCAGTCAGGCAGAGTTCTTGCCCAGTCTCCAGCCTGAGGCCTTTTCCTGCCAACTGCTTCCCAGCATTAGTGATGCCAGGGCTGCAGCTCAGACAGATCAGCCTCTAATCTGGGGAACAGCCTCCGGTTAATTATTCTGTACCCTCTGGGCTATGGCCAGGGTGACTCAGCAAGAGGCAGCCCAAGGCAGCAAAGACCAGCCTCCAGTCCCAAGGGGGACCAGCCTCTGTCCCCGGCAGGGACACCCCACAGGGGAACCCCAGTAGGGGCCAGCTGTGCCCCATCTCCACTCCAACCGCAAGACAAGGCAGAAGCGTGCTGACAGAACGATGCCCTCCCACCTTGGAAGGTGCAGAGGGAACCTGGCACACATCTCCCTTCTCCTGCCCCGAGGAGACCACGCAGGTTGCACCACTCATGCCTGTGGGAAAAGGGACATTTGGGGACATCAGGGCTCCGCTCCACAGCCAGGCTGCTGGCAGGGCTGTCTGTTTCACATCCAGAGACCCTGTGCCGGGCAGTGCCAGCAAGGGAGGTCCAGGGGGCCTGGCTCCAGGCACATCCAACCCCCTTGCCACCCTTCCAGCCCTGGAGTAGGGTACCTACCTGTCTTGAAGTGACAGGGTAGGCTGGTCCTTGCCCATGCTCAAGGCTGGCATCCCCACACCAGCCCAGGCACAAGGGACATGGGAGGGTGGGGCGGCAACAGCGGCACACGGGGCATTATTTAGCAATGTTCTTTTATTTCCAGTTTTAAGGTGAAAAGATGCCTTTAAATCTTCAATTAAATACTCCATAAAGAAAAAAAAAATAAAAGAAAAAAAATTATTTACAAATTCACGTGACCAGTAATTGAATCCTTGTTTTAATAATTATACATGCGGCTCGTCACATCCGGCGCTCTATAAATACAGGGGACGCGGATGAGGGGGCCGCCCTGTCGCTTGCCCAATTGTGGCCTTAAACGTTTGGGAGGAGTATGGGGGCTTTTGGGGTCGTGGAGGGGACTCAGCCTGGCCCAGAGAGAAGGGGCCACCCCCCCTCCTCCCCGGCACCCTCCCCAGGTGTCAGAGCAGGAGCTGGGGGGGAATGATTTACATTTAAAATTTAAAAACCATAGAGGGGAGGGGTTCCAGGCAGTGACGGAGGAATAGAGAGAGGACAGGGGAGGGGGAGAAATCACGCTCCTGTCCCCAAACCAAATTTAATAAGTTTATATATATATAATCTCTCTATATTTCATCAAGAAGGGGGGAGGAGAAAGAGGAGGAGGGAGAGGAGGGGAGAGATATGTCCCCATCCCATCTCCCCCTCTCCATGACATGAATCCAGGGGTGCTCTGCCCCACTCCCAGAGACCCGGTGTGCCTGTGCTGGGAGGGGGGCGAGGAGGGTCACCAAGGGGACCCATGGCAGCCACCGCCTCAGTCAGCATCTGTTTATTATCATTATGACAAACTCGTACAGGCCTTACAAACAGAACCAGGACAGAGGAAGAAGAGAGAAGAGAACTGAAAAAAAGAGAGAGAGGGGCTGCAAGGGGCACAGTAGGTCCCTCAGCCCTGGCCTCAGTAAGTCCATGGGGGCCAGGGGTGGGAAGGGATGGAGTCACTCCCCAGGGTGCCCAGCTCTCTCTCCCCCCTTCCTCCTCCTCTTCCTCTTCCTCACAGCTGCTCAGTTGTTGTCCGACTCATCCTCAGCTTCCCGAAGCCAGGTGAAAAAGGCTGTCACCGATTTGAGAGCCACCCCTTTGCCCTGCTGCTCAGCTGGGTCCTTGCTGGACTCCCACTTGTAGAAAGCCTCCTCCTTGATGACGTCTTCATCGTAGAGGGCATCAAAGAACATCCGCAGCAGGTCTGGGTTGGGGGGACAGAGGGGAACCTCTGCTATTCTCCAGCCACCAGCCACCAGCCACCCTGCTGGGGTGGGGACACATTTGCCACCCCCTCCTCAGCCCACCTGCACACACGATACTCACTGGGAGGCTGGTCTAACTTCACCACCAAGGCTTGCAGGGCATAGAGTGCCTGAAGCTCCTTCTGCTCATCCCGCAGGTACTTCTGGAGCAGCTTGGCTTGGTTGTGGATGACCATGGCATCCACGCGGTATGGGTTCTCAACTGGAGGGGATGGGGTGTGAGAGGAGTAGTGTGGGCAGGGGAACCCCCACCGCTCTCACCTCACCCTGATACTCACAGACAATGGCCAAGTGGCACACAGACGTCATCAGGGCCCTGATAAACGTGTTGGACGAGACCTGCTGCTCACTCAGGTTGGCCTGGAGGGGGAAAGGTACAGGACTGTGAGCTTGAGAGAGAGCCAGGAGGAAGCCTCCAAACACTCAGGCATTGTGCCCCCACCCTCACCTCAATCCAGTCGTATATTCTTTGGTTGTTCGGGTTCTCCTTCAGCAGTTTGTCCATTTGCTTGCACAGCTCCTCTGAGGTCAGCTCCTTGCGGCTTGGCATGTCTGAGCTGTCCCCCATTGTGTACTCCAATTTCTGGGGAAGCAGACAGAGAGAGCTGTTGAAGGCAGCACAGCGGAGCACCCTTCTCACACTGCTCAATGTCCGCCCATGGCCCACCTGTGGTCCTTGCTGTCACCATGCCCCTACCTGCTCTGTGACAAATTTGTTGACATCCTGGTCCTCAGGCAGGAATTCCTTCCAGCTCAGGCCACCATCCCGCCACAGCTTTCCTGCGGTCTTCTGGCCCTGCGGGACAGACAGCCGGCATCAGCACGCCATGCCCTCCATCTCCAGGGAGGAAGATAGTGTGGTTTGGCCATGCCAGACACTGAAAGGGATGCCCCTCATCATCCTCTCTGGTGGCATGGTGGTTCAATCCCCACATGCCCACCTGGGCCCCAAGCAGGATACCAGTCCTTGAGACAGGACCCACAAGCCCCATGCACTTACCATGCCCTTGCACAACAAGCCCAGCACCTCGACCAGCAGCGTGGTGGCCTTCCCAATGGGCACCAGGGGCTTTGTGATCTCCCTGTGGGGCACAAGAGACCTGGGTGAGCTACCTGCCCACAGGAGACCCCCTGTGCCAGCCCTCCTGGGGAGCACAGCCCTCACCTGAACAGCTCCTCCATGGGGATGCCTTCCTCTTGCAGGATGGGGGTGATGAGCTCAGCCAGGTATAGCCAGATGTGTGGGATGTCAATCTCCATGTCCTCTGCAATCTCCAAGATCTCCCGCAGCCTGAAGAGCAGAGGGAGCTGTTGGGATCCAGCAGTCCCCATACCCTTGGCTAGGAGGGACTTCAGAATGTCTCAGTGCTGAGTCCTACTCAAGGCAGGGCCAAATTCAAAGCCAGGCTGTTCCAGCCCCTCACCCTTTATAGTACTGCTCCTTGGAGAGCGTGCCTGCCTTCACCAGCTGGCAGAGCAGGGCTCCCATGTGCTCGCGGGAGATGGTGCTCCTCTCCAACGTGGACTCGATGCCATTTTGCACAAAGATGTAGAGCGAGGAGGGGCTGCCCAGCTCCTGTACACACTGCAGGGCCTCCTGCAGGGAAAAGGGGGGTCAGTACTGCCATATAGCCAGCTCTGGCTTCCCCCTTCCACATCCCGGCACCACGAGAACCTTGCCCAACAGTGCTACCACACAGGGAGGGAAGCACATGGCATGTCAGGGGAATATAAATGGTATGTTAGGGTACTTGGCCACCCCCTTCTCTCACCTTCATGTCATTGATGTGCAGGTATTCCTCTATGATCGCCTTGGATTTCTTCTCCAATTCCTCTTCTGACAGCGCAGGCTTGGTGGATGTTGCAGGTGTTGGCTCTTGTTTAACTGCAACAAAAGGGTAAGGATCAGGCATCACCTGGGTCAGGCAGAGCTGCAGGTGCAGCCAGACCCTGGGATATTGCCCCTCCCCAGCTCACTGGTCTCTCGGCTCCGGTCCCGTTCCTCCGTCATGCTCGCGGCCTTGCGCACAGCCTCGGGGCCGCCTTGCTTCTCCCGTTCCCGGCTCCTGTCCTCTGTCTCTTTGCTGAAGCTCCTCTTAGTGAGGGCAGACCTGTTCCTGTCTGTTCTCTCTGCCCGGTCAGGACGCTCTAGACGGTCACTGCCCTTCTCTGAACGTGACTCCCGGTCCCCTCTGTCCCCAGCCTTCTCTGACCTGTCACGGCTGGAGCTGCTCCTGGGTGAGAGAAAGATGCACACAGCGTGAAGAGCACATCACCAGCCTCCCTGACCCCAGACTGTAGAGCTCTGTAAGTTAAGGCTGTGCCACTCCACTCCCCACCTCTCCTGGCACTTGACCATTCTTGGGAGGAAAATTTTTTTCCCATTTCTCCCCCGGTCCAACTCATACCCTTTTACTCAGCTACCTGGCATGGCTGAGCAGTGCCTGCCTTTGTCCTACCCACACCTTCCTTCTGACACAGACTGTGGTGAAGTCCCCCTTCATTTTCCTTTTCTGAACAAATCCAAACTCCAGCTCTTTCTGTTCCTCACACTCCAGTTCTCTTTGGGAACCTCATGCTCCTGCCCATTAATGAATATCCAAGGACCCCCAGGCCAGACCAAGCACCCAGAGGTGGTCACCCAAGTGCCAAGCAGTAGGGAGGACACTCAGAGTGAGGTCAACAAGGATTCACCATTCATTCCTCACCACTAGGATTCACCATTGACTCTGAGATCCCACAAGGCCCCATCTTGCCATAGGCCAAGTCCAGATACAGTAACTTGCCTATACACTGATCTACCAAAAGCCTGAATCAGGAGTTCTCCCTCACCCCCACACACCCATCCACCAAGGCAGGGCTGGCTCCTCACCTCTGCACCACACGGCGGGACTCTGGGCTCTCGGCAGGCATTGACTGCTGGAGCGCTGAGAAGCGGTTCAAGGTGCTCGTGGCTGGTCGCCCTGAATCAGATGCTGGGCGTGAAAAGAGGGAAGTCTCAGAGTTCGGCAACTCCCTGGTAGAGAACTGCCAGGGGAAGGATCATCCCTCCCACTCTGTCCCCCGGCACCCAGCCAGTTCCATAATGCCTACCTGAATCTGCAGGCTTCGCGCCAGACCCTCCGCTGCTGCCTTTGCCCCAGCTCAGCCGCCCACCCGGTGCAAAGAGCTGGTTATTGGAGTCGATGGATCCAGGCTGCAGGTCGAGAGAGACAGTCACACCTGATTCTCCCACCAAGGCAGGACCTAGGTTAGGGAGCTGGCTCAGCTGCCACACCACACCACCAGCCTCACCTTGGTGATCTTTGTTATCCGGCTGGTGTCAATGGGCCGGTTGCCCTTGCTGATGGGCACCGTGTTCCAGCCATCATCTGCAACCAGGCTACTGCGCCCTGAGCACAAGAGGGACAATCATAAGGTGCAGACCAGCCTTGAGCGGAGTCCAGCAGGACAATTCCACCCCTGGCAAACTCAAGTGCTCCCAAGCCCAGGCACTCACCACTGGAGGATGGCCCAGGGGGTCCTCTCCTCTTGTCCTTTGACATGAGCTGCTGCACTTTGATGTGTTCCCGATGCTCCTCCATCTCTGCTTCCTTGTGGATCTGATCAATGGTTTTGGGGCCCTGGTCTCCTCGCCGCGGCACCCAGCTACTCTGCAGAGGGCAGAGAAGGAGGGAAGAAGGAACTGAGATGGCTGGAAGATGGAGGGAAAGGCATTTCCCCTTCCCAGCCATCCCACTCTGAAAGTCTCAGGTTGGTCTCCTGCCTCAGCCATCACTGCTCTCCATGTGTTGTGGCAGCTTTTGGCACAGAAAGGCTCAGTTCCCAGAGCCGTCCTGCATTAAACAGCCGCCAATTACTGTGTGCCCACTGCCACTACCATGATAACCAAGGGCAGGGGCTAACATGGTGTCTCTGGGGCTGGCCACAGCTCACATACCCACCTCTCCCCTAGAGGGGACGCATAGATTGCTGGCACTCAAAGGACACAGGCCAGCAGCTCCATAGGACCAAGCAGAAGATGGAGGACAGTCCCCAGCAATTGCATTCCATGAACCTTACCCGTCTTAGGTCAATCACATCCTGCAGCATGAAACGGATTCGGGATGATGTCTTTTTCTCTTTGATGATCTTCTCCATCTGATTGAAGTACTGGTCCATCCTGGGCTATAGAGGGACAGAGCCAAGGTCACATTCCTCTCAAAGGCAAGGGAAGGGCAAGGTAGGGCAGGGCAAAAAGTACCTTGGCCTTCTCGAAGTCCAAGTCCTTCCCAATAGTCGTAAGCAGGCGGCAAAGGCACTCAAGAGACTCCTCATCGTGGTTTTTGAGCAGCTTCACCACGCAGTCATGCATAATAGCCTCCGTCAACATCTTCAGTTTGAAGAGCTCTCCAATGAACTTGATGTTGCCCAGGGATCGTCGTCGGGCCTTGTCCCGCGCCTCCTCCAGCTCATCCTTCATACGCGCCTTCTCCTCAGGCTGTACAAAAAGCCCAGCAGCCAGTTCAGTGTCCAGAGCCAGACAGAGGACACTCACGCCAGCCCTCAGCCACAGACTCCCACCCCAACTCACAGCACTGGCATCGTCCATCTCCTTCTGCCGCTTCTCAAAGATCTCATCATCATCCTTGTCCTTCTCAAACTCCTTCTGGCAGCGGTTGAGCAGCAACTTGCGGAAGTTCACAGTCACTGTGGGCTTGTCTGTTGTGGGCACTTTAAGCTGCAGGGAGAGATACAATCCAGAGACGGAGTATTAAGTTGTATCTCCCCCAAAAGTTGAGCAATTAAGGTGGCACTAATCAAATCAGGGAAAAGCCACACTACAACACTGTGATGCCCTGCTGGGACTCTGAACTTGATCCTCCATCCACACACCCCAGTTTACCCATTCCACATGCACACCACTAAGCTCAACTGAGATGGCCAAAAGAACCTTGCCCACTCAGCAGGAGACTGCTCAGCTTCTGCTCACCCCCATAAGGCAACGGCACATGTTAGCATAGGCAACAGAGAAGTTTGGCTCCGAGATGGCCTTCTCGAAGACGAGGTCAATGACGCCCTTGAGCCGCTCCTCCGTGTCGATGGATAACTCCATCACCTGCTTCATCAGTTGCTGGAACATCTGGGGCGTCAGCTTGTTGAGGATGCTGCGGACACGGCGGAGCAGTTCCTGCAAGGACAGCAGGGTCAGCAAGAGCTGGGCACCCTTTCCCCCAAGCCCTCTGACTGCCTGCCCACCCCAGCTCCCACCTGTGTCTTGATATTCTCAGGATCCTCCTCCTCGGAAGCACGTTTGCTGCTGGGTTTCCAGGCCTTCTCAGCCTTGTTCAGCTTGACGTCCTCATTGAGGGACACAGTAGCAATGATTTTGCGGGGCTCCTTCCTCTGGTTCTGTTGGGAGCGGCGGGGACCCAACCCTGAGGGCTGACACATGGAGAAGAAACTCAGCTCTCTGCTCTGAACCATGTGAGCTGGCTCCCAGAAGTCCCCAGTCTGTCTACTCAGATCCTCAATTCCATCATGGACATCAGTGGCCCAGACACAGCGGCTCGAAAGCTTGATCATCACAGCGAGGCAGAGCAGGATAGCAGGAATGAAGCAAGGAGATACTCACCAGGCCCCGGTTGCCCATGACAGGCCGGCCAAGGTTGGCAAAGGAGGGGGTGAAGTCAGGGCTGCAGTTCATGCCACTGATGCGGATGGGGTCGATTGCCCGCAGTGGGGTCTTGTTGGCCTGCGAAGGTACACACGGCTGAGGATGCCCGGGGGCAGAGGAGCGGGATGGATCCATCCCCCAGCCTCAGCGCCGGGACAAGGAACTGGAAAAAAGGCCCCAGAGGTGCCCCCACACCCACCAAACCCAGGCTCAAGGGTCATTGCAGACGCTGCAATAGGACCCTGAGCACAAAAGGAAGTCCCTATCCCACCCTGACAAGGCACTAAGAGGTGCTAGACCCCAACTAACCACCTCCCACAATTCCCCAATTTCCAGGGCCGCACCGACCTTGTCCAGCACCACATCTGTGATCTGGGGCAGCCCCTCAGGTTTCTGCATGCTGGCAAAGATGAACTGAAAGCCCAGCAGGAACTCCCGGTCATACCGCTTCTTCTCCTCAGGGTTTAGGGGCTTCCATTGCTCTGTAGTGGAGGGCAAGAGGGAGACTCTGATGAGGCCTGTGCCATATTCTCCACCCTGAGCTGTGGTGGGTCTGGGTCCACACAGGGCAAGCGAGGTGGGATGTAGACAATCACAGAACTGGCCCAGCCTGGTACACCATGAGCATAACTGTGCATGCTTAGAACGCCTGATGCCACCAGCTCCCTGCCTACTGCCAGGACCCTTGTGGTGGGAACTCTGTTCCTCATCCTATGCCAAGCTTGGGGACAAGATGGGAGGAAAATGTGAAATTTAGGACAGCAGGACCATGCCACCCACACCTTCCTCACTGCTGGGTCCAGAGGTGGTGGCTGCCAGCAGAGGACTGTGCCCAGGCACAGCTCACCTTCTTTGTAGCCATACTTCTGGCCAGCAGCCTTGCCCTTCTCCGGGGCCAACTTGTCTTCCTTCTCCTCCCACGTCTCTTCTGACTCTTCCTGTGGACGGGCAGGAGCCATGTCCTCTGCTTCACTCGCAGGGGCAGACGTGGGGGGCTTGTTCTCCACCTCCGAGGCACTATCACTGGTCTGAGACTGCATCAGGGGGAGAGGGATAGCAGTCACCCACAGGAGCCTGGTCCTGTCCCCTTCACCCCAGCCCTCCATGTCCACCTCGCCTCAGATCCTCATTACCATCACAGAGCATCAGTGGCCCAGACACGATGGCACAAAGCAGAGCTCATCACAGGAGAAGATGGGACACAGCATGATGCCCAGACACCCCCAGGACACTCACCTCTTTAAAGGCATCCAGCAAATCACCTACTGCCTCCTTCTTGTTCAGCTCCTTCATTCTTCGTTTCCTCTTTGGCACCGACATGGCGACTGGGAGGAGAGGCAGGAAGGTGAAAGACAGGAACCCTCCCAATCCCTGATACCAGCTACGGGGTCACCAGCAAGGCCGTAGTAACACCAGGCAAGTTTCAAGATGGAGCCACTGGGATGTGGTCCTGTCATCCCATCACAGCCCCCATCCCCAAACACACCTTGACTTACCACCTGCCTCATCAAAGCCTCCCATCCACAGCACTGCCCTAGTGAGTGCTCCCCATCCTGTCAGAGGATCCCTGCAGACACTCAGACTGCTCTACAGGCAGCCCTCACAGGGACACTCCCATACAAACCTCTGTTCCCATACACACTACCCTCCCTGGCACCCCTATACACCAGCCCATACAGATGTGCTCCCCAGAAATGTACAGTCCTCAGGTTGCCCTCTTAGAGCACTCCTGTATCCCTGCCCAAGGCACTCTATAAACACATCCTGTGAACCCATCTTCCCTATCACTCATATGTAACCTCAACACCCCTGTGCAGGGTGCTTAAAAAAAAGAGAAATCCAACACATCCCCAGGGCACCCCACTTTCCCCAAGCACACCTGTATACTTGCGTACCCCTACACAGCATGCCCCACATCTTTCCTGCCAATCCTCCACCTCCTAGTCTCCTCAATGACTGGAGACAATCCTCAGATACAACCCTGATACATCCACCTTACACCCCTGTGTAAGGCATCACAAAAAACACACTTCCGTTCCCCATGACATCCCCTGCAGAGTCCTCTACACCCACCCCATACACCTCCACACAGCCATCCCAGCCATCTCCCTGATCCCACCATCCACAGGCACCTAATTCAGCATCCCATACCCACACATCCTGCATGCCTAACCACATTCCCCTCTCCAACACCCTCCCTATACCTCATGCCCAGCATTACACCCATGAGACACCCCCCATCACCCAACACCCACCCTGGGGCACCCTGCAGCCCAGCATTCCCAACCTTGTGCAGTCGCTTCCGAGATCTGCGAAGGCGCAGGGGCTGGACTCAAGCTTCGCTCCTGGGTCTCACCAGGGCCTTCACTCTCTTCCTCCTCCTCCTCTGCAGGTGGGGAGGCAGGAGTGCCAGGCTGGGCTGGCTCATCAGGCTCTGAGATGGGGCTGACATCTGACTCAGGCTGCTCCTCACTCGGCTCCATTTTACTGGTGCCCTCCATCCCATTGGGTAGAGGCAGCTCTTCAGGCTGGGCAATGGGGGAGTCCAGAGTGGGCACAGGCACCGGCTCAGACACCGGCACTGGCTGGCACACAGGCGCCTCAGGGACCGTCTCAGGCGTCTCCTCCAAAACCCCATTGGCCTCAGCAGCAGGCTCAGGGCAGGGTTCTTCCCGGGGCGGTGGAGGGCTGGGAGAGGCGGGTTTGGCGGGTGCTTCAGGGGCCTGTGGTACAACGGGTGGCGGCGATGGCGCAGCCGGCACCAGGGGCACGGCTGGCATCGAGGGAACAACGGGCACTGGCAGCACCTCGGGGGGCACAGGCTCCTGTGGGGTGGGCTCCGGGAGGGTAATAGCAACCTCCTCCTCCTCTTCCTCCTCTGCAGCCACCGTGTCCATGTTGGGCACAGGCACGAGGGGCGGCTCTGCAGCCCCTGGCACTGTAGTGATGGCGCTTAACGTCTTTTGCGGGTCAGGTGGCGCCTCGCCCTGCTCCGCTTTCGTGTCCGTGTCCACGGGAGGCTCCATTGGCACCAGCGTCACAGGCGAGAGCACCACGGGCTCCACCTCGGGGATCAGGGGAGGGGGAGGCGACGGGGATGCCGACTTGCTGGGCTCCAAGGAGACAGGCTTGCTCACCACCAGCGCAGGTTTCGGGCGGTCATCTGCAAGGTGGTGGCATTAATGAATGACTCTCTGATCCCCTGCTGATCCCACATTCCTCCTCAGATCCCTCTATCTTCAGGAGAGACAGGGACAGATTTGCCAAGCCCCATCACAAATGGCTGATGGGAACAACATGGGGTCCTCCAGCACCCAGGGGACAGCTGAGGCGAGTACACAGCCCCCATAAACTCTTCTGGATCCAACAAGGGGACACAGGTCCCCAGGTATGAAGGGATGGCCTCTGACCCCACAAGCCTCAGGGGAACCAAGGAACAATGGGGCTGGCATTTCACATCATGCAATGCCAACACCAGGGAACCTTGCTGCAGCCCTGCCAGCTGGCACACCCAGCCCTGGCATGGACACTTACCAGGCCGGACAACAACTGCTACATGGGGGGTCTCTCCGTTGGCCTGGGGCTCCAAACTGCTTCCAGCCTGAAGGGGGGCAAAGAGGCAGTTGAACAGGGCCACATGCACTTCCCTCTGCCCCAGCTGGGAAGTCAGAGGGTTCACTTACCTGTGGAGGGGTGGGGGTAGATGAGGTCCTTGCTCCAGACATAATTTCTTCTGTAATATCTTTGCCACCTTGGTTGGGGTCTCGTATTCGGATCTGTCCAAGAATCAGAGCAAAGTTGGGGAAGCTGTTGGCAGGGTGCAGAACACAACGCATGGGCCACCCCCTTTCCCTGAGCTCAACAGGACATCCTTCTCCAAAGGGAAAAGGGAGGTTCATTCACTACAGTGCCTGTCCTGGCCATGCCTAGTTTGGGGACCAGTGGGTGCCACATCCCCTCACCACAGGGCACAGTGTCCCACAGACACTGGCCTGTTCCAGGGCCTTGCAGGCCATCGCAACAGGCAGCTGGAGCCAGAAGGTCCCCAGGCCATTGCCCATCTCCAGAAGTCAGGGGACCCCAAAGCATCACTGTGCTGGCACAGGGGCTGCAAAGATCCTCCCTCATATTGGGGACAATACAGGGGACTAGCCTCAGCACAAAGAAACCACAGTGAGCTCTGTGCCACCCCGGGTACACTCTAGATGCCCACAGCCTCACTTGCCCCATGTCTGCCATGGGTGCAACACAAGCTACAGGGCACCCCGCTGCAGGGTGTCTAGAGTAGTGCATGTGGGTCTGCCTGAGACTACAGTGCAGGACAAAGTGCAGGCAAGAGTCTTGTCCTCTCCACCTTTTGAACATGACCTGCTCCCAGAACACCAAGTGCAGAGCTCAAACCCATCACTGATGAGGAAATGCCAGCACGCCACTTCCCAGTGGCAACCCCTGCACCTCAGCACGGGGCCATGCCGGCAGCCATCCGGCTCCTCGCTATAAATAGGCCCCATGCAAGGCCTCTGAGCACCGGCATCTCCGGGAGCAGACAGCAGTTGGCAGCCGCAGCACCCCCGCCCTCCCGGGAGCCGTGACTCAGCACAATGCTGCCCGCCGGGACGGCCAAGGTCGGCAGCACCCACCACGCACCCCAGTTCCCTCGCTAAGCCCTCCAGTCTATGGGGACGTAGCCCTGCGCCTTTTCCCCGGCACGGAAAAGAACCACATCCCATCCCACACACCACCAGCACCTGAGGCTGACACCATCCCCCTCCTGCACATGAGCACACCCTCCTGCACAAGTACCCCCATGCCTGAAGGCAGATGGCTCCTTACCGTCTTGCGTTCTCGTTTTGGGGGAATCGGTGGTTGCTGGCTCACAATGACCTGGGCAGTGGGAACCCCCGCTGAGAACTGCTGCACCCCCTGCGCCGGGTAATACGCACCCGCTGAAGGAGAGGAGAGAGCGTCAGACGAGCCAACTCAGATCCTTCAAGCCCGTCCTGAAGACTCCCTGATCTCCCAAACACAGGGGTCTGTCGGGAGCCCGGAGAGCCCTTACTGCTCTGCAGCGAAGCCCCATCGCATCCGGCCTGGATTGTCCCAACTCGCCTGACAGGCCTGACCGAATTCCTTCCCTGTGAAGCAGAGAGCGTCCCCGCGCCACCCCCACGCCCAGCCAGGCCCTGCAGGCATCCACTGTGCCCACCAGCTCCATGCCACCAAGAGCCCTGCCTGGACACTCGGCCATGTCAGGTACAGGCGTCCTGGCTTCGCAGATGGCCGCCTTCCTGTCTACATCCTTATCTCCCCAGAGCCAGCACCAGCCCAAGGGCGGCACCAGGCAGCTTCCATTCACACCCAGGCTGAGGGGCTCGGGCTGCATGGGGAGCAAGCCCAGCCCACAGGAAGGAGTTGTGCTGAGGGCCGGAGGCAGAGCTGGACCCCATCCAGGGTTGGCACAGCCCTCAAGAGGTGCTCCACTCCTCCCAGGGTATCCGTGAGCATCACCCTCAAGCAGTGCCACAGGGATACAGGTGTGTTGGGATAAGCATAGCTGAGTCCTGGTCCCCTATGGCTCCAGCACCTTCCCCACTGCACTGACCCTGGAAGTGAACCAAGGTGCTCTGATGACTGCCTCATCCCTGAGTCAGGGACCCTCCCTTTGCTCAGGGGACACACAGGGACACTGAATGGGCCTCACAAGGCAGGATGGGCCAGGCATGCAGGGAAGGAAGGAGACTCTCAGCTGCCTAGCCCTAAGGACCAGACAGGAGGCCTGATCTGATTCATTTCTCAAGGGGCACATCATGCCAGGTCACCCTACCAGTCCTGTGGGCAACAGGCAAGCTGCTGCCTTCCGCAGGAAGGGCCACAGCAGCCCCAAAACAGAGGCTGGGGCAACACCCATCCTGGAACCTCTAAGAGATACCCAGAGCATGTCCCAGGGCTGTGCACAAAGGTACAGCAATGTCCTGGCCCAAGCACAAGAGACAGCCACTGCCAGACACCACCTCCCTCCTCTGAGGAGCTGGCTGGGCCCTGAGACAAGAGAGAGGGAGGCTGGGCACGTACCTGGCTCAGGAGAAGCCCAACTCTGCCCTGGTTATGCTTTGCTGCTGTGCCGGGGCCAGGCCAGAGGCCTCAGCTCACATTTCTGTGTCTGCTGGGCCTCCCGGGACCAACTAAGCCTAAATATAGTCACAGCCCGGGTGGCCACATGCGAGCAGGGGGAAGGAGGAGGGGCTGCTCACATCACACTCTCCAAGCTCCGGGAGGGGGCAGGCACGGAGTACCCCGGCTCAGCTCCTGGGGAGCAGGAGCTGAGGTGGGTCAGCAAGCACTGAACTGCTCACCACCTTGACAGCAAGTAAGGGGGAGCAGGGGATAAAGTCTGCCCCAGCCCTTCACCAGCAGAGTTAAATATTAAACAGCCCCAATTTGGAAAAGGACAGGGGTGAGTGGACTGGTCCAAATGGACCAGTGGAACATGATGTGCTGCTGGACAACAAGCAACTGTCCCCCAAAACAGCCTGAAGTCAAGCCACAGTGAGCTGTGTTCAGCTCGGTGGGATGCACAGAGGCCAGAGGCAGGAGAGCAAAAAAACGAGGAAGTACTGAGACTAGAAGAGCACTGAGGAGTGGAGCAACCCCTCTGTCTGTACCGTAAGTCCCGAACTCTGTGGGGCTGGCTCCAGGGTAAAAACTAGGGGCGCCAGGTTGGACCGGGTACTGTTGGGTCGGGACAACATACGTGGAGCGACCCTGCAATGGGAGAGAAGAAAAGCCAGTTATATTCCCTGCAGGGCACGGACATACCCCCAAAACAGATGTAACCCCAAACCTGCCTGTGAACTAGTTGTACACCGGGGCAGAGAGCAGGACACAGGCAGAGTAGACACCAGGTGCCTCGGGGAACTGTTGGGGAGGGGACCAATACTGCCTGCCGCCTCTCTACAGAGCCAGCAGCACCCTGCTCAAATCAGTGGGTGCTCAGAGTCACGGGACTCCTTTCACCTTTCCAAAACAGACCTGGGCTCCAAGCCCAGGCAACACCTCCCACCGGTGCCCATCCCAACCTGCTCCCATAGAGTCCAAAGCATAGCCCTCACCTGTCCGGGAATGTAATAGGCTCCTTGGGAAGGTGTGTAGGATATCTGGGAGGGTATCATCATCACCTGGGAAGCAGCTGGATACACATGGGCAGGAGGGCCGGGCCGAGCCGTCGTGTTACTCTGCACGCGGGATGCACTGGCAGGAGGCTGTGCCCTGTTCTGGTAGAAATGCTTGGAGAGAGATGGGGCACAACGTCAGGAGCTCCAGTACCTTCATCTGCCACCACCGCACACGGGGGGGACACCAGCCCCCCTACTCTGCCAGGATGCAGCACCACCTCGGCAGCCCCCAATGCCAACCCCCACCCTGGCACCATCCCGTCCTCACGCACCTGCGGGGCCGCTTGGGTCCACCCGACCCAGCTCATGCCCGACGCGGCCCCGGCCGAGCCCTCCCGGGGCCGGCAGCTCCAGCGCCCGGGGCGGGCCACGGCCGCACGCAGCTAGGCGGCGGGTCCCAGCGTGCTCTGCACCGGCTCCCGGCGCTCGCGGTGGATGCTGGGACCTGTAGTCCCGCCATGCCGGAGCCGGACAACATGTGGAGCTCCCTATTCCCACCCTGGACAATGCCGTTCATCCCGACCCAGCTTGTTTGCCGGGCAAGAGCATCCCCAGCGGCTCCAGCCCAGCGACGAGTGGGCAAGGAAGGATCCGCGCACACGCCCCCGGGGCAAGGAGAAAATGTTACCTGAAGAGACCTGAATCCTCCCTGTTAGCAAGTGCACGCATACAGAGGGAAAGGGGGAAAGAGAGAGACAGGAGTTATTGGCACTGGGACAGGGATAGCAGAGGAAGTGACAAGAGGCCAGGGAGCCCTTTGCCCTGTGCTCACATCCCAAATATACTGAGGTCCCCTGTAGGGACCTCCCAAGAGGCAGGGATGGGTCTGATGAGCTCCCAGACAGCACAGCCAAGGATGTCACCAGATCTGTCCCCAACAGCTCCTCTACACAAGAGCACTGAGGTCCAGATCCTTGCACGTCACTGCAGTGCCTTGGGAGACCAAGCAAAGCAGGGAGGAAGAGGAAGATGAGGAAGGGCACAGGCAGAAGCAACAGCCTGGGCTGGAGATAGCACAGGCACAGCCACATGCTGCAGGCTTCATGCAAGGAGGAAACTGAGGAGACACTGCAGAGAAACCTACCCAAAGTCGAGCAGGCATCCCGCACTTTTCCCAGACCAGCCTGTCCCCAGACTCCAGGGTTCCCACATGCTCCCTTGCCCCTTCATGCCCAAGGCGGGTATTTCTGTGCAGTGTCAAGCAAGGATGTACAGCATGCGGGGCAGGGGAAGCGGGTTAGTACCTGCTGGTGAATAGCCCGAGGCCCTGCTGGAAACTGAGAGAGGAGAGGGAGGTTTGGGGCAGGGGAGGAAGGAGAGAAGAGCAGTCACTCCGTGGGCATCCTCATTGGAGGCGCCTGCCCCCCCATCCCAGGGCCAGGAGGTCCTCAGGTGGCGGTCATGGTCCCGATCATGGGCTCATTCCCCCTTCAGAGGCACACACCAGACCCAAGGGGCACCATGTTGCTCCTAACACCCCTGAGTTCCATGGTGGTGTGGGCTATGCAGCCAGGAAGCAGAAAGCTGCTGGATACCCCTCATCAGCCTCTCCAGCTCTGGGCAAAATCCTTACCTGGCGCGGCTGGGAAGGCGTATTCATTTGTGAGGTCGGTGCTGGGTTAAAAACCACAGGTGCCGTCTGACCAGGTGGGAATGTCGGCTGGAAGAAGGCAGGGAGGGAAAGAGATGGTACCACCGCCCCTGGCACCAACTGCGGTGGCAAAGCTGGGTACCCCAACTCTGCAGGGGACTGTTACCTGCGGCAGTCCGGGAGAAGGGGCAGGGTGTGGGGCAGTCGGGGCTCCTCCTGTGGGCTGTGGAGCTTTGTTCATTTCATGGGGTTGTGCATAAGGATCCCCTCGCTATCTGCAGGAACAGGGACAGTGGGCACAAGCTGGAGATGGCAGCACCCAAACCATCTGTCCCCTGTCCACATCAGCCCTGAAATCTGCAGCCCCACACCTTACCAGTGTAAAGCCAGGCATGAGCCATGCCCTACAGACAGCATCTCACCAAGGCACGGACCCCCAGCCCTCCCTCCTGCTCCACTGGGGCACAGGGAAGATGGGGTAGGTACTGTCAAGTCACCTGGTGTGGGCAGGTCCTCACACCCTTCAGAGCAGATCCCCCCATCATGCCCCAAACCCAGCCATGCCCATCAGCAGGACTGACCCACTCAAGGTGATCCCATAAAGCCTGTCTGAGTCCTACAAAAAAGTGGTCACCAGTGCTCATGATTTGCTGCCAGCACCTAGGACACCACTAACTCCGGGGGGCTGGGTGGGCCGGCGGCACTCCGGCGTCAGCCGTGCCCAGCTCCACCCCGGCTGACCTACTAAGCGCTTCCCCCGGCCGGCCAAACCTGT
The DNA here is from genome assembly GCA_013398615.1 of Brachypodius melanocephalos. Lineage (NCBI taxonomy): Eukaryota > Metazoa > Chordata > Aves > Passeriformes > Pycnonotidae > Brachypodius > Brachypodius melanocephalos. Next base: position 8,269,147 of record VZSR01000247.1, read on the forward strand.
TCCTGCCGGTGGCACCGGGTCCCCAGCGTACACCACAAACGCCTACTAGGGAAGGCAGGGAGCAGCTCCTATGCCCCCCCGTGCCACTGACAGTCCTGCCCACTGCCCCGCCCAGAGAAGTCTGCAGCCCCCCACCACCGCCAGCACCCAGGCAGCGCAGACACCCTCCTGGGCTGTCCCAGGAAGGACCTGGCAGCCAGCGCTGCTTTCTCCGCCCCAGTGCAAAGGCCACCGGGGCAGGAAAGAGAAGCAGTACCCCGCACACTGTCGGGGGTCCCCTGCGCCCCAAGGCACCCGGCAAGCCCGTTGCCGGCCAGACACCCAAGGGAGCAGCCCTGGTGCCTCCTGTAATCTGACGCCTGGACGCGTCAGCACTGCCGGCCCCCGGCCCCGCTGCGGGCACCGCCAGACACGTCCCACCAACACTGGGAAATAGGGCACCCCAATCCCCCCAGGGCTGCACCTTGGTATGGGGGTGCCACCCCATCACAGGGATCCCCCGAGACACAACCTCAGTGGAGATGAGTCCTAGCAGGGTTTCAGGAGGTGGCAGGGGCTGGGTTGCACACCCGCCCCCCCCAGTGCTCCCCCGGGCCCCTTTGCACCGGGGACCCAAGTGCCTGACACGGACAGCCCGTACCTGAGCCAGCTTAGCTAGGCCTTGAGACCAATCACCCCAAAACAGAGGGGGAGGATTGTCTCACAGGGGGCAGGGGCACCCGGGGACAGCCAGACCTGGTCTCCTCTGTCAGACACAACCGGGAGCGAGCAGGATACTCACCCCCCCGCGGGAAAAACCTGGGCCGGCTGAGCGGGCCTGCAGAGACCGTTCATCCGACTGACTGGGAGAGAGGAGGGAGGGGGAAGAGAGAGGGAGAGAGATCAGGCCGGGGCCCGCGGGGGGAGCCCAGCCCGACCCCGGCTTCGCACTGCCCTGGGTAGCCCAGCAAGACCAGGGAATGCGGATTCCGTCCCGGAGAACAACGGGGCACTGCCGCGACTGTTTGTAATCGGAGTCGCCGCCGCCTCTCCTGCGCCGGGAGCGGCCGGGCCGCGGCCTGTGCTGGGCCCGCCGACGGGGCGGGGAGTCTCTGCCCGGGAGGGTCCGGGAAGGCCCAGCTCGGTCCGAGTGAGGGGCCGGGGGACGGGAGCAGCAGTTCGGGGAGGCGGGAACGCACGGGGGAGTGGGAGACAAGACGAGGATCACCGACGGCAGGGCTGGGACAGGCCGCGGCGGTGGCCCGAGAGCGGCCGGCCCCGCCAGGCCCAAGCGCGGCCTCGCCCCCAGGCCGAGGCGGCGGCCAAACCGGCGGCTGCGGCCGGCTCCGTCCCGGGGCGGCGGCACCACCATCGCGGCGGCGGGAGGGGCGGTGCGGTGCCCGGTGCGGCATCCGGCGGCCCCGCTCCCCCCCGCGGCGGCGGTGGCCTCTGCCAAGGACACGTGTCACTGCCGGCCGCAACCGCGGCCCCGCGGGCACCGGCGGCGGCACGGGAGGACGGGCGCGGCGGGGCGGGGGCGGCAGGGCTCGCAACACATGCGGCGGCGGCGCCGGGCCTAGGCGCCGGGAGCACGTGTGCGGCGGCGGCGGCGGTGGCGGGGCGCACCGGCCGACACGTGGGCGCGGACCGACGCCGCCGCCGCGGGATCACGGGGACCATCGGGACGAGTGGAGCCCGGCGCAGCAGCGGAGCGAAGCACGGGACAGGGCGTGAGAAGGGGGTGGCGGCGGCGGCGGCGACGGGGCGGCACCCACGTGGTGGCGG
>VZSR01000247.1:8271010-8293115 GCA_013398615.1 Brachypodius melanocephalos
GCCAACCAACACCCTCCAGGAGGGCAGTCCCACCCAGGGACAGGCTCTGCTGGGCTAAAGGGGGAGTTGCACACTCTGAGCACGTGTGGCTGTGCCAGGTGCACACACAGGGCATAGCTTGATGCTGAAGTGTGGGAGTACCCATGGCACCTCACAACTCTGTGTTCATGCCTTGCATCCTGGGGTCTGCACTGTGCACAGCCCCCGTGGGGCACAGGCACACCCAAAAGGACGAGAGCCCAGCCCACACACCCAGCACAAGGAGAGGATGGCGGCACTAGTCCCCGCATAGTTTATTTCCTTAACTCTCAGTAATAAAAACAAACTAGGTTTTTTCCCTCCCCTCCCAAACCACCTACCCACCCCCCAGTTTCCCCTTGGCTCAAACGTCGTAGTTGGGGTTTTTGCGTAGGATAACAAATCCCTCCAGGATGGGTGTCACAGGCACGTGCTCCTCGGTGGCCAGCTCTGCCCGCTCCCCATGTGCCAGCAGCACCGGTGTTGTGTGAGTCTGGAAGCCAGTGATGGTTTTGGGCTTCCCTGCCTGGCCCACCACATCCACAGCCTGTGAGAGAAGAGCAAGGTCAATGCCAGGGACAGAGAGGGACATCAGCATACCCCTTCCCCAGCCCTGGCTGCCTCTTACCTGTCCTACCCGAACCGACACGGGCAGAGGCCGCAGCTCCTCATCGAAGGTGACCAGCATGCGGGGCTGCATGGCAGCAACAAGGCCATAGAGAATGTAGTGGGACTTGCCCAGGATAACTGGAAGGGAGACAGAAGTAAAGGGGCTGAGCAATGCCCACGCTGCAGAGCGGAGAGTACTGGGGGGACACAAGCCACACTACTCACTGTTGCGCACATCCAGGAAGGACACGAGGACAGTCAGCAGCCCAGCCACAGCCACCTGGCTCATGAGCTGGCGATCACTGTGATATGGGCAGAGGGTGAGTGTTCCCTTGCCCAGATGTGTCAGGCCCTGGTGTGGCAGAGAAAGCACATGAAAGAGCAATGGAGTAACCTGGGACTCCCAGCCCTGCCCTCAGGAGTGTGACACCCCCGGGACATCACTCTCCTCCCACACCCAGGGCAGGGACCCCAAACTTCCCCTTCCACACACAAGCACCGAGCACAGTATCATCACCTGGGCCAACCGCACCATGAAGAGATTGTTGGGGTCCTTGGCGTGGTACTGGGCCAGCTGCCGCAGCATTGCTGCCAGCCGGGCGTTGTTGGTACCTGGGAACAAGGAGGTGCAGGCAGAGTAGTGTACAAGGCACAGATCCCCCACATTCCCCTCAAACAAACCCCAAACCAGGCTGTCCCCAGGCTTACCACTGCCCACCATGCCCATGGCAAAGATGGAGTTGTACGAGACCTCAGGGTCAGCATCGTGGGAGAACTTGCTGAGGGTATCAAGGATGTTGAGTCGGGGATTGGAGACTGAGATAAGAGCCAGGGCCAGGGGCACAGCACGGCGGAGGGTGGGCTCCCCATACCGCAGCTGCACAGAGAGGAGGTGGGTGTTAGACGCAGACCACTGAGCACAGCAAGGTCTACTGAGATGTGAGGCAATATCCAGTTTCTACTCTGAGGTCCCTTCCCAGCTCTGTGCTGTGTCCCCAGTGTCACTCACCAGGTGGCCGAACGTGCGCAGGCCCATCTCCGCACCAATCTCCTCGCCCATGGCAATGAGCGCGATCCCCAACACCGCCACGCCCTGCAGGCACACAGGCACTGAGCGACAGGCAGGGAGCACCCAGCCCAATACCCAAGTTCTTAAGCCATCCCAAGCCTAAGAGGACAGGGTGAGAAGGGGATCCTGCTGGGAGCTGTTTTCCCTCCCCTCTGACACCACAGCAGCCTTAGGGACCCCTCCAAAGCCAGTTCCTGCTCCAGGAACACAGATTCCAGCCCACATTTCTCCACCTGGTGAGCACCCATGTCAGCTGAGCTCTCTTTCTTCTCCTTCTCTTTCTTGTCCTTTTTGTCCTTGTCCTCCTCTTTCTCCTTGGAGTCAAAATGCTCACTGCAGATGTGCAGGAGCTGTTGCACCTTCAAGACATTTCCTGAGCCTGGGGAGAAAGTGGAGGGCCAGGATCAGCATGCAGAAGGCCCTGGACCTGCTCCTGCCTCCCCCCACCTCAACCAGCCCAACTCACCTGCATAAGCACAGATATCCACAAGTGTGTTGGCGAAGCTGCGGAATGGCTCTGACACCACCTCCAATGCTGCCAAGATGGCCTCAATTGCCTCCCCCTTCCCTGTCAAGGAAAGCATAATGGTTAAAGGACAGCACTGGAAGGATGCTCCCACCCTGTCCCCCAACCCATGAGCCACTGGCACTGCCCAGCCTTACCCAAGTGGTTCAAGCCCAGGCCAAGTGGCAGCCACCGGGCATACGTGTCCTTCAGTTCTGTCTCTGATTTCTCCATGATGGTCTGGAGGATAGTCGAGGTGACATCCCCATTGCAAGAGCCCACTGATATCATCCCACAGGCCAGGGCAGTCACACCAGCAACCTAGTGATGGAGGAAGCAGGCATTTCACACACAGGGACAGCTCAGAGTAAGCTGGCCTACAGTACTAGGTACCCTTGGTCTCCACTTCCTATGAAAATCTGGGAGAGCTGATGGTTTCCTACTCTCCTAAATCTGCTGCAATCCTATTGTGGCAGCAGCTCAGATAAGGAAAATAGTGTCATGCTCTTCTGGCATAGCACAGTGCTGAGCAGGGACATGTAGCCTTGCTCTTGGAGCTCGAGCTGGCTGCAGGACAGAGCCGGTATTCCCAGGAGCTGTGAGGCACTGGATGGGGAAGCAGGAATCACAGGCAAACCCTGCCTCACTCCCTACCTCCATGCTGGACTTGGAGTCTCCCATCACAGGCAGCAGCAAAGTCAGGACATCCTCACGGTTGGAGCCCGCGTATGCCAGTCCCAGCCTGCAGAGAGTCCAGAGGGGTGAGGGAGGAGCTGCACCACCCTGTGCAGCACAGGGACACTGTGGCCAGGCCCTTACCCAAAAATGGCTCCAATTCTCATGGTGTTGCTGTTGTGGAGGACATAGTCGGACAGGAGGGCCAGGGCAGGGTCACACTCATTTTTCACCCCTGAGTTGACAATGCCACAGGCCAGGAGGGCTCCAGACTGCAAGGCAGAAGCACCATCACACACTAGCCAACAACACACAAAGCTCCCTGCCAGCCAGTGACTGATGTCACCTCACACATCACACCCACCCCCAAGATGGGCAAGCTGGTACCAAGTGGGCAATACCACTGGATCAAACTGAGCAATCGAAAGCTCATAGCTCTGTGACAAGGGGAGCCCCCAAGGTGCTTCAGGCAGTCCCCAAGAGATCCACACCTTGCTGTGAGCTGCTCGAAAGCCTGGGCCAAAATGCATGCAACCCTTCTCTGTGCAGGAGCTGAATCGCACAGGGCACCAAAGCAAGGACCATTCTCCAGCCAGCTGCACACCCTACTCACAGCAGGACTGCCCCAGACAGACACTGAGCTAGGATCTGTCACTGACCTTGATGTAATCCTCTGAGGAGTACAGATACTTGTCGATCTGCGTGAGTCCCCCATCCACGTCCCACAGCAGGATTGTGCCCAGAGAGGCTGCAGCACTCAGCATCCCTGTGGTTTCAGGGAAGAAAGGCCCGCATCAGGCCTGAACTGATGTGCCCTGCCTGGGGCTTGTGGTAGCCAGGGACACAGGCCAGCTCAGCCACCCTTACCCCAAAAGGAACAGGGTGGTAACCCCAACCCTAGAGGCACCTCCAGCCCTGCCCAGCTGGCTAACTCACCATGGTCCTTGTTCTTGTACAGCCATTTATTGCCATCATCTGTCAGCAGCTTGTCCTGTCCAAAGGCAGCATTCACAAAGCCATTCACAAAGGAGGAGGCCAAGTTCATCCGGGCTGAGTCCACTTGGGAACCACTTCCCCCAAACCCTGTGGAACAACGACGGTGAGAAAAGCAGCAACAGAAGCCCTGCCAGCCCTCCACCATGCAGCCATCCCACACCATAGGGGAACAAGGATCTGTCCCATTACCAGCAGGACGAGAAGCACAAACCCACAGGTGAGAGACCATGGGCAGGCCATCTGCCCACCTCAGATACACATCTGACCACACAGGCTCAGAGGTACTTGGTAGCCTCACGAATTCCACACAGGCAGGGACAATAAAAGCCACAACACAAGCCCTTACGGTTGTTTTCCAGATGGGTTTTGTAAATATCATCTGGCACTTTAGGCTCCATGATGTCCAGCTGCAAAGACAAGGGAGAAGGGGGTTAACTCCTGGCCAGCACATCCTACAACGGCAACCTCTCCAGGAGGTGTCTGGCCCAGATCATAGGGATGATGGATTTCTTCTCAAATCTTGCCACAGAGCCTGGCAGCCAGGGCAGCCACAGCTGGAGGTAGCCCAGGGTGCTTTTCCCAGCTGAAACACTCACCTCTCTGGCTAAGGCCAGGAAATTGCTGTTGAGCTGGACATTGGACATGATCTCTGTTAAGTCCTCGTACTCCTCCACATCCTCATTCAGCTCCAGGAAGACCCCGTGGCGGCCCAGCATAAAAGCCATCTGCTTCTGGACAACTCTGTGCAGAGGAGAGGAGTTTCCTGAGTGCCCAGAACCCAGCAAGCTCCAGCACAAACACAAGTTCACCAAGCAGTGAGCCAACCTGCCCTGCCCAGGGCACACAGACATGACCCACTCCTGCCCATCTTCATTTCAGGGACAAGAGTCTCAATCCAAACCCCAGACACCTTTAGCAGGGGCCGATGCAACCTATCTCTGCCCAAATGGGGAGCCTTGCCTCACCAGGATGAGCAAAGGCTGCAGAGGGCAGGGAACATCTCTGCTTACACATCTTTGCAGGAAGTGAAGATGTCTTCCACCAGCTCCACGTCATTGAGCATCAGAGCCAGGCGCAGGGCTTCAGGGTAGCGATTGAATTTGCGGAAGATGCCCAGGGCACAGCGCAAGAGAGCTGAGTTCTCGGGCTCCGGGACATAGCTTACACAGCTTTAAGGAGGAGACAGACATGAGGGTGACAACCAGATCAGGCAACCTTGGCCCAACAGGGATCAGGCCCTGTCCAGTGTCTCAGCCTGCCAAGCCCCCTCACCTGGTCAGGTAGAGGCACACTTTGGAGTAGGCATTGTCATCGATGTACTTCTCCAGCATGTCCATCTGCTCTATCTCCATGAGCAGGTCACAGGCCTCATGCTCTGCGTTGTGGGCCATGTTGTAGGGGACGATCTCCTTGACCAGGGTGAGGAGTGTGTCCCTCTGAGCCTTGTCAGCTTCATCGATCTCCTGCCACTCCTTGGCCACTTCTCCTGCCAAGTGCCTGCAGGAACAAAGGGGCATCACCACTACAAAAACCAGTTTCACTGAGCCATGAGAACAGGAGCAGCTGCTCCCAGTTAGTCAGGGCTGTGTGCTGTTTATGGAGGCTCTGCATTCCACAGCGCTTATGGGGGACAAGCCCAGAGGAGGAGCAGGGTTAAGACCAGAGATGTCAGAGGCCATGGCAGCAAGAGCTCTGGAGCTAGAAAACCACTGTGAATAGAGCATCAACAGACATGTGTGCAGGTGTGACAGAGGCAGCTGAACACATGACCAGCTAGTCAAGACACATTCCAGACAGGCCAAAGCGCTCCAGGAAATTCCCCTGAGCCCTCATCCTTACCCAAGCTCTGGTCCTACTCAGGCTTACCTGACATATTCATGCCCCCAAGATGCCAGCTCCTCTTGGGAGCCCACCAGCCGGTACTTCAGACACTCACGCTCCCCACTCATGGTCATGGCCAGGACAGAAATGATGTCTGCTGCAAAGCGCTGCAGAAGAGATTGCGGAGCTCTACACACAGGCCAGGCACAAGGAACCAGGAGCAGCAGGGACTCAACACCCTCCCTGTGCCCACAAACCACGACAGGTGGCAAAGATACCATCCTGACAAGTTAAAATTGTCTGGAGCAAGTCACAGAGACTGCTGTTAGATCCCAGGGTCCAGAGGGTTCTGTGATTGCCTGCCCCAGCACTGCCCCCTGAGTCACACGGGATGGTGGGGCCAAGAGCTTCTACCTTGTTCTCTCCTGGAGCCATGTTCTCATAGATCTCCTTCAGCTTGCCATAATGGGGCCGTAGGAACTTGAGGGGTTTGGGAACGGAGGTCATGGAGGTGGTGGAAGAGCGGATCTGCCTTCGCAGCTCCTCCAGGGCCGGGCGGTAAAGCGATGTATCTTTCTCCTGCAAAGGGAAGCTGCCTGTAGGGAGCAAGGGGCTGGTTCCTGAGCTACCGCGTCACCAGCCCTCCCCAAGCACAGCCATGGTTCTTAGCAGAACGGCCCCCCACCCTGGACTGCCTCTTTCAGCCCAAGAGCTGGAGAAGGAGGAGACAGCAGGGTAGAAAGCTTCTCTCACACGAGGGACACAGAGGTCCCTTGGGCACAGATCAGAGAGGCAGCAAGGCTGGGGGACAGATCACAGCAGACAAGTCGGGACCCCACCCCACTCAAGGTAAAATCACCCCATCTCCACTGCACTAGGAATAGCCATAAGCAAGAGACAGACTGAGTCAAATCCTGGCCAGGACTCCTTGCTGAGGGGCACAGCACAGACTTACCCCCAGGCGCTCCACCAGCATCTCCAGCTCATCCTGCAGCTGTTTGTCCTCCTCAGACTGCCGAAATGCACAGGAAAAAGCAGAGTTAAGGGTGCAGAGCACAGTAAGCCTCAGTGAGACAGAGGCAGGGGTGTCACCCCAAGCCACAGGGGTACCAGGACAGTGATGCACTCATTGCTCAGGGCACCATCTTGTCCCAGTCCTGCCAGGGTGGAGCAAAGCTCACATTACTGGGGATACCCTCCCAAAGAAATTCCCGAGGTGTGAGATGCACTTCCCCCATTACTCTGTGCTGTATGAAAACAACCCCAAAGAGAGGGGCACGTCAGGTCACAGCCCAACGGGAGAACACCCGAGTGACAGGAGCACCTTCACCCACAGGCTGTGTCGTCCAGCCCACGAAAACCTCCAGAACCAAGGTCACCCCCGTGCTGGACAAAGCAGGGATCCCCCCATAGCACCCACTGCCACACACACCCTGGGTTCCCTCACTAACATTCCTCTGAGACCCCCGAGCCCCCCGCCCAGAAATGGGAACCCTCAACTGCATCGTGCGGGCACCCCATGGCGCCCCGGGGCCCCGCCGAAAGGAACCCCTCGCGCCGCTGCCGTCACGCGCCCCCGCCGGAGGGAGTCCCCGGAGGGATGCTGGCCGCCCCGTGACGTGGGATGACGTCCCGTTCCCGGAGGGATGCCGGCTAACCCCGTGACGCGAAATGACGTCCTGCCCCGCCGGTGACGCGGGCCCCAATGGGCCGTGACTCAGCTGTGGCCCACAGCGCGGTGGCACTCACCAGCTCCTGCTCCTTCTCGGGCCCGGCCGGCGGGTCCCGGCGGTCCCGGCCCCAAGGCGGCGTGGGCTTCTCGTCGCCGCCCGCCCCGGGGCCGCCCTGTACCCGGCTCTGCCCGCCGCCACCGCCCGCGTCCATGTTCCCCGGCCGTGCTTCCGCTGCACCGCGCCTGCGCAACGCCGTGACGGCACAGCCGCGCGCCGGGGGTCGGGGCGGGGCCGGGGCGGGGCGGCCCCACGTGCCGGGGCATCGGCACCGACACTGAAACTGGTACCGACACTGGCAATGACACAGACACAGACACGGACACTGAAACCGGCACCGACATTGACACTGAAACCGGCACCGACATTGACACTGACACCGGCGCGGACACTGACACACCGGTACCGACACTGACAATGACACCGGCACCGACATTGACAATGACACCGGCACGGACACTGACACTGGCACTGACACCAATATGGACACGGACACTGACATGGGCACCGACACTGACGCCGGCACAAGCACCAGCACTGGCACCAGCACTGATCCTGACATCGGTACCGGCACTGACCCTGACACATCAGTATTGACACCGGCACTGGCACCAGCAGCGGCAGCGGCACTGACGCTGACACCGGAGCGGCACTGGCAGTTGGAGACCCGAGGCTCCACCAGCCTGGCACGGGTAGCGCTGCCATCCGAGCTGAGCAAGTGAAATAGCATTGTTGCCAGGCTTGTAGTGGTCTCCACATGTCACAGACACCCGTGGGCACCCTGGTGCCCTACCACCTGTGTTCACAAACACCCCTTCTCCTCACATGTGCCATTCTGTGTCCCTGCTTCCACGGTTTGTGCAGGTGGCGCTGCCTTACCCTGTCCCGCCGGGCACCCCGGGGAGCACTTTCACCCCCCGTGCAGCAGCAACCCGGGCATTGAGCGGGTGACTTGCGGTGACGCCTCGTCCTGGTGGTCACTCAGGGCTGGGAACTATCAAGGCAAGGTGCGAAGTTGTGCACAGCCACGGCCTTCTTCTCGCTCACCACTAAGACTCTGACCACGGCTGTGCATCCCTGGGTTCGTGTGTTGTGGCATGAGCCTAAGGGTGACATCGGAGTGCAGTACTTTAGGTACAGGGGATGCGGTGTCAGTGTGCGTGTGTGCATCCACCTATGCGGGTGCTGCACTGGGGGATGTGCCCGGGCACCGGAGCAGGGCGTGCTGCTGCGGCTCTGCACCATTACTACCCGCTGCTGGCGCCAGTGACCGGTACCGAGCGGCGCTGGTGTGCCCTCTGAGTGCTGAAGACGGGAGCCGGTCCTTGTGTCCCTGTGCGCGTGTGCCGGTGCCCGGTGCGGGCAGCCGGGTGTGAGCCCGAGTTCTGCTGCCCGTGCCGGTGTGGGCGCCGGTCCGAGTGCCGGTGTCGGTGAGAGAGGCTGCGGCTGCCTTTGCGGCTCACCGTCTTCGGCGCCTTTGCGGCTCTCTGGGGGTGCGAGCGGCGGTGCCGGTGCAGATACGAGTGCGGGTGCCGGTGCGGAGCTCCTCCCGTGCGCACGGCGGTCACCTTGGTGGGGGGGCCAGGCCGAGTGGAGCTGAGCGGTGCGACCGGGCTGGGCGCCGGGGTTCCCGCTTCAGCCCCTCCCGGGCCGCCGGCCCCCCGTCGCCCCCGCCCCGTGCCTGCGGTCCGCGCGCCGCCGGTCTCAGCCCCTGAGGCTCCATCCCTCCGGCGCGACCCCATCTCCACCCGGCCCCATCCCTGCCCAGCCCCGGTGCCGGTCGCGGCGGCAGCGCGGCGCCCGGTGCGGGCCATGGCGGCGGCGGAGGCAGGCGGCGCTGCGGCGGCGGCGGGGGCCCGGCGCGGCCCGGGCGGGGAGCGGAGCTAGGCGGGAGGCGGCCCGGGATGGCCAGGATGAACGTGGCCCTACAGGAGCTTGGACACGCCGTGAGTGCCGGGGGCAGAGACGCGGCAGGGAGGGGGGCAAGAGGAGAGGGGACGAGGGGCACCAGCGAGGGGCTCGGCGAGGGGAACAGGAGGGGGTCAGGGCACAGGAGAGCCCGGGGGCTGGAGAACTCATGGATCTGGAAGGGCTGTGGGGGCTTCGGGAACCGGAGGGAGGGAGAGTGCGTGGGGGGGACTGGTGGATTACGGGGGGGTGGCAAGAACCTATGGGATGCAGGGGCTGCGTGGTGTCGGGGCTAAGGCAGCTGAGTGGCTAGAGGGTCCCTGTCCCCCATGGTGGAGGAAGAAGGACCCTCTCCAAATCCCTGCCTGGGGCTGAACAGAGGGAACTGGGGTGGTTCAGACATAGCCTCACAAAGCCCACTCCACTGAGGCATGAAATGTAATGCTGCTCATAGAGTGACCCTCAAGACAGCACCTCTGGAGGGGGCAGGAGCCCCTGTCCGCACGGGTCTCAGCCCTACAGAGGGGGTGGGAGGAGTCCCAGAAATAGGCTCCTGCCTTGAGGATGCCACAGAAGATGCTGGAGAGGGGGTGCTGGCTATTGTCCAGGATGAGGACCACCCAGGAGGGGAAAGGACCCTGTTGAGGGGAGCTGGAGTGGTGGGGGGGGGGGCAGGCTGGCCAAGTTCCTACAGGATGCTGAGCAATCCCTCCTAATGTCAGCATCTTCCAGGAGCCCGACAGTGGGGGGCTCCTTCCAGCTCCTGCCAATCTCCTGCTGCAGCCCTTGGCAATGCCCCTTCTCCATCCCAGTAGCGTGGCAGTATGCAGAGCTGGGCATGAGGCACTATCTTTCTTTTCCCCCCTGCCCATCATCCGTCCCACCCCAGCTCCTTCCTGGCCTGCAACACCAGCCCTGGAAGTTGGGCATTCACTTTAGTCTGCAGCACAGACTGGAGGAAGGGCTGCAACCCACCCATGCATTAACTCTAAATCCTAAGGATAGCTCACAACCAGTGGCATTTCTGATTCTCTTTCACCAAAACCTCCAGCATCTTCTTCTAGCTTATCCCCCCCTCCAATGCTGCTGGCTCAACTCCACCACTTCCCTCTTGGCTGAGTTCTCAGCAGCCCTCATGGCTGGATCTGTTCAAGCTGCCTTGTGAGTCTAGGAGTAAGGGGGACCCTGCCCTGCTGGCTGGTACACACTGCAGTGCCCCTTCTCCCCTTGCACTCTCTGTCCTGCATCCTGGTCATCCCCTAAGCCAGGATGGGGCTGGAAGCACTTCCAGATGTTTCAGACCAGTGCACATCTGCATGGAAAGTTCCAGTCAGGGAAGGAGGGGTGAGACAGCAGTACTAGGAAACCGTTGCTTGGTGACGGGGACCATGTCTCCGTGGCGATGTGTCACCTGTCGGCAGGGCTGATGCCATGGCTATGCAGAGAGATGCTCCGGTGACAGCCCCCAAGCCCCTCATTACCAGCTTTCCCGGTGCTCCGCAGGGCCACACAGGGCTGGAGACAACCTCTGGGGGAGGCCCAGACACACTGAGGGGGGTCAGGGGCTGCCTCAGCCCCACTGTGTACTCACTGAGCAAGTAGTGGACCCTGCCATAAGAGCAGAGGGTGTGGCAGGGTGGGGAACAGCTACCCCCAAGCTCGTGTCCCAGCCCGCTCGCTCCCTTAGCAGATGCCCAACTACAAGCGTGCCACGCTGCAGGATGAGGAGGGGCCAGAGCCGGCGGGGGATGGCAGCGCCTCTCCCGACAGCGTGGAGGTGAGGTCTGCCCCCGTCCTCCATCCTTCCCCTCTCCACCCTATCTAGCCCCTATTCACACCCTCTGGGGCCTGCCTGCAACCAAGTGGACAGTGGGAGCAGTGTTGGGAGCCAAGCCAGACCTGGCTGTCCCCAGGGATGTGCTGGTAGTCAGCCGAAATGCGGCAGAGTGTGCCTGAACGATTGTCCTTCCTTGTGGCTTGAGGGGGGCTGCCAGCACCCACCACTGGCTTGCCAGGGCCAGTGGGGAGGGATGCCCTGGTCCCCACCTCCTCATGCAGCCACGCCAGGCACTGGGGACCGGCAGGGAGGGAAGGGGGGGGCAGCGATGTTCGGCCCCCCATGGTGCGATGGCAGGTCCTGCTCCTGCCCAGGTGGGGTTTCGGAAGGGGCCGGGGACACTGCTGAGCCGCCTGGCCTCACGCAGCCAGCTGGAGCTGGTGCTCTGCGCCGTCGCCGTCTCCCTGGCCCTGCTGCTCAGCGTTGCCGTCATCACTCTGGCCATTCAGTACCGCAGAGGTAGGGAGACCTGGCAGTGGAGTCCCCACACCCAGGAGGACACGGGAGGGTGAGGAGTGATGGGTCAGCCCAGGGTGCCTGCTCCAGGTGCTCTGCCCATCCTGGGGTACAGGCAGGGCTTGGCCCTGCTCCGTGCCTCAGTTTCCCCCAGTACACTCGCCCAGCCCCAGGCATGCCTTCCCTGCCAGATACCTCTCACAGCACGTGCCTGACGGATGCCTGTGTCCGGGTGGCCAGCAAGATCCTGGAGGCCCTGGATACAGAGATGGACCCATGCCAGGACTTCTACCAGTACTCGTGTGGGGGCTGGATTAAGAGGAACCCGCTGCCCAATGGGCGCTCCAAGTGGAGTACCTTCAACAGCATCTGGGACCAGAATCAGGCCATCATGAAGCATCTCCTAGGTGGGCACCAAGGGGTCACAGACACTGAGGGGGTGACCCCCATGTCACTGGGGCTGACCCACAGCCTCCCGCAGAAAACGCCACCTTCAACTCCAGCAGTGAGGCAGAGCGGAAGACACAGCGATACTACCTGTCCTGCCTCAAGGAGCAGAGGATAGAGGAACTGGGCTCCCAGCCCCTCATGGAGCTCATCGACAAGGTGGGCAGACACCCACACGTGAGCTGTCAGGGCTCAGCCCAGCACACCTGGGGAGAGAGTAGACCTCGGGGATGCCCCCCACCCCTCCTTGAGGTGCCAAGTCTGTCTGCTGGCAGATTGGGGGATGGAACATCACTGGCTCCTGGAACCAAACCAGCTTCATGGAGGTACTCAAGAGCGTGTCAGGCACATACCGGGCAACCCCCTTCTTCACGGTGTATGTGGGTGCAGACTCCAAGAGCTCCAACAGCAACATCATCCAGGTCGGCACCATGGCCCCCAGGGGTGGCAGACACTGGGGGACACCAGAATGTCTATGCTGCCCCCTCTCTCCCCACAGGTGGACCAGTCAGGGCTTTTCCTCCCATCCCGGGATTACTATCTGAACAAGACTGCCAACGAGAGGGTGAGGCTGGGTGCTGGGCATGCTGCCAACAGCAATCAGGGAAAACCCATGGCAGTGGGGTGGGAGCGGCACTGGGACGCACCTGGCATCTCCATCCTGCCTGTTGGGTGCCCATCTCAGGAGATGGGATGAGCTGTTGTTGGCACTGAGGCAGGGCTTGGGGCTCCACAGGTTCTGGCAGCATACCTGGACTACATGGTGGAGCTGGGCACACTGCTGGGGGGCAACCCGGAGCCCACCCGCCTCCAGATGCAGCAGGTGCTGGACTTTGAAACCCAGCTGGCCAACATCACCGTGCCCCAGGCTGAGAGGAGGGATGACGAGAAGATCTACCACAAGATGAGCATCGCCGAGCTGCAGGTGGGCACGGCCCAGAGCACCCTGGGGAGACCCTTCTGGGACATACAGGGAGTTGTCCAGAGGGCACCAAGGGGTCTGTGCCTGTTGCTGTCCTCACTCTGGGACACCCTGGGCAGCCCCATCTGCTGTGGGACATGCACTGGGTGTTGAAGAGTAGTGCCCATCCCTCCAGTTATCATTTGGGGGAAGCTGCCACCTCATATTGTGGGGTCCAGGGCCCCCCTTCTTGTCCTGCAGCATTAAGGGCACCAGTAGGGGGGCAGAAAAGGATCTGGAGTGGTGAGGGACTTTGGGTCCTTCCCAGAAAACACAGTTCCTGACCCAGGAGATCCTCTCTATGCTGAGCAAGATGCAGCAGAGCCATGACAAGCCCCTGGTGCCACATTCCTGTGTCCCCTCCAGCTGCTGGCCCCTGCCATTGACTGGCTGGATTACCTGTCCTATGCCTTGGCCCCACTGGAGCTGACAGACACGGAGCCTGTGGTGGTGTATGGCGACACCTACCTCCAGCAGGTCTCTGACCTCATCAATGACACTAACAGGAGGTGAGACTCCTTCATATCCCCGGCTGTAGCCCTCATGGCAGGGGCACAGTTTGGGCTCATCAGTGCCTTGAAGTCATAGACCATGGCGAGCTGCAGCATCTCTCTGCCCCCACAGCATCCTGAACAATTACCTGATCTGGAACCTGGTACAGAAGACAGCCTCCAGCCTGGACCAGCGCTTTGAGACAGCCCAGGAGAGGCTGCTGGAGACACTCTATGGCACCAGGAAGGTAACGGAGGACCCTGGCATCAGACCCCTCTGCCCTCAGCCTGGAAGCAGCCAGGAACTCATTTGCCCTTCAGATGTCCTTGGGATGCTAAGACCTGGATGTTTCAGCAGGAACCCAGGGATTATCTTTTGGGATGGGGGTTTTGCTGCTGCATGTCTGCCCTCTGATGAGGGGGCAAAGCCAGGCTGAGTGAAGGCAGGGGAGCAGGGGAGTGGGCTGAGGGTCTCACAGATGCTCATCTCACTCCCATAGTCCTGCACACCCCGCTGGCAAACCTGCATCTCCAACACAGATGATACACTGGGCTTTGCGCTGGGCTCCCTCTTCGTCAAAGCCACCTTTGACCGCGACAGCAAGGCCATTGTGAGAATACTTCTGTCCCCATCCCCTCCCCATCACCATCCATGGGAATACAGATTCCACCCAAGCCCTAGGGCTGGAAGGCAGGGAGCTGGGAAATAGGACTCCCAGCCCTGGGGAGGTTGTACCCTGTCCACCCTGTCCCCACCAAGGCGTTGTGGGGGGCAGGGAGCCTTCATTCCCTCCCCTCCCCAGGCTGAGGAGATGATCAGCGAGATCCGTGCAGCCTTCGAGGTCTCCTTGGACCAGCTGGACTGGATGGATGAGAAGACCAGGCAGGCTGCAAAGGAGAAGGTGATTCCAGAGAGGGAAGTGGTTGGGAAACCTCACCCTATCCACATAAGCGCCCCCAACTCAATGCTGGGGCGTCTCCCCATGCAGGCGGATGCCATCTATGACATGATTGGCTTCCCTGACTTCATTCTGGACAACAAGGAGCTGGACGATGTCTATGATGGGGTAGGGAGCACCCAGCTTGTGGGGAGAGGCTTGGTCATGCCAAACTCTGGGGAGCCCCATGGTAGAGCAATGTCCCTATTGGGGACATTATGCAAAGCCACCCCAGGACTGAGTTCAGCCTGGCCAGAGTGTGGGGAACCACCCTAGTGGACTTGTCCTCATCCCTCCTCTTCCTCACCAGTACGAGGTCTCTGAGGACTCCTTCTTCCAAAACATGCTCAACTTCTACAACTTCTCTGCCAAAGTGATGGCTGACCAGCTCCGGAAACCCCCCAACCGCGACCAGTAAGGGGTGGGCTCAGGGGGGAGGGGAGAAGGATGTGATCCTGGGTGTCTGGATGGCACTGGTTCACGGGGAGGAGGTCACCCTCATGGGGTAGCACAGCACTGTAGGTCACCTGTGGTGGCACAGGTCACCTGTGGTAGCTGTAGCTTATCCCCAGGTAAGGTCCTCGGTAACAGAATGGGGGCAAAAGTGTCAACCTTGGACAGGGCCTTGTGATGGGCAATGGCACAGGAGGGTGCTGGGGCTGGGTGAGAGGGACACATCCCTGCCTGTCCCCTGTCCCACCTCCCTGCCCCAGGTGGAGCATGACCCCACAGACTGTCAATGCCTATTACCTGCCCACCAAGAATGGGATCGTCTTTCCTGCTGGGATCCTCCAGGCTCCCTTCTACGCTCGCAACCACCCCAAGTGAGTTTGGCATGGGGGGCACCTCCTGAAGGCAAGGGTTGGATCAGGGCCAGCATGCCACAGAGCACCCCCACAGTGCCAAATAAAAGCCCTGAAGGGCTTGAGTGTCCCTCAAGGCTTTACATCATGCAGTCAAGACAGCCTGAGCCTCCTTAGGGCCACCAGTGTCCCCAACAGGAGTGACTCCCAGCTGGGCCCCAGCTGGAGCAGTTTCATTGGGTGCCCAGACAGAGATGGGGTGGGCTGCAACAGCATCATTAACACATCCTATACTTACCTTGTTCTTTCTCATGGCCCCACAGAGCCCTTAATTTTGGTGGCATTGGCGTGGTGATGGGGCATGAGCTGACCCATGCATTTGATGACCAAGGTGAGTGCCTACAGGCAGTACTGGCCCCGACTCCTGTCATTTTCCTGTCTCCCCCCACCCCCTGCCCTTGGCATGGGGAAGAGGTGCCCTGGGTGCACAGGGGTCCTGCTTTGCCATCCATTGCATCATGTGTGCTTGTGCCCCCCGGCCACCCCCTTCTATCGTCCTGTCTCCCCAGGTGGCACCTGCTGATACCTCCCCCCGGCTTCTCTGTGCAGCTTTCGCTCCATCCGCTTGGTGAGGACACAGTGTCTGCAGTCCCAGCCCCCTCCTCATCCTCCTCCCTCCAGGGCATGGGATGGGTCCCTCTCCCATCCACTCTGCTTTGCACCTTCACCACAGCCCCGGTGCCAACATGGGGTCATTGAGGGAATTTGGGGTCACATATCTGGGCTGGGATAGCAAGAATGCACTGGGGGATGCCTGAGGACCCAAGTGCACGGCTGAGCCCCAGGCAGAGCCTGCCCACAGCAGGGGCTGGGGGACACCTTCCCCCCTGGGCGTGGACCCAAGGTACCAGGTCCCCCTGGCATCCCCTGGTGCCCATTCCCCCACCACACCCCATTCTGCTTCGGGAACCCCTGCAGCAGAGGGGCTGCAGGGGGACGGCTTCCCCTGGTCCCACCCCAACCCACGGCTCGGTCCTGCAGGACGGGAGTACGACAAAGAGGGAAACCTGCGGCCATGGTGGCAGAACTCCTCCCTGGAGGCCTTCAAGAACCGCACGGCGTGCATGACGGAGCAGTACGGCCGCTACACCGTCCACAGTGAGAAGGTCAATGGGAGGCAGACACTGGGCGAGAACATCGCTGACAACGGCGGGCTCAAGGCAGCCTACAACGTGAGTGCCGACACCCGGAGGGGACACGGAACCCTGTGCCTGTCTGTCCCTTCCCGGAGCTTCAGGCCAGCTCTCCCGCAGGCTTACAAGTCCTGGCTGCAGAAGAATGGGGAAGAGAAGCGCCTGCCAGCCCTGGGGCTCACCAACCACCAGCTCTTCTTCGTGGGCTTTGCGCAGGTAAGGCGGAGGGAGATGATGGGATTCCCGTCCCTCCCTGGCTCTTTGGAGCCATCTCACAGCTCCCCATCCGCACCCAGGGGTGCTCTGTCCCCATCCCTGAGGCTGCTCCCGCTCCGCCAGGTGTGGTGCTCCGTCCGGACGCCCGAGAGCTCCCACGAAGGACTGGTGACCGACCCCCACAGCCCCGACAAGTTCCGTGTCATCGGCACCCTCAGCAACTCCCGGGACTTTGTCGAACACTTCGGCTGCCCCCTGGGCTCCCCCATGAACCCCGGCAAGCACTGTGAGGTGTGGTAGCGGGGAGGGCGCTGGGGACAGAGGGGACGATGCTCTGCTGTGCCCCCCCTCCCCAGACCTCGGTGGCTGCCGGAGCTGGCCACGGGCAGAGAGCAGTCCCCCTCCTGTGCTCACACTGCACACCCCACCTCTGCACCCTCCCCGGCGCACACGGCCCCACACCAGGCACCCACCGCAGCCCCATCCACAGCTTGGGGCTGGACACGGCCGGCAGAGAGGCTGTAGCACCCCCGAAACGCAGCTCTGCCCCCCAACCCTGATGTGCTTGAGTCGGGCACAGCTCAGTGTCCCCTGCGCTGCGTCCCCCTCTCAGGCGGGCAGGTCAAAGGGGTCCCAGGGAAAGCACTAGAGCCAAGATTCCCCTGCTCCTGCCCCCCAAACCTGCCGGAGATGGAGGCTGGGAGCCACCTGGCTCCGCGCTTCCCTTGTCCCCTCCCACTCCAGCTTGGCTTCCCCATCCACCTCTGCTGGGACCAGCGGGCGGCAGCGGGGATTCTGGTGCCTTCAGCTGTGGGTGGCTGTCGCCGAGTTTATTCAACGATTAAAAGCAGTTTCCACTTACTCCAGCAGCTCCGGGTCCTTGGCGGTGTCGGGGGAGAGGTGGGATCTGGACCGCTGTGGGGGGGTGACTCTAAGGCTGGGGAAGCGTGGGAGGTGAGAGTTCCCGAGGGAGTGGAGCGGGGAATGAGATGTCCGGATGGACATTCCCTGAACGAGAGAAGTAGAGGTGTGGGGAAGAACACAGCAAGGCTGCTGGGGACGAGTCAGAGCCACGGGAGTCCCCGGTAAATCTCAGCCCGGGGGTCCCTCTGCCTTCAGCGCGGGTGATCCCAGACTGCCCCGAGCCTCCACTCCGCCCTTCCGGGGCCCGCCTCGGCCGGTCCCGCCCGGCACAGCACGGCCCCAACCCTTTCCCGGAGTCTCTCGAGCTCCCCGGTACCGGGACCCCACGGGACTCCTCGGCTACGGACAGTGGCGCTCGCAAAGGCTGCTGGGAGTCGTGGTTCTGCCCGCGGACGACGCAGGGCATGACAGGAGCTGTAGTTTGGGAAGGGATGCTGGGAAAGGTAGTTCGGTCACGGCAGGCCTGCCGCCTCACTGCGAGGGCTGGACTACATTTCCCAACAGGAAGCGCGGTAGGGCCAGGGTCCGGGCCTGGGCGCCTCGGGGGTACGGGGGCATCGGGGCCGGGCGCGGCGGCGGGGACGGGCTGGGATCGAGCCCGGGGCTGGGCCAGGACAGATCGGGAGGCCGGACCTGGGTGGGAGCCTGGGCCACGCCCCGGGCTGGGTCACGGGTGCTGAACCTCGGCCAGATGCCGAGTGCGGGACTGGGCCCTGGCTGGGCCCGGGATGCAGGGTCGAGCCCAGTGCCGGGCACTTATGGGTCCTGAAGGTGAATTATCACCGCTGGAGCCGTGGGCAGGCTTGGCCCTGGGGCGGCAGAGCGTGGGGACAGGGGCGGAGGAGCATCCCTGCCTGGGGGTCAGGGGCAATGAGACAGCGCCGCCTTGGGGACAGGGATCCAGGAACACCCCTGCCATCAGAACAGGGGCAGTGGGATGTCCCTGTCATGGGTGACACGGCCCCATTCCCCAGACAACATGCTCACCTTGCAGGCGTTGTCGCCCAAGCCTGGCACCATGGACAAACCCATCACTCCGGGGGAGCTGCTGTGTCTGGGCTCCAGCCTTGCCTTCTCTGGCCTCTTCTACTACCTGTACAGGAGGAAAGCCAGAGTCGTGGCGCGCATACAGGTAGCCCTGTCTCCCAGATGCTCTTTCCTGCCCACTCTCCCTTCCACACTGCCCTCCACACTTTGATTTGGGTGCACACACTGATGCCTGCAGCCTGCTCCCATCCTCTCATTACTTCATGACACACAGAGCTGTGCAGGCCACATCCTGCCAGAGATCTCCACAGAGCCATTCTTGCTCTACTCACTGCCTGTCCCTGCCCATGCTTACACTCAGTCTGTGCTCTTCCAGGAGGCCCCAAAGCTCCAGGTCGATGACAAATTGCCAGCCCTGGTGTCTGCAGCTGAGGGGAGGTGCCTGCCTTATGTTGCCCTGGAAGGTAAGGACACCCTGTGGCCCTGCACAAGGGACAAGGGCCAGGATCTCCTCTTTTGGCCATGACACATCCCTTGTCCTTAGGCATAGTGCTGCCAGCCCAGGCTGCACTGACCAGCCACTACCATGAGGGGCTGCAGGGCGTGATCCAGAAACTGCTGCTAAAGGAGCATCGGCTGATCTGGAACAGCTTGGCCCGAGGCTGGTGAGTGATGGGAAGGGACCGCAGGAGGGGGCTTGCAGCAGTGAGTCCAGAGCCCCATCATCTGGGGCCACGTGAGAGGCAGAAAACAACTTGCATAAAGACTTCAGTCCCTGTGCTTAGCTCAGCACCGAGAGCTCAGAGCTTCTCTGTGTTGTGGTCAGCAGGAGCAGTGCAGTGATCATCCCCTTGTACTCCGCACTGGTGAGGCCACACCTCAAGTCCAGTGTCCAGTTCTGGGTCCCTCAACTCAGGAAGGCCATTGAGCTGCTGGAGCAAGTCCAGAGAAGGGCAGCGAGCTGGTGAAGGGCTGGAGCACATGTCTGATCAGGAACAGCTGAGGGAGCTAGGGATGTTTAGCCTGGAGGAGACTCTGGAGTGGCCTTATTGCTCTCTACAACCCCCTGAAAGGAGGCTGTAGCCAGCTGGGGATTGTCCTCTTCTTCCAGGCAACCAGTGACAAGACAAGAGGAAATGGCCTCAAGCTGTGCCGGGAGAGGTTTTGGTTAGAGATTAGAAGAACTTCCTCACATAGAGGGTGATTAGACATTGGAATGAGCTGTTCAGGAAGCAGGAGGCTCCACCACCAGGGAGGTGGTGGAGTTGACATCCTTGGAGGTGTTTAAGACTGGACATAGCATTTAGTGCCATGGTCTAGTTGACAAGCTGCTAGTCGGTCCTAGGTTGAACATGATCATCTCAGAAGTCAACCTAACTGATTCTGTGATTCTCCACACCCCAACCCTGTCCACTTGCAGGAGTGAGAGCGAGCGGGTGCTGTCAGAGCAGATCTTCACCGTCCCCTTCCTGCTGGCCTCCCCAGTCCCTGGGGCAGTGACGCAGGTGAGTGTGGACAGCCCACTCCAAGCCGTCTGCCTGCCCCTGGAGATGGTGTACGAGCGGTTCCAGCAGCCAACCCACAGCTTCCGTGACCTGCTGGGCCAGTACCTGATCGGGGAGAAGCCCAAGGGCATCCTGGAGACGGAGGAGATGCTGCGGGTGGGGGCTGGGCTGACGGGCATCGGGGAGCTGTCCCTGCAACCCGACGGCTCCTTGCACCTCCAGCCACCGGCCCAGGGAGGCGAGTTTTTCCTGTGCCTGGGGGACTGGCAGACGGTGCTGTCGGAGCTGGAGTCGGCCGGTGGGCTCTGGAAGGTGGCAGCGTTGCTGTGTGCGGCAGCAGGGCTGGCCGTCCTCCTGCATGTCCTGTGCCGTGCCTACCGCCGCTCCCGCGCCAAGCAGCAACAGGAGGACAAGGAGCTGGATGGGGAGGAGCCCGGGGACCGGGTGCCCGAGGAGTGCTGCGTGGTCTGCCTGTCTCGGCCCCGCGAGTGCGTCCTCCTGGGCTGTGGCCATATCTGCTGCTGCTTCCACTGCTTCCAAGCCTTGCCCACCCGTTTCTGCCCCATCTGCCGAGGTCCCATTGACCGCGTGGTGCCCCTCTACCAGGCCTGAGAGCACCTGGGAGTGCCCAGGGAGGGGCAGTGTGAACTAGGCCTAGCCTGGAGCCTGCAGAAATCTCAGTTGTCTCCTCATGTGCAGCTGTGCTATTCCTTTTGGGAGGGAGGGGTGTCCCTTCAATCTGTTTTGGGGTGGGGAGCAGTTACAGCCTCCTCATCCTCCCTTTGTCTGCCAGAAAGACCCTCTCGAATATGAAGGCTTGGGGAAAATCTACACAATGCCTGAGCTGAGGAGCTGAGACCCCAACCCCACACTGGGGCACTACTTTGGCTGCCATCTATTGGACTTGTGTCTCTTTCTGAGCCATGACCCCCCAAAAGCCACACAGAATTTTTCCTTGTGGTTTTTTCCCTGTGTGTGGATTTAGGGGAAGGATCATGAGGGCAAGACCAGGCCTGGTCTTGGGACACAGCAGGCACAGTGGAGTGGCAGAAACCCGAATCCCCCGACTCACTGCAGTGATATACCTTGGTGCCACCTTTGTCCTGCCACTCTAATCCGTGTGCCTACAGCCACTGCTCAGAGGACACTGGAGACACTGGGGCTGGCAGTGATGAGTCCCTTTGCCAGCTGCTCTATCACCAAGGCAGGGGCTATGTCCTTCTGTCACTCTCTGCAGGGACACCAGCTTTAGGGTGCCACAGAGCCTGCCCTTGTGTCTAGCCCCACTACACCCAGCTTTCCTGCTCACCTCCTGTGCAGGACTGGGTGTGGGAATGACTTGCAGTGGTGTGTGGAGTGATAAAGCCAAGGAGCTGAGCTTGGCCTCACCTCTTCCTTCACGCCGTTAAGCTGGGGGCTGGGTGGGTGCTGGGAGCCAAGGCTCTCCCCTTGGAGGGGTGGGCACCACTGCCTCTCCTCCTTCCTCATCCATGGAGCTGGCCCAGGTTCACAATGGAGCCCAGGTGCATCTCCTCCAGATGCAGCCCTGGATGGGGGTGGCAGGACACACAGGACTGTTGCCAAGGTGATTGTGCTCCTCAAGTCTCCATGGCAACTGCTCCCCTGGACTGCTCCCCATCACTGCCTGGCTGCAGTTGCCCAGGCAACCCACAGGCTCTCCTGGCTCCTGCAGCTTTGGGGCACCCAGGGTTTGGAGGTGGGGGACAGTGCTGGCAGGCCGCTGTCAGCCAGACAGCAGTGTTGGGATTAGAGGGGAATGATGTGCCCCCTCCCCAGGGCAGTGGCCACAATTGCTGCCAGGCTGGGAGCTTCCTTGGGGCAAAGGTACCTTGGCAGGCTTGCCCCCAGGACTCAAAACCAGACAGGAGGCCCCAGAGGACCCGATAAGGCCTCATGGGACCCACATGCATTCTTGGGGTGGGGATGTGTGGGAGAGTTCTCTTCCTCCACCCTCTTTCTCTCAGCACAGCCTCTTCCCTGGGCTGCAGAGTGAGC